>JAUKNM010000025.1:265000-705000 GCA_030765045.1 Tenodera sinensis | reverse complement strand
TGGTTAGTCCAATCTAGACCTGAAAAAAATGAAATGAATAAAGGACACTACGTCAGTGTTATGCTACTTTAAATAATGGTGTAAATTTATGAATACATACTTGCCTATAATTGTATGGTGATCTTATGACATGTGTCATAATGTCGCTTGATGTTCCATTGATGAGTGCCTTTTTGAACTTTAGAGCACAACAAACACCTTAGGTTCCTTACATGATGAGAGAAGAAATCATCAAAGTGCTATTTTAGATATCAAGTTTAATAGACCAGGAATAATTAGATGCACTCTAGTTCTATGAATATACTAATACTTTTAGTTAAATAAACTAATATCCTTCAAAGTTATAAATAAAGAAATTTATCTTTAAGTCTTAGTATTAAATTACACTTTGACAGACATTTTTAGAAGTGCAGGTAAATACGACAGGAAGTCCGCCCGTGACCGGTGTGTATGCAGTGCCAGTTAAGGCTGCGAGGGAGGGGGAGGGGGAGTAAGGGCTGCCCCTGATACGTCATAGTTGCGAGGCCTCATTGAGTACATGTTTGCCGATGCCTATTGTAGCTTGTTTTTCGTTTTGTTGGAATATAAAGTGTAACTTCTTTACCTAGTAACTACGAACTAAAACATTATTGATTATTATAGTAATAAATAAAGTATCTTAAACTTTGCGGATTTACAAATGACTAATTGACCATACAGTTTAATGCCCACCTAAACGATAAGTGTACTCGTATAGACTAGCAGGCTGTGAAGCGATAAGAAACGTTTAACCAAGCACATGGCAGTAGAGGAATTCCCCTTTCTTATTTTGCGGGCTCATGTAGCTTGAGAAAGCAGGATGTATATATTTTCTTCCAATTAAAGGGATACTTAGCAGATATATCAGTTCTTCCAATAATGAATAACATATTGCGACATATAGGCTACGTAATTCAGCATTACAGAAGTTGGATGGTGACTTGTAAAAATAATTCTGCTGCCGCTTTTATTTGACATTATATAAATATGTAAACACTATTTTAAAAAGAGATTTCCAGCAGGTGATATTTTGTAATTTATGTGAATATTCGAAAATATTTATATTAAAAATCAGAAAATGTTTTTACATTTAATAAAGCTTACAATATGTATTACGGCGTGCATATCCAACATATTAAACTCAGTTTCAAGGTCGTTTTGTTTCGCAAACAACATATGTATTTACCTAAAAATCCGAGCCCTTGACATAAGCTTCCATGATGTTTTAATTAGAAACTCGCTACATTAGCTTTTTGACGTAGCGTAACATCACTACTACGAACCAGAGCGTTCCCTTTAATGGCAAGGGTAATATAACACCAAAGCCAGCTTGTTGGTTAATTATGTAGACCTTAAATTAAAATAACAGCCGCTGTTATGTTTCTTTCAAATGCCATTTGCACTAGTTGAACATGCAGTCACCTGTAATGGGAAGTTTGCACAACGAAAACAAGCTATGTGTTTTCATTTACTAAAATTGAGTTAAAGTGAACAAAAGAAATTACTTAAATTGTGTGAAGGTTCTTTATTTCTTGTTTTGCACACACACCACATCCCACACCCCCATACCCCCACACACACTACACACACTACTACCACACATCCACACCTGCACTGCCACACACCTGGGATATTGAAGTTTACCGGAAATACATGTTTTCAGGAGAGCACCACGCAAGGTGAAAAGTCAAACTTACCGAATTTCATGTTTGTGTCGTTTGTTAGAGCTCGCAAGCAAAGTTTAAGAAAATCCTCACATGCAATATGTGTCATTATTTTCTCAAAATTACTGTAGGTGTTTATTAATATATCAAATATTTTAATATCTATGCATTACTAATAATATGCCTATTTTCTATTTTTAAAATGTCCCCTGAAGTCATCATATTGACTGAAATTTCTAATTTTGTGTAATTGGCATATCAGTGCAGATAGGCAAAAATTATTGTGAGAACCATGCAGAGGTCGTTAAAATATACAGTGGTGTAAAATTGTAAGCGTTAGCCGTTGACTATATATATATATTGTGCTTTCACTTTACCGAATACGTCGTTAGACGAACATGCTAAGTTTGCAATACTTAGTACTTCTTTCCATCGTGAGAGCTACTCTCGTTTCCACAGCTAAGAAATTGAATTCTGTTTCCACATGGATTATTTATGTAAAACAAAACTAATCCTTAATTTTTAAATGAATTCCTAGGCACAAAACAGTATCGTTAATAAAGTGCGGATAGATTATCATATTTTATATCAATACTCTACTCACATGCACTAGACATTTCTGTCAATGGCAACTTACATATCTTCTTCCTGCAGCCTTTTATTTGGCCTTTCAACATTTCATTTCCCTACTGGTTTCTAATTATTAAAATGGAATGGTAATCGCTCTATTCATTCCTTTAATATGACTGGTCCACTTAATTTTTTCCGTTCAGATTGTATATACCTAATTCTTTCATTATATCTTCATTCCTTTTGTGGTCTGTTCGCTAATATCCTGCCACTGCTCTTAATTTCGTTTACTTCCAATCTCCTTTTGTTTTTCTCTGTCATAACTCCTAATCCATGCTTCACTCCCAGGGAGTAATTTGGGTACTGACAGTACTTTAACATTTTAATATTGTATCTTTTCGTGCTTTGTTTTTTTAAACATCTTTTGATAGTACCATTAAAATGGTTGAAGTCTTCCATTTTTTGAATTGATCGATTTGTTTTTATATGATATATTACATCCTAAATATTTAAATTCGACCACTTGTCCCATAATCTTATCTTCTATAACAATTTTTGATCTTATACATTCTTTTCCTTTGAACGCCATCACTTTTGTTTTACTTAGGAATATTGTTACACTTTGCTATTTTATTCAGAGCATAAGTTGACTTTTGAAGAGTTTATTCGGAATTAGATATAGTAATCAGGTCATCTACGAACTCTAAAGTTATTACGTAGCCTTTTTTATTAAAATAATTCCATTTCTAACAATTTCATCAATATATAGGCTAAAAAGATAGTGGAGACATACTGTATCATTGTCTTACTTCTATATTAGTTTTTCCTACTTTGGTTTATATATTATAATATGTAACTGATATGTGAATTTGTCATCGATAGTGCTTGCACGAGATCGATTTTTGTGTTTTGTTGCTGTATGAAGCTATTGACGTAACAATAACAAAAGCATGCCTGTTAAGTAGCAATAGGAGAAATGGCAAATTTATCGGCCGATCAAGCACATTGAAGCTAATTCGGCGATAAATTTAACGCACGATTTCGTGATTCACTGGCTAATGTTGTAGAGGAAATTTCTGCTCTGTGAGTCCCGTTTTGTCGAAACAACTAATTAATGTTTGAGTTAATTAAGATATGTCACTGTATTACTGAAGTGGACCTAAGGTAGAATGTGTAAAAATGTTCCTCGCCCGTATGCCTCTATAAAGTGGGGTTACTATTTTGGGAAAATGGTAATTATTAATGCAATATGCATGAATATATTATACTAGAAGCTGAGGAATTTGTAGTATGTTGTTGCTAAAACATCTCTTGTGACTTACACAACAAAGTTAACATAAGTTTCAATATGAATTATAAACGGTACTCATTCATATTGATAAAAAATAATAGAGTGTTGTGTATTTATTTTGAGCTATATATTTAAAGGACAAGCTCGTAATGACATTTAGACTAAACTGACTTAAGCTTGTAGAAATGAGGAATTTCAGTAATGTGAACTCTTACCCAGCAAAATGGCTCGTGCGGTAAAGTCTGTGGCCCGCATTCCAGTTGTCATGAGTTCGATTCCCGTGGCCAACCTTCCTGACCGATAGGTTTTTTCGGAGGTTTCCCTGGGTCGCCAGGCGATTGCTGGGAAAGATTTCCATATCCTCCGAATGTCCCATCCCTCCATTTTTTACATTAAGCATTTCATTTCACCCTTCATCCCGTTAGGTTTCTTTCAAGTTTGGAAACGTCGGTGAGCATCGCGGCAGTAGCACGGCAGGGGAGCAAATGCGCTCTGGAAATCTCGTCCCCAGAATTGAATAGCGAGCCTACTGGTTTCTGGGACCAATAGAATGGTACAAGCCCGAGGGGAAAGAGGAGCCGGTTTCCGAGTCACCCCCCCCCCCCCTAGGAGAGTACGAACCCGAACGTGTTAGAGAAGAACCTGGTTTGGTTTGGTTTCAAGGCGCTCAACTTCGAGGTCATCAGCGCCCTTAAAAGATTCATGGTAATAGCCACATATAAATTTGACTCAAAAATAAAAATACTAGCAACAAGAAAAATATACACAAAAAGTAAAAAAAAAAAAAAATAAAAAAAAAAAATAAAAAAAAAAAAATAAAAAAAATAAAAAAAATAAAAAAAACAGTGGCAATAGCCAGAAATGAAAGATGGTGATAAATATGTCAAAAAGCATAAACAGATAAGTAAAATTTTAAATCCTCAAATTGATATTGCACTCCGCTAAAAAATTAAAAGCTCTATCAACCGCTGTTTTGTCGTCCGCTAAGACCTCTGCAAGTTTGGCAGGTAGCTGCAGAGAATCTCGAAGGTGCGCTAGAGAGCAACACTCTAGCAGCACGTGGCGAACTGACAAAAAGGTTGTCACACAGAGAAGAACCTGGCTGAGCCAACCTCCGCCGGGGTGCTTCTACTGGGTGACAAAGCCATGAACAGTATCGGAGAGGATGTGAAACTACCGAGTTGTTCACACGAGCTTATCGCACATACACGGCGAGACAGTGTATGTACACTCTGTTCAGGGACAGTCATTTCTTCAGTACAGCGTCGTCTCATTTATTGGCAGGCGAGAGAGATTCAGTTGTATTGCATTACTAACTGTATACCAAGTTACTTATATTTTGCTGCTTTAGTAAACAAGATAGCAAGCGATCACAGCACTCGACAAACAAGGTAATACGCCTGGTCGCTATTATTGGAAAATATAGGGACTCTTAATATAGGGACAATCAACAAAGCTTAATTATCGATTGTAATGAAGTAAACAACAAAACATACTTTTATAAGAATAATTTATGAAATGATATGAAAATAAACGATAGTGGATACAAAAACACTTGCTAATGTAATAACTACAAGATTTTTCCAATAAGAGAATTTTCCCTCTTAATATAGCAATACAACCCATGACTTGTATCGGGCAACTATAGAGATAACAAATTACTTTACAAATTACATCACGATTAGTTGTCAATGGGAATTCAATATTTCTAATGATGGTAAACGCCAGTACGCAGAGATGCCAGCATGAATCGATCGTGGAACGAAATTTATTGTAAGTCTTTACATCAAAAACGCAGTTTAATAGTTTCAGGAAATATGTTACCAGATATTTAAAATATGTTTCGAGGCTGTAAACATTGAGAAAGTAGACATGTTTTGACAGTGATACAGTAATGTTTGGACGCGCTGTAAACTACGACGCATGTTACACCGCTGTAGAAGTGACTGTGAGAAAGTTGACAGCGACATCACGTAGGAGTAGGATGTATAATATTAGCTCACATGTCATGTGTTCATTTGTCTGAGAAGCGATGTTCCCCGTCACCCCTCTGAGACAAGGATATGGATCCTGATGTATTAATTCCATCTGCGGATGTAGGACCATCCTGACTTACATCCAATTAGTGACATGCATTGCTGCCCAAGGCAAGTAGCACGTTTTCCTTTGTAAGCACAAAAGAAACTTCCAAGTTTTGCACGAAGCAAGGCATTATCACAATAAGGCGGTATTCCCAAATAGGATCACAGGAAATAGGTGAAACGTGTGCTGCAACTCACGTGTGGGTCGCGAGTTTTCGGTGAACATACTGGCTGGACACCTCCTCACTTGGACTTGCCCAAGTGAACAACCTAGGCTCCCTGAATGTCAAAACAAAATTGGAAGTACTGATAAAACTGTCACATTTCATGCTCCTTCAAAATTAGGACAATAATGAACTGTCTTCATTTTTATTACTTTCTCTACTACGTATATTAAGTAGAAGTGCTGTATTTCACCCAAAAATCCGGTGTCGAAGTTTCCCTGGAAATATATATTGTGTGGCTTCCTGAATAAAAAATCTGATGTGCTGCACTCACATGACTTTCTCTACTCCTGTACTAACCATTCTTACAAACTCTTATTCCTATATCTTCTTCGTGCACATTTGCACAAATTATCTTATTGCTTATTTCCTTGTAGGTACAAGGGGAATGTTAGAATACAGTAGGCTTTTGTGCAATAGTCAAATCTTTTAAAGCTTTGAGATTCTGTTGTCTTCTTAACATGTAAAAAACTGAACGATGTTCCTTTTCACGAAAGTTTTAAGTTTTCCGAAACTCACACACATAACAAGGAATATCTCCGAAATGGTTCACCCTACAAGAAAATTTATTGACATAAATTGTGTATTTTAGCAAGATCTACATTTTTGTAAGTATGATTTGGTCTATCTCTAACGGTTTACCAATTATGCAAAAGTCGCCCAGAATAAATACGACTACAGGGCTACAGTCAGAAAATTGAAGATATGCATTTCATTTGTCATAAAAATATCTCAAACAAATGACATTTTAATCAAAATCGTTAGAGCCATTTGTAAGAAAATCAAAATTTTCGAAAAATTTTCCATATAAAGGGTATTTTAGGGTGGGGCTATTTTCTACATAATCTTCGTGTCGCATCCTTGAAAGACATTAAACTTAAATACCAACTTTGGTTTTTAACCTACTTTTAGTTTTGAGTTATACTGTCCACAAACTGACAGACACACAAACGGACATTTTTCTAAAGATGCTTTTTTTTTTTTTTTTTTTTTTTTTTTTTTTTAATTCAGGAGGACTCAAAACATATTTCCGGCGAAATCTCGACAGCAAATTTTTGGATGGAATACAATACTTCCCCTACTTAGCAGTACAGAAAGTTAAAAAAAAAAAAAAAAAAAAAAACTTTTTAGAAACAGGTCGCGTATCTGCTTGTGAGCAGTAGGTATAACTTAAAAACGTAAAGTTGGTCAAAAACCAAAGTTGTTGTTTCAGGTTAATATCTTTCAAGGGTGCGACACGAAGATTTTGAAGAAAACTACTTCCCCCTAAGCCACCCTTTACATGGAAAAAGTTTTCGAACACTTTTTATTTTGTCAAAAATGGCTCTAATGAGTTTGATCAACATCAATTTAAGATTAATTTTTATGGAGAATGAAATGTAGGTATATTTTGAATTTTCTGCTATAGCCCATGTAGCCCTATTTACTCTTAATGACTTTTGCATAATCGGTAAACCGTAAGAGATAGAGCAAATATTACTATACATAAAATGCACCTATTTTTCGGGCCGAATACAATTATTGTTCCTCTGCTTAAGAAGTAGAAGAGAAAAAAATACTTAATAGGCCAGTTCTAAGTAGTTCTTAAAAATGTACTGCCTTAAATTTCTCAGCGAATAAATCGCTCTGGATAGTCTCTTACTAATAGTGCAGATAAATCACTCTGGATAGTTTATTACTAATGGTACAGATCAAATCCAAGCAATTATCATTCAAACAACTTCAAAGAATTGGCACTTTTGGTTAAAATAACACATTATTTATTAATGAAACTACATTATTGCACTGTATAACATAAACAATGGAACTAGACACAAAACTCTTGCTGAAGAAGTTACTACCAATGTAACATGAGAAAACAAGGAAGCATCAGTAAGTGAGTCATACCAAAGGGATCATTAAAGAAGAGCAACTTCTTTTCACAATCCGTGTATCATGGAGGCGCTACAAATTAAAGACCTCTGAGATACTCGGTTACTTAACGTAAATAATACGGATTGAGTTTCACGCCCATTTGAACTCCGTTTCAACCGATTAAAGCCCTAATGACCTAGTTGTGAGGGGCCCTTAAACACTACACTCACTCTGTTCACCCGTGATGTTAACTTTAAACATGTCTGAATCAACAGTAGCAGCACTTCCTTTGTAAGCTGAGTGTGGATGGACATTATCTCTCCGGATGAACAAAAATTCCAACCAACAGAGACCGCAGAACCCTGAAAGATGACACTGGAAACCAATGTCGAGCAAGAAGACATATCTCAGGGAGCTCTGAAGTGTCTTTTGTTTTAATTGGAACATCGCGAACCAATTCGGATACAGTAAAATCTCGATTTAACGAACACATGAGGATCTAGGACACTGGAAAATTTACGGGCTTATAATATCAAATCCGCCATCTTTAACTTTACTGCAGCTTGGAAAGAGATGACAGCAACATTAGCTAATGGGTGGACACAGTTATTAAAAGGAATTGAAGTCGAATATGATTTCACTGGCTTCGAAACATCCGATATTTGTAATATGTACACTGATGAAGGCAGGGAATAATTTGAGTGAACACGACTTAGAAGAGTGGCTGGACGTGGATGAGGGTGACCCGGGCTACCAGATTCTGAGTCATGAAGAGATCGCTCCAAGTATTCTACAAGAGGATGAAGTCAACGACAGTGATGATGAATCTTTGAAGTGTGTACCTAAATTATCTATAATAAGAGACCACATGAATGATGTGATTTCTTACGTGAAAAGATCTTCAGACCCCCAAGTGCTAGCCTATTATGAACATTTCAGACAATTTCGCTCCTTAATCATAAGGAAGCAATATTCAAGTGGGAAGGAAATGGGTATTGGCACTTTTTTCAAACCCACAACTTCACAGGGAATGACTTCTAACCAAGAGTAAATCATGTAAAGTAAATGGTACGTATCAATAAAACTCAGTTGTTTTTGCCTCATTTTCATTTATTTTGCGATTTAACAGACTTTCAATTTTCCGGACAACTCCTGGCCCCTCTAGGTCCGTTAAAAAGAGAGTTTACTGTATTTGGAAAGAGCGGGAGCATTTCAACTACACAATGAAGCTGTGGAAATGTTTGTGGGGTGAAGAGTCGAGCTTACTTTCAGTCTGATGGACTTGAATGGTTTTTGGCGGTTACACAGGAAATGGCTTCTGCCTGAGTAATACAATGGCAACCAGCACATTTGATGGAGCAGTGATGGTACGGGGATGTCCCGCGTGGGAGTGACTTTATGGGACCATTGATGGTAATTCATGAGAGCATTCTGAGTTCTAAAATGATCATTTGTACGGAATGGAACTTTGCTTCCAAGATTATAATTACGTTTCGGCGGTTATTAGATGGTAAGCATACAACAATGACATCTATTCTGTAACATATTTTTAAAGTTTAACAACTTGTTCAATTCGCTAAACAGTTATTACGCATTATTTGTTATTCTGTAACATCGTGAAAGAACAACACCTGTTTGAGAGGAAGAATATTTTTTTTTTTTTTTTTTTTTTTTTAATAGGGCGCACAACTGCCAGGGTTATTAGCGCCCAAACAAAACAAGACAGCTAAAACCACACTCGAGTGCTAAAACCAAAATAAATCAACAATAGATGGGAAGCTAACCAAAGGAATGCCAGTAAATATATAAGGGTCAAGCAAAACGATGGCTCACGAGGAAGAGAAATTGTAAAAACGAGTAAATAAAAATGAAGGATAAAATCAGCTGTTCAAATATGGCCGCTTATGCCGCTGATTCGGATAAAAGTGAGCAAACGATCTACTGCAGTAACAGTGTCCTCCAGCACCTCACCAAGGGAAGCTGGCAGACCTAGGGATACACGCAATTGGGTTAAAAACTGGCATTCAAGTAAAACATGCCGCACTGTCAGGGTCTCATTGCAATGAGCACAGTTCGGGGCAGCATCCGACGATAAAAGGTAACTATGACTAAAACGGCAGTGCCCGATACGCAATCTCGCTAAAATGACTTCCTCGCGACGAGAAGCGCGCGCGGAAGTCCTCCAGGTCACAGGGAGCGGTTTCACCTCCCTTAGTTTGTTCTCCTGAAGATCGCTCCATGAAGCACTCCACCGTGAAAGGAGGGCACGACGTAAAACTTGGCTAAAATCATCAGAGGGAACACATGCGCTAAAAAACCTGGGAGCTAAAACTGCTGCCTTTGCAGCAGAATCGGCAGCCTCGTTACCTTGCAGGCCTACATGTCCAGGTACCCACATGAAAGACACGCTGATGCCAGCACCAGCAAGTGAGTGAATGCTGTCCTGAACACGCTGCACCAGTGGGTGGTAATTGTACAGCGTACGTAGGCTCTGAAGGGCACTCAAACAATCAGAACATATTATACATCGCTCCAAGGGCTGCCGACGAACATACAAAAGAGCCTGGTATATACCAAAAAGCTCTGCTGTAAAAATCGAGCACTGCTGTAAAAGACGAAAGCTAAAACTCCGGCGACCATGAATAAAAGCACATCCCACTCCCGTATCGTCCTTCGAGCCGTCAGTGTAAATAAAATGGCAAGGTCCGGACTGAGCCTGAATTTCTAGAAATTCCGAACGAAGAACTGAGTCTGGCGTCGAGGACTTCGGCATGGTCAGCAAACCCAGATTAACTTGGGTCTCCGATCGTAGCCGTGGGGGAAATCGTGTTTGTCCCCTAGGAACTGTCGACGAGAAATCGACGTTTAAAAGCCGAAGTAGTGTACGAAATCGAACGCCAGGAGGGAGCGGGGTTAGGGAGCTCGATGAGTATTGGCGATCCAAGGTGTCATTAAAAAACAAACTAAAAGATGGGTGTTCTGGCAGGTCAGAAAGTCTGCAAGCGTAGCTGCAGAGAAGAACATCGCGCCGATAACTAAGCGGAGGTTCAGCAGCTTCCGCACAAAGGCTCATAACAGGGCTCGTGGGAAATGCGCCAATACTCAACCTGATGTGGTGTGTCGGATTTAGGCGATTTAAAACAGACGGTCGAGCCGAGGAATACAGGACACAACCGTAATCAAGTTTCGATCGGACAAGTGCCCGGTATAGGCGTAAAAGAGTACTCCGATCAGCTCCCCAAGATGTGTAACTTAAAACACGTAAAACACTGAGAGAACGTTCACACCTTGCCTTTAGGTACGAAATATGTGGAGACCAACTAAGTTTTCTGTCAAAAATCAACCCCAGAAATTTTGTCTCGTCTGTGAAAGGAAGTGCTTCTGAGCCGAGACGTAGCGAAGGACCAAGAAACGCCTTCCGGCGCCAGAAGTTAACGCAGACGGTCTTCTCGGCGGAGAACTTAAAGCCGGTTTCGGCACTCCAAGTGAAGAGGCGGTCAAGACACAGTTGGAGGCGACGTTCTAACAGAGAGGTCTGCCGAGAACTACAGTAAATGGAAAAATCGTCCACGAATGGCGAACATGAAACGCCCGATGGGACGCACTCCACAATGGGGTTGATCGCAATGGCAAATAGTGTGACGCTAAGTACCGAGCATTGCGGTACTCCGTTCTCTTGGCTAAAAACACGTGATAAAACCGAGCCCACCCGTACACGAAATACCCTATCCCGCATGAACTCCCGAATAAATAGGGGCAGTCGACCACGAAAGCCCCATTTATGGAGCGTACGAAGGATTCCATACCTCCAGCAAGTATCATACGCCTTCTCCAAGTCAAAAAACACAGCTACAGTTTGACTCTTACGCAGGAAACTGTCCATGATGTGTGTGGATAACGACACCAAGTGGTCCACCGTGGAAGGAAGCGACGAAAGCCACACTGAGCGTTAGACAGCAGATTTTGCGATTCAAGCCACCATGTCAATCGCCCGTTGATCATGCGCTCCATCACCTTGCAGAGGCAACTGGTGAGGGAGATGGGGCGATAACTAGAAGGTAGATAGCGATCCTTCCCAGGTTTTAAAATCGGGACAATGGTGGCCTCGCGCCAAGCGGATGGAAAGGTTGCTGTACGCCAGATACGATTATACACCTGCAACAGAAAGTGTTTGCCAGCTAAAGATAGGTGCTGCAACATTAAAACGTGGACATCATCCGGCCCAGTTGCTGAGGATCGCGATGAGGCCAGGGCCCACTCCAACTCCTGCATGGAGAAGAAAGCGTTATAACACTCGCGGTTCAAAGAGTGAAAGGATAGTTCATGCGTCTCAGTCCGATTCCTGATGGATAAGAAGTCCGGGTGGTAATGGGAGGAGCTAGAGACATTAGAAAAGGCGCCTCCCAGGGTGTCAGCGACAGCTCTAGGGGAAACTACGGTGCCATTATTAATCCGCAGGCCAGGCACCGGGACTCGTGAAACTTTGCCGGCCACGCGACGGAGCTTGTCCCAAACCACAGATGACGGTGTGAAGCGATTAAAGGACTCCACAAAGCGGTGCCAGGATGTCTTCTTGCTGGCCTGTATGATGTGACGAGCGTGGGCGCGTAAGCGCTTAAAGGCGACCAGATTCTCGAGAGAGGCTCCAGAGGCAGTTCGGGTCGAACGGGGGGACAGTGATTGCCCCCCGCCCGAGTGTCTTGTCCGCAGTACCGAGCCGTTGTACGGCTTAACCTGCGCAATGAGTTGGATGTTCTCTCTACGGGGATTTTTTGTCATCTGGGGAACATTATTTGGGTACAGGAAAACGGGTGGGTGGGATTTATCCACGAGCTGGCAGTGCGCGGCTTCTGGTTGGCAGGCCAATCAGGTGACGCGCTCATTCCCACCAGGGTTCTGGCCATCAGTCACTCACTGAGAGGTGACCTGAAAAGGTAATTTACTCTGTTTTGGATACAGATTGAACTGTCGCTTTTCCCATCTTTATGATTATACCGCCGGACTTAGTATGTCCTTTGGTAGTCTTTTGGATAGTAGTCGGCGCGGCTGGTTCTGGTCATATTGGCCTAGAGTATTTACCAGAGGGTTAGGGTGATTTTGGAGTTTGTTGTACATTGTGCGAGCGCGGGTTTTAATCACGTCGACAATGTACGGGATGCTGGAATGTTCATGGAGGATATGGGCAGGAAATCTCCAGCCGGTATCATAGATCATCCTTAACGCCCGATTCTGCAACGTCTGGAGTCTGATGAAGGTGGACTTTGCCACCACTCCCCAGATCTCGCATCCGTACAAAACCAGAGGTGGAATAATCGCACGATACAGCTGGAGCTTCAGGCGTAGGGGCATGGTTTTGGAACTGAGGATTGGGTATAGCTGCCGGAGAGCAGCATGACCTTGTAGTACTTTGCCCCTGACGTGATGTCTATACGTCAGCCGCCGGCAAGATTCTCGAGAGTTGGGTGGCGCTGAAATACCCGCAGTGCTGCCCGGCGCGCACGAACCGCCGCTCGGCATTCGTCGGTCCACCAAGGAACGGGTAGACGCCTAGGGCGGGCCGACGACCGAGGTATGGCACGCTCGGCTGTGGACAGAATCACAGAAGTTAAGTGATCCACCATCTGGTCAACATTTCCCAAAACATGGTCGTCGAAAACAGCTAGGCTGCAGAAAAGGGGCCAGTTCGCTTTGTGTAGCTGCCAGATGGGTACACGTGACGAGGGTACATAGTTGGAGAGCAGCCTAGTCACGCAGGGCAGATGATCGCTGGAAAAGGTGCCCGAGACGACGTTCCACTCAAACCGATGTGCAAGCTGTGCCGAGCAAACTGATAAGTCTAAGTGTGAGAGGGTGCCTGTGGAATCCGAAATAAAAGTAGGTTCGCCAGTATTAAGGAGAGAGGTGATTCTGATGAAAGAACTCTGCAAGATGCCTTCCCCCTTCCCCTTACGCAAGCCCTAGGTGATCCCCAAAGAGAGTGGTGGGCATTGAAGTCTCCCAACAACAAGTAGGGCGCTGGGAGCTGGGACACGAGGTCTAATAGGTCCGCAATTGCGAAGGGAGAAGATGGCGGCAAGTAAACAGAACATAAAGTGAAATAAAAACCAGGGAAACGAACAGAAACGGCAACAGCTTGCAATGTAGTAGTCAGTATGAGAGGCTGATAATAAACGTCGTCGCGGATCAGGATCATAGCACCACCATGTGCAGGAGTACCAGGCTCCGGTGGTAGATCGAATCGCACCGGAGTAAAACCAGGAAAGGTGAAAGTTGTTGAAGTTTGGTCTCCTGCAGGCAGAAAATAGTGGGGGATAGCAAATTACCGAGCCGTTGCAGTTCGGTTTTATGCCTGCGTACGCCACGTGCATTCCATTGTAGAATGGACATCCTGGGCAAATGGGAAAATCTGTTCACGAGGTTCACTTAACCGGTGGCTGTCGCTTCAATTTGCCCTTTTGATTTCTTGTAGGACTTGGGCTTTTTGGAGCAAGTGGTTCCTCCTCCATGGGTTCTTCAGATGGAAGAGGGTCACCGGGTACCGAAGTAAGAGGAACAAACCGGTTTCCAAGGCTGATGAGTGGAGGGGAATCCCGCTTCGAGCGACTGCGTCCCCTGGTATCTTGGGAGCACGATCGGCGAGGAGGGGAAGGGAAACTGGCCAAGGAGGCACCCTGTCCACTTGCAGATGTAGGTTCCTTGAGGAAGTCTGTGCGCTTCGGAATAACTTTAAATTTTCTGGTTTCGGTACTCCCAGAAATGGTCTTGGAGCCGGCAGGAGTTGACACAGCGACGCGAGGAGTAACCACGGCGGAGGTTAGAGGGCAAGTTTGAGTATCCATATCACGCTTTGGTACTGGTGTGGAAACAACGGAACTGAAAGTACCAAACTTCAGGAGAGAAGGCTGTCGAGCAAGATGGCGTTTGCGGGCTTCTGAGAAAGAGATACGCTCTTTCACCCGCAGCTCCTGAATGGCCTTCTCGTCCTGGTAACGCGGACAGGCGCTCAAAGTCGCTGGGTGTGTACCTCGGCAATTTACGCAGCTTGGAGCAGATGGACAAGCTCCGTCATGAGCATCACTACCACAGTTGGCACAAACCGCAACCGAAGCCTTACACGAGATCTTAGTATGGCCATAGCGCTGGCATTGGAAACAGCGCATAGGCCGCGGGATATATGGTCGAACCGGGATAACCTCGTAACCTGCCTTGATCTTCTGCGGCAGGTCGAGCCGATCAAAAGTTACGAACAGCGTGCGGGTAGCCACCTGCACGCCATCGCGCTTGACTCTTACACGGTAAACGTCCGTGACACCCTGGTCCGATAGGTAACCCTGGATCTCCTCCTCCGGCATATCATCTAACAGAGAGCTGGTGATGACGCCCTTGCAGGAGTTAAGGCTTCGGTGTCTCTCAACCCGGATAGGATATCCATGGAGTAGTTTGGCCTTCAATATCTTGTCAAACTGTGTGGCAGTGTAACTCTCGACCAAAAGGGAACCGGATCGTAATCGAGTACAGGACTTCACTGGGCCGGCGATTTTGTCAAGACCGGATTGAATTATAAATGGATTCACCTTTAAAAATTTCTGACCCTCTTCCATTCTATGTATCACTAAGTAACGAGCGAATGACGACACGTGTATCTCTTTTTCTTCGACTTGTTTGCGGCGTTTAGGAGTAGTTGTAGCCATAAAGAGCTAAATAAAATTTCATCCCCCAGTGCTCCCCACCCACCACGGAGCCCAACACGGGGTCATCCCACTGGGATGACAGGGCTACACAGGGGATATAGCGGGCTCGCCGTCCCACTCACCCTGGAGTTCAGTGCAATACCTAGTCCTGGCCGATTAACTAGGGGTGGGTTAGTCCCTAGCCTCCCGTTTAGGTGAAGCAGAAACCAAAGCAGTGTATCGGAAATGCGCACCCTCCCCATATTCAGAAAAAACTGTCCCGAGCTCAGATACGCACCCCTCAACCACCAGGATAATCCTTTCCACCGACACGGGTCTCCACGCACGGCCTACACGTGGGTGGGCGATTTGACTGACTCCCTCACCACGAAGAGGAGCCCACACCAAGGGAGTCAGTTGGCTCGGGGCCCCAGGTGCGCCAAACCCGGACCTACCGTAGTAGGTCCCCCTGGGGGGATATTATATTTGACGATATCAAGAGTCAAGATGCGTTAACAGAAAGTTTACAAAACAAGTTCACACACTTTAGATGGATTTAAAAATAACATTCGTCAATAAATTACTGACATTACAGGGAACTGCAGAACGTAATCGAAAATTCTTTAAGCCGCTGCCAGAAATACTTGAACAACGAAGGGAAATAGTTCCAATAACTTTTTGGTTTGTGTACAAGTTATTTACTTTTATTTTTCAGTGCTTATGTTATGTGTTAGAAATAACTCACACGATAAATCCTACTATATTTACTGCGAACATGTGGACATCCGCACCACCAAGACAACTACCAGCATTGCCGGCTGGACGCACGCCGGGAAACTGGTTCCGCAAAGGATTGCTCATCCGATTTTTCAGGATAAAGAGAGAACGCTACATCGACGTTCGTAAATTGCGACATAAACACTCATGTCATCACCCTTTCTAGGGGAGCATGTAAATTGCGACTTGTACCCATGGATGAAATTTCTAAGTACAACCGTTTTTATCTAAATGTTTTCAAAATGTTTTCGAATACTGTTCTACGAAACTATAGTGTCTGAAATTTCCTGCTGATATCAATAGTTTTTAGAAAAATATTTTAAATTTATTATACTAAATCAGATGTTCCACACCATGTAAAAATAATACTTTTGAAAACATAGACTAACCATATTATTTAAATACTGATACAGAAAACTATAGAACATTTTTGACTCATGTTTGTTTAAAAAAAACCCTTAAAGATATTTGTAAAACCTTTTCAGTCAAATCTTATCCAATTTAATAGATAATATTAAAACGTTTGTGTTTGTATTTAAATAAAGATATTTTCTGCAGGTAATTATATCACATACGAGAAACTACTTAGGATAGTGGTTGGCAAGTTTACTTTTAACTTAGAAACAGTGTTTGATGTTTTCTTGTTGCTTTTATACTTTCGCAGAGCAATATCAGTTGAAGTTCGGCTAAACTATGCAAATGCCCAATTTGTTTATGTGAAATTCCGCCCCTGTCAATGAAGCAACCAATTGTCCAGCACTACACTTTGGAATTGAAGAGAAAGCAATATACTGCTTGTTAAAAGCTGGTAATGAGTAAAGTGCTGCGAAACTAGCAACAGTTAGAGCGAAATGTGGCGTGCCATATTTTATGACTGCCGAACAGTGCAATCTATGGCAGTGCTGTTAATTATCTATGCTCTGTTCTCATTAAGCATCGCTAATTATGTTACAGGCTTGCTGACTAAGCGTGTATCTAGGTGACTCAATACTGCACAATAATGAATCATTTTATAAAGGTCGCGCGCGGGTTGAGAATGCAATACCTACGCTTCGTAATTATTGTTAGTTCTACAAAGTAACATTTCATAAATGTTTGTAGTAATACAATCAAGTGCTTTTTAAAAACTGAAATAATCACAACAATGAAATATCAACTTATACCTAATGTAAATTGCTCCGAAGCGATATTTACTGCAACAAGTTATAACTTTTGCGATAAATGCCAAACAGAATCTTACCAAATTGAGCGTGCTCAAGTGTACAAATTGAATCTGTTTATTTCTTAATTAAGAGGAGGTATTTCCAAGTTGTTACCACTTTGTAGTAATGTAATGAGAATTCAAAAATGTTTAGATAACTTCAGAGGGATACTTTCAGAGTAAATCTGAATTACGAAATGCATTTATTTTTATTAGTTCAACAACAAGATTATAAAACATCTAATACATGCATAAACATTATACCAAAGTATAAACTGTAGGAATGTACGCGTCTTGTAAGCTCAAACTGATCAACCGATTTTGAACATTTTTTCACCATTGAAAATCACTCTTTTCGCAGACACCGGCTGTAAAATATTGTGACAAGATGACGAAGTCCAGTCCAATTTTTTTATTCCGTTTATTTTCCTTCTCCCTTTATTTTCTTCTAAACGTCTGCACAAAAACAGTTCTTTTCTACTGACGTTAACACAGCCTTCAGTCTTTCGTGATATAACTCGCAACTGTTCTTCTCTTAAGTCTTCACTCACTCCCTCCTCTTTTTGTCTCTCTAACACTAACTCCTACGATACAATCACTCAATACTGATTAAAACTTCACTTTGACACTCCGTATCTTTCAGAGCTGTCTTCAGGCGGCGCCGTGACCGAGCGGTTAGCGCGCTCGCCTACCACCTAGGCGGCCCGGGTTCGATCCCAGGGACCCGCATGTGGTATTCGTGGTGGACGAAGCGGCGTCAGGGCGGGTTTTCTCCGGGTACTCCGGTCCCCCCCCCCCCCCCCATCTCATTCCACCGGTGCTCCATCCTCATTCCATGTATCATCAGTGTCACCGCCTGCGGTGCCGTAGTAGTAAAAGCGGGCGTTAAACACTGAAAACAAACAAACAGCTGTCTTCATTCGCTGACAAACTGACTAAACAATTGCCTACTTCTACGCACTTTTACACCCGCAAAGACGTAGCCAGATTCTTTTAGAACATGTACAAACAAGCTGGCTGCCGGACACTTCTTGGATGCGCTGGAAAATCCTTCGTGTTGCCGCTTGATTTTTCTTAGTCACGTGTTCGCTTGCGAGAGTGGGATGGGGGAAGCTTGAAATTGAGCGCCTTGTTACGCGCCCCACACAGCCCAGTGTTACAATATGTTGAAAAAAATAGAATGTCGAGACCTTAGGGTAGGTTTAATATTCATGTCATCCATTTTCAATACAATTTCGTTGAATATGAGATTCATAGGTACTAAATGCAAACATAGCAGGTTTAGACCATTTCTAGCCCAAAGGTGTAAACGAGGAGACTTAAAATTGTCTAAAATCTGAGTTGTTAGAGGAGGATCCACATAATATGTGTTCATATCGTCAAATTTCGTTCCCGTTTCGCCGCTTTATAACTTGGCAAAAATAAACCTATGACTTTTAGAAACTTCCACTGTCCTTATTTTTAACTCTTATATAGAAATACTGTTTAACCCAACTAATCAAAATAATGTAGGTACTATAGAACTTGTTAAAGTGTCTAGGATACCTTATACTCTCAAAAAATACGCAACCCTTGCTTTACATCATAGAATAAGAATTTTGAGAGCTACCATTGACTTATTTTCAACCCCTTATAGTCAAAACAATAATGCTTGGCTATGACACATTTGTTTTCATTTATTTTCATATTTGAAACCCTCTCGTGTTATTACTACAGATAACACAGCTATCAGCACTAAAAAGGGAATCACACATCGAGGCGATAAAAGTGAATACGATAAAACTAGCAGGAAATGCAGTTGTGATTGATTGGTCCAAATTCAAAGCATTTCTATTTCGTACTGATCGGTTCACACATGCGTGAAATAGCCGATGTTAATTTCTTTCCAAACTTAACATCGTGTTGAAATTTCCGTTTAGTGAAATAAATACCCACGACGACATATAAATACTATTGTGCTGCCCGAAACACAGCTATCAGCTTAGGTATATGATGAAAATAGTTATGTAGTTCTTTTCTTTCTTTTCTTTCTTCAAGAATTATGCAATTGTTTTTCACTTCCTTTAATGATTACCTACTCTTTATTTTCTGGAAGAAATACTTTAAATGTCTCATAAGATCTCGGTTATCTGTTTGTAAAATACTCCTATATTAGATGTAATATGTAATTCAGCTACGTGGACCGATTTAACTCGTACATAGATACGCTATCACGTGAAGAGGGACCAGAAGCTATGTAATCTATCCAACTCTAATTAACACTTGAATTAGCTTCACGCAGATGAACACTATGACCTTCCAGGAAGTAGCAAACATCCCGTCACGATACGTTATTGGTATAAAGCTGCTCATGCGTGCATAAATAATACGAAAGCGAAACACATCGATTTTCTCCTTTCTATCTGTTTGTGACGTTCGTACCCGGCATGCAAGAATATGCTCTATTTTTATATTGAGCAATAATAGGATGCTGGAAATGTAAGCGGGTACCCTCATATGGAAATGGGAAACTGTAAAACTGTAGTTATGTCACCACATTTGCGAAACCAGAATGTACTGTGTTTAATGTCGATGGCTTATGAGGCTGAAATTGAAATTGTACTACGTTTTAAAAATAAACAGGTTCATTGTCACTACGAATGGATACACATTTACATGCATTAACGTTTTCTATTCTTATTTATTCCGCAAGGCATTACAGGAGTGTCTGTAGAGGTTACTGATTCATTAAGGAGATATGTTTGCACCCCCTCCCCCTGAAACCAGGTAGTTTTCATCACAAACTATTCAGTTTAGGCAGACTCTACATTTTATGAATAAGTACCTTCAACATTTTTACTTTCTCTGTCATCTATTTATGATAGGAAGATGAAGCATTTGTATTTCCAAACAAAATTTCAGTATAGAAATTTCATTAGAAATATTCGTCTTGAAGTCCACTGACCGTTCGCCTATCACCATGGTATTTGTGGTGTACGAAGCGGCGTCTGGGCAGGTTTTCTCCGGGTTCTCCGGTTTCGCCCCACTCATTCCACCAACTACTACATCATTACCTTTCCAATCATCCATTTCGCCTGCATTTCATATCCTCTACACTCTCATACCTGGTGCTTGGTTAACCACCCGCTTCCAGGTCTTCACTCTGTCCGGTTCATAGGTTCTTCTGCTCCCCGACAGACGTCTGACTCTAGGTACAGGCTTGTGGGTCCTAGGGCCGTAAGTCCTCCATACGGGGAGGATGAATAGAAGAAAAGTAGTCCACTGTGTGTGCACGTGAATGCAGCATAACAAATAAATGAATATATATAGTTGAATAAACAATAAACTTGATATTGTAGTTGAACAGAAAAGAAGATTCTCAAGAAAATTCTCCATCCTAAACTACTCTTTATAAACAACATTGTTATTTCTTATTTTCTCAAACATGGCTGTAACATTAAAATACCACATCTTTAAGAGTTGCATCTCTAATTATGTGAATGTGTATATATATATATATATATATATATATATATATATATATATATATATATATATAGTTGCCATATTAAATAAAACAGAAAAAAAAATGCTGAGATCTCGCCTTTCGACAAGACCTTAGCCGTCTTTATTCTTTTTAGTTCGTTAGCTATTTTATATGGATATAATTCATATTACTTGCACTTCATTTACTCCCGTACAATCGTTTTACGTATTTATTGTCGCTTAATTTAAAGGGGTTAATTTTAACAGGTTACAGAGAAGGTTTCTAATCTTTAACTAAGGTTACTAAGTCTAACATTGACAGTTCTGATTTGTGTACAACGTTTTACGTATTTCACTTGTTCACAATTTGATTTCCATACGTCGTTTGTGTATATGTATACAGGTGTCCCAAAATTAGGACGACAAACTTTGGGAGCTGATAGATAACATTATTTTAAACACTTTTTGTTAAGGAAAGTTTTTTGCTGTGGAGCTTCGTTTAAGCGCTAGTCGACTTATGTCATAGATAACTGCCTTCTATCCAGTTAAGTATTTACGGCAAAATCAACAATGCAAATTAGTATTGATTTATCTTAGTAAGACAACAATCTTAATCCAAGAAAACACACAGAACACATAACAAAACAAATATCTCATTGTTTAGAGTTAGAGCTTTGCTATTCAAAGCAAATGTTGGAACGCACGCCCATTGCGATTAACACAGAGTACATCGACGTGCCTTATTCTGCCGCAGTCGCAGATACCAGCCATTTCTCTGGTTTAAAAGTTTGTCGGTCTAATTTTGAATAGTAAAGCTCTGATTAACTGCAAACAATAAGATGTTTGTGTTCTATGTTTGTTTCTTGGATTAAGATTGTGTGCCTTACTAAGATATAAGAAATATTAATTTGCATTGTTGATCTTGCCGTAAATACTTAAGTAGGTGGGAGGCAGTAATCTATGACATCAACTCTTCTAGCGCCTAAACGAAGCACCGCAGCAAAAAACTTTCCTTAACAAAAAGTGTTTAAAATAATGTTATCTATCAGCTTCCAAAGTTTGTCGGTCTAATTTTGGGACATTCTGTATATATTTCACTCAAGGTAGTGTAGCTGGACAGTTATAAATGTGGTTAAACTAAGATTAATATCTTTGTGATTTTGTACAATTGTCTTACATATTTCATTTGTCACATTTGGATTTATTATTTCACTTAAACTACTGTTAGTTGAACAGTTGGAGATGTTAAAAGCTACATAAGATAGTATGTAGTACAATTGCTCATGGAGCCAGTGCTATATTAGGACTCTTCCTGGTTACATACGCGTTCACATCGTCCTCGGTACTAAATTTAATGCTGGCGTTAGTAGAGAAACTGTCCATTCGCTCCGAAACACATCGATATTCTGGGAATATGGTACACCTGTCTGTTCTGTTGTTAGTCTGTGGTCTTGCATCAGGGGACATTGCCAAAGGGCACGCTCTAGGGATTCTATGGCTCACACCTGCAAGTGTCATCGACGCTGAGTCCAAACCTGCGAAGATATGTCCCATAAGGAACATGTAGTATTGCTATGAAATGGAGGATCCCGTTAATTTAACGTCGTGCCCTGTTGCATAGTGTATAATGCCACTGTAGTTTTAAGGCGTTTAATGCTTAGTCGTTAATCTATATTTGGAAAATATCTCGTAGATCTGTCTCCCTGAGGTGTTTTGCATCCCATCCCGTTTATCATTCCATTATTGTACATTCCCTATCTCCGTTCATCCTGAACTGGGGCTCCGACAAGCCATGAGAGACACATTGACTAAGGATTCTTTAGTCAGTGTGTTTCTCAGTTGGTAATGACTGACGGACTGACTCACCTGACTTGATGAACTGACCAGACTTAACGGAGTGAACTCGACTGACTTGATGAACTGACTGACCTGACTTGACGGACTGACCAGACTTAACGGAGTGAACTCGACTGACTTGATGAACTGACTGACCTGATGACCTACTGACGGACTGACTGATTTGACTAACCTAACTGATCTGACCGACCGACCGACCAATTGGCGGACCTGACTGATCTTACTGACCTGACTCATATGACTGACTGGCTGACCTGACTGGCCTACTGACCTGACTAATAGCTGAAAACTTTCCGTGAGTTCATGTACAGAAGTACTTTATAACATGGAATAAGTCAGCCAATGCTACCATAACTGCATGCCTTCAAATACCATTTCATATAATTACACGAAGAACCATAGCTGTTTACATAACACTTAAAGATTTTTTAAGACAGTGTATGTTTTACAAACTCTCAATAAAAATGCAAAAAATAACGTACCAAATATCTATTTTAGTTAAATACTCGCTTATTTATAAATGTGGGTCAATTAATTATAAGATTTTGTATAATGAAGTTGTGTTTGAAATACTATATCAATAATTTAAGTAAATAGAACCAATTATGTTGAACAAGGATGTACTAGCTTTAAAAAATAATGGTGAAATTTTTAAAGATAAATAAAAAAGCACAATATCTAAATTTTTCATAGCCTGTAGCTAGTTTCGAAATATTCCATGTTTCATGTTCCAAGTGCATCGCACTTGAGTCTTCACTTCGCTTTCCATCGCAAGAGCCTGTACCTTTCAGTGGCTAATATTTGAATACTGCTTCCTCAGCTTAAGCCTTTATTGTTTAATTCGAACTCTCTCCTAGGCAAAAACGTTTATGAGTAACCCAAAATAGATGCTAGAAGTAACAGTATGTTGGGTAATACGGTAGTTATCACCAGCTAGATGCGCAGTGGACTTTCGTGCTGATGACGTCAGCTGGTGTAGAAGTCATTAGCCGGCTAACCGCTGGCTCTGATTGAAATGACAATGTTTATGAGAATTAGTGATAGTAAAGCTCGCAGAATCGTTTAAATGAAAGTTTTGATGTGAGTCACCTAAGTTCAGTAGCAGTATATCTTTTGGGATCAAAATGTAATCAAGACGTAAATGACAGTTGAGTTGTTTTTCTCAAATCAGAGGTCTAGATAGGTTTCCTGATAATTCTTTACCAACTACCGTGGATCAGAGAATAAAATCCTAGCTTCTTGGATGCAGTTGTTCCGAGGTACTAAGTCTAGGAATTATGCACGGGACATTGGCATTCATTAAGTGCAACGATGATTAGCGAAATTGAAAGTGACGATAAAGAGGCAGAAGAAGTAGGGGAGGAAGAATGGAATTCAGATAGGAGACCAGCAGGAATGTGAGGATTGAGTTTTTTCCTATGTTAACCATGTTATTGAGCAACTAGATCACATACAAGAAACAAGCAGTAACACTGGCACAACTTCCCAAAAAGTGCAACCTTTAGAAATATTGGCAGGCAATGTAGGATACAGATTAAGAAAATCAAAACCAGATGAAGTGGCTTCGTTGTTTGGGACATATACAAGCTACTTTCCTGCAGATAAATTTTGGCTTTTGTCGCTTTCAAGGGGCAGACTAATTAAATCAAGTGAGCAGTGGCTTCAATCTGTCACTTAATATTTTAAACAATTTCTCCTTTATCTTCAGTAATCTAAATCTAATGGTTGGAGCGAAGCGAAGTTATGGAAAATCTGCATGTGTAACTTCAGGCAGCTATTATTGTGATAGCGAAGACCACGGGTGTAGCTATACATTCACCACATGACGTCACGGAGAGCGTGTGCTAGGGAGAAACCTGCACGTGGTACCTACCGTCTACATAGATACTAGAAGCACCGTTTATATGAATACTGGGATGCACACGGATAGGTATATGTGAATATGTCATGGGTACGGAAAGTCGACTGAGGTTTGTAATCAGACTTTTAAATTTGGCCGTTTAATTTTTCTTTTCTTATTTCTTTCCTTGTCCTTTTGTCCTTTTTTGTCTTACTGGTTTCCCTTTCCTTCTAGACTTTTATTGTAAAATTGAATCAATTTTGTAGCTCCACTTTTAATGTGTTCTTGTCAACAGTATCAATTATCTTCTTTCAATCTATCTGCTATATTTATTTTTAATTATTTCCTAATACCTTCTTTACATGTAAGTTCGAGTAGTTTATAACCAGCCAGCAATCACAATAGCTTCATTTCCGCGTCATCCATTTTTCAGGTGAAATTTTAGCATTCATAAATCAGCGCTGGGATACTCAATAGAATTTAATTCACCCTCATCTTCTTCAATTGATGCTTAAGTCAGAATGCAATATCCTATCCAACGTATAGCGTGTTGTTATACCTACTTTTCTGTTCCTCGGAACAAAGTTGTCTTTACGTAAGTCAAAGATGGCCAATTGCCGAGTACAGTAAAATATCTGCAAGCTACAAAACACTGAACAAATTTGATGCATCGCGCTCGGATGACTCTCTACTCTTGTACAGTAATGGAAAAATGATTGAGTGCAGCACGAGAGCAGAATATTTCTGAGCCCCATGCTTATATATTGTGCACTAAGATTGTTTTTTCTCTTATAGTTTACCGATTGTGCTAAAATTAGTCCTCAGTTTGGTGTGGAGCGATTTTCTTGAAAATGTTGTGTCGCATCATTGGACGATGTTGAACTTAAACTCATACTCGGCACGCGCTCTCTCTGTCTGTCTGTCTGTCTGTCTCTCTCTCACACACACACACGCGCGCGCGCGCACACATTCACTATGGGTAAGCAGTAGTGAAAGTAACAGCAGAAAATGGAACACAAACATGTGTAGATTTCGTTACTAGGGAATAAATTTTGTGACAATTGTGTCTGTAGTTACGAGCATAATTTGCACCAGTCAGTGAAGTTGAGCATTGTGGAGGTGAACCAATGGCGGTATCAGCACTAATGCATGGTTCAGAAATTTGGAGTGACCACTGAAGCGTCAAAATGAGATTCCTCAAAGCAATGCAGGATGATTCAAAATGGCACATACACCATCAAGAATAAAACGACTGACACTGTGGTTGAGCATAGTGACTTATTATCCCAGAGATTCTGACTGGATTGGGTGAATTACAAATATACTCTACCGTACTTTATCTGGAAGTGGGATGAAGTAGGGAATACTGCAAAAACTAATGTTAATCTACAGCTGTTTTCATGTCAACGTCCCCAAAATGACAGAAGTGGTTTATAAAACATTAACACTAGAATGCCCGGCTGTGTTAAGCACTCTTGAATGCTCATTGGAGTCATTTTGACTCCTTGTCAAACTTATTAAATTATTCACGGGATATGTGCAAGTTTGCACACTTTAAATTACTGCATGCTAATTAACTGACGTACTACAACTGTCAACGCTTTAATGCACTTTTCCACACTCATCTAAAGAACAGATCAAAATGGAGCAGCTACTATGACATTAGCACACTAATTGGTTATGATCAACATATCTATTAAAAACAACGTAAAAGTAATTATATGCATCCTTTAGAATGCCGTCTAGCACACTTGTCTGAGCTTTGTGCAAACAAAAAGGAATATGCTGACTCATTTCTTCATCGCTAAGTTTCATTTGGAATGATATTTTATTAGCAGAACTAGCAACAAGCTAAATGTGACACTAAATTAGTACTAAACAGTCTTATTCAATAACACAGACAGTATATAATAATGCTACTGAATAGAATGAAGTGCAACAAGGCGGATGAAATTGTCTGCATTGTTGACAACCTAACGCAGGTAAATTGAAATTGCAATATTATCAAATATTTACCGGTAAGAGTATAACCGTGAATAGTAACGCCAGTTCATAAAAGGAAATATTAGAAGTAAAATTGGAATCTATTTGGACATTTTGGGTAACTCATAAATTGTCTTTTGCAACAATCATTGGCACGTGATCAGATTGCTTCCACTTGCTTTAAACTAAGAATAATTGAGTCACGCTAGGATTTTACCTTGGAATGTCGCAAACATGGGAAATGGTTTAAAACATATTCGCCAAGGAGTCAAAATGACTCCACGCACATTATAGTGTTAATAAAACTTATCATATACTTAAATATCAGAATATATTTATAAATGGAAAGGGTGCTTAGAAAGAATAAGGTCTGTAGATTACCATACACTGTCAGTAAAAAGAGGAAAAGGAGAGGAATGGCGAGTTCTAAACGGTTTTGGAACAAACTTTACGCCATTCGGAGATGATGCTGACCTGGTTAATTTGATGAATTATTGATAAGGTTAGTACCAAGGTGAAGGCTGTATACATCCTTTGTTTCAGCTAATGGCAGGTTCAGAGCCACCGCGTATAGGTCACGGCTCAGCAAGAAACGGGGCCAGGTTACAAAAACCGATATTAAAGATTCAACCCATTTACTTGTGCGACGCTGCCCTACATTCCAAGTGCTAATGGATCGTAATCGTTTGCAATGTCTCCAAGTAACATTGGCAATAGTATCTATCAGACCTTAGGGATCACTACTTCAGTCGTAACCAGTGGCGAGACCTTGGGGCTTCTTCTTGTTCCCCTCCTGACTGCAGCTGTCAAGGAACCTTTACAATTATATTTGTGTGAAGAACATATTTTGTAAAAACATCTGGTTTTGACATATAATCTTGACTTTCTATGGGTAAAACTTAAATGTTTAAAGTTACATTTTGCCAGAATTATACATTTAATGAGACGATCAATGGTCTGTTTCTTCTTTGACGTGTCTACAGCGCTGAAAGTATGAGAGAGAGAGAGAGAGAGAGAGAGAGAGAGAGAGAGAGAGAGAGAGAGAGAGAGAGAAAAGCACGACACTAGTTCCACTATTTTCAAAAAATATTTTTCTAATCATTCTGTATATGCTACTGTAGTAAAAACCTATAGTTAAATGGTGACGAAAGTATACAATTAAATATGCTTATTAAAAGGCCGGATATCTGAAAACGAATGTTTCATTGCTAACTACGATGCTAATTAGCAGGACCATGATTTCCTTTTTATTTCTCTACGACGTGCAGTAATTAAGGGAAATATTGTATTCGACTCAAAAATTCGATGTCGAGATTTCACCGGAAATATGTTTTGAGGCCCCCGAAATAAAAAAAAAGCATTTTTATAAAGAGGCCCACGTGTGTGAGAGTGCTCGCGCTCCTGTGTCTGTGTTTCTGTGAGTGGCATAGCTCAAAAACGAAAAGTCGGTTAAAAACCAAAGTTGGTATTTAAGTTTAATATCTCTAAAGAAAAATTCCTACACCCTAAACTACCCTTTACATAGAAAATTTTTCGAAAATTTTGATTCCCTCAAAAATGGCTAACGATTTTGATTAAAATGCCATATATTTAAAATATTTTTATGATAAATGAAATGTATATTTTGAGTTATCTGGCTATAGACCATGTAGTCCTGATTATTCTGGATGACTTGCGTAACTGGCAAACCGTAAGAGATTGACCAAAATGTAGATCTCGTTAAAACACAATTTGTCCAAATGTTTTTTAATGTATTATTTCGGAGATAATCCTTGCTATTTGTGTGAGTTTTGGAATACTTTTCTTAAATGGAAGGTCCTTATTCACCTTATCTTCTGGTCGTGCAAAGAGAACGGAATTTTAAAGCCTTTATATAGTGACCAGGTTCAAAAGATTTGACTATCGCTTAAATCCTACTATATTCCCATATTCCCCTTGCACTTATAGGAAAATTAGAAATAAGATAATTTCTACAAAATTTATCTCGACTAACATGAATATAAGGAACAAGAGTTTTTAAGAACAGCTAGTACAAAAGTAGAGGAAATCATATGAGTGCAACACATTAAATTTATTTTATAATGTTGCGTAGAAAATGTATGTGGCTCATAGTATTTGAGTGAAGTTAAACCACTTAAGGGCACCTTTGTCCGCATTTTTAGAATTATCATGTGATATCGTGTTTTTTCACAGCTTGTAAGTTATTTTAAGTCATTTTTAAGAACAAATGCACAGTTTTGTCATTTTTCGTGAGTTTGGCTGCATTATTTTATATTAAGAGAATCAAGTTCCAGAAGCTCAAAATCTAAAACTTCTTCGAAATATATTGGAATGTGGCTCCCCTATTCATACTTTGTAAAACATTTGAACTCGACAACAGGGCCAGCTAAACGTTTTACGTCTCTTGTAAGATGAACTTGTCTTGTAAGGCAGTGAGTGAATCTAACTGCTACTTTTGACGATCGCACCATTCGTACTATTACAATGCGCTGTTCATAGAGCAGAAGCCACTGGTTGAGGTAACATTTGTATTTCATCATGCCAAAAGTAAAAACAAATATTTCCGCGGAACTAAGAATCAAATTAAATTGGTGAAATCGGTTATAAGTACTTTAAGTCGTGTGGAAGGTGAAGTGGGAAAATTTGTCTGTGCTAAAATGGAAAATGTGTTGAACAA
Source organism: Tenodera sinensis (assembly GCA_030765045.1). Taxonomy (NCBI): domain Eukaryota; kingdom Metazoa; phylum Arthropoda; class Insecta; order Mantodea; family Mantidae; genus Tenodera; species Tenodera sinensis. The sequence goes on along the minus strand of JAUKNM010000025.1, from coordinate 675,828 downwards.
GAACAGTGGATATGATACAATTGCAAGATTGCTCATTTATTGTCGGGCAAGAAGTATTTCTCGATGAAGAGGAGCTAGAAACACGCACTATTTGTTGCCTGAGTCTTCTGTTGATGTTGAAGTGTGTGCAAGTCCTTCAAATTCGAAAACTTAGACCTTTGTAACGTATTGTAATTTCGTATTCAATGATAATGTATAAGTGAAATGGGCAAGAAGTCAACAAATTAAGGTAATGTTCAAGTTTTCTTTGAAGTAAGAAATTATAAGGTCATAAAGTCATCGTTTTAATATAAAATCACCTTCTTAAGGCCGTTTTAATGTTGTTTAGGTCATCAAAATCCAGGTCGCAGTGATTATTTTGAAACTGAAGAATATTTACATTCCTCAAAATGTGCCAATTTTATTTTTTAAGAAACTTCCCCTGGACGTCGGACGGGAGATAAAAATGTAGGGTAATTTGGGGATTTTTTTCGGACATCTGGTAAACCTATACACGTCTGGCTTCCACCGGGAGCGAAAATTCAGTTTAGTATATCTGTAATTCACAGCAACTTACGCTTCGCACTACTACGAGAATAGTTTAAACCGTGAAGTCTTTATATGTCAGAAGTGAACAGATATAATTCAATAGCTACAATTTTGATGATAAGTTTCAGAAATAATTAAATTTGTTAAACTCAAAGATTCGACAAGTCTTTTCAAACAGCTCATTAGCCTTCATTAAATTGATCCCTCAGCTTAGCTGGTGTTGTTCATTCTCACCCCACCCTCGCAAGCCTTGAGACAGAGATCTCAGTTTATCACTGGAGCAGTTGGTAGTAGACAAAAAGAAGAATTAGTTTAGAGACGGCGTCATAAGCGACACACACACATCGCTGCGTCAAGGAGTTGAAAACAATCTTGCACTGTATATGGCAGCGATGTCCAACGCGAAACAGGGGAGGCTGAACTTGCCCCCCTTCCACTATAGCGAACTTTGCCACTCTACATACAGTCGTGTGTTGTGTTACAGTGGCGGGTTGGTTACATGTACATTGCGTTTGATTTACGAAAACACTTTCAAATCTTATACGATAAACATCTGTGCATTACTAATTTGTTTGGTACTCCTTACGTTTAAGAAGTTTATCAATATTTGGCGACAAAGCTCATAGCCTTAGCAGATATAGGTGGCACGTTCGTTATTGACGAATGTTCTTCAGCGAAGATCCAGTGAACTAGTCTACTCTTAATAAACATGTCAGCAAATGGTTTGTTACGATAACAAACAGCTGGGCTTCCCTATGTTAGATCTCGAAGAAAACAGATTACAGTTGACTGCAAAGTTTGTGTGGTAGGAGTTCGTCATTGTCAGTGTTTTAACGAGAGATAATGACCGCAATTCAGACAAAGAAGACGAGGGAGAAATGTTGGGAATAGAATAAATACAGACAAGTATAAACAGTTACAGAGACTGACAGAGTAATACATATGGCTGACGTCACTGGATGTGTTATAATTTGCTTTGTGGTTGCTATATTTCTTGAGCGCAGAAACATGTGAGCGAGCTACACATCTGATTGTTATTTCTGCTTTTGTGTGCCAAAGTTCCCGTATAGATGAGCAAGTGGCTCACATCTAACCTCTCATTTAAAAATTTCATTCAAGAAGTAACGCGTAATCTATACACCAAATGATTGTTGCGTAACATATTGCAATATAGACTTTTAATATAGCTTAATTTGGAGAAACTCTGTTCGCAAATGTAATGCAGAGCTACACTCACTCTTATATAAACTATTCTTGCAAATGCTTATTTCTCTATCAGTTTTAAAAGAAATGAGCATTTTCAGAAATTATCGTATTGCTAATTTTCTTGTAACTGCAAGGGGAATACGAGAATAAACTAGCCTTTAAGTAATAGTGAAATGTATTAAGAGCTGGTTGCTATGCGGTGCCTTTGAAATTCCGTTCTCTTTGCAAGCCGAAGAGATAAAACATTAATAACATATTCCTATTTAAGAAAAGTACAAGTATTGTCAAATTCACACAAATAATAAAAAAAATATCTGGGAAATGGTTCAACCCCCTCCCCCACCAAGGAAAGGGAAAAAAAAAAAAAAAAAAAAAAAGAAAAAAAAAAACGTCCTTCACACACATAATTTCTGTATTTTAACCAGATCCACATTTTCTATTTAGTAAGACTTTGCCCCTTTGCTTACTATTTATACAAAGGTCATCCAGAATGAAAAGGTCTTCTGAGGACATTGCCAGAAAATTCAAGTTATGACTTACGTGAGGCCGGAACAGAAGAAATTCCTAACCCGTGATGTCGATGACGATGACTTAGAAAGTGCCACGGAATCGCCTATTTGGGTGCGTTATTGGGTACTGTCTGGTGTTCGTCACAAGCAAGACTCCTACTGAACGACTGGAAGGGGGGGGGGGGGGGAAATAGCCCCTAATTACGTAAGCGTCTACAAAGAGACACGGTTGGACATCGCTGGTAGAGGCTGTTTTCTTAGGAAGGTCATTTTTTCTTCGTAATCGCTCTAGAAAAACAAGACATCCCAGGTTTTATGTCTTTATAGATCGCAAAGGTACCATGCTTAAAGTTTGACAGTAACGAAATGAAAAATGTAATGTCCTACTGAAAATACTTGTATTTTAGCACCACATAGCTCTATTAACTTCAAAAGTACATAAATCGTAGGAGAAAACCTTGTCACCGTGTTAATTTACACTGTAACAAATTTAATCCTGATTCTGAAGTGCGAAATTAACATTCCAACTCGGTCATACCTTGATCTTGTGTACGGTGATTTGTAGATACCGGACATTAGAGCGTCAATCTCATGTCTAAAACGGATTTGATCTTAATGTAGTTAAAAACCGGTTTCATTGAGCTCTGTAAATGACATTGAAAATGCTCTTCACAGAAGCAGTTTCTCTTTTTTGCCTAATCGTAAATCAGATAACTTTGAATTGAATTTCTTGAAGCAAATGACATAAAAATAGTTTTTTAGGTAATCGTAACTGAACTTAATAATGAAAACGTAACATGTTTTGCACATTTATAAGCAATTGAGATACTTGACACCTAAAACAAGCGCTGATCTGTGGCTGCAGATTTGAACGATCGCACTGCAGCACTTCTCACAAGCATTGTAATGAAAACATTGCCTTGAGCGTGGGTATACGCAGCTTTGTCAAACAGCACAGTGGAATGGAATTCCTGGTCAAGTTTGGAATGACTCAGTAACACTACGGCTGCCAAGTGAGATGGCTCCGCGGTAACGTGTGAGGTTCGCATCCGGGAGGCCTTGGGTTCGATTCCCATGGTCGGCATTCCTGATTAATGGCTTTTTCGGGGGTTTCCCCGGGTCGCTAGGCGAATGCTCCGAAGGATACATTATTACATTCCCGAATTATCTGTTCTTCCATTTCGTTTCATTGATCATTCCATTCACCCTTCATCCCGTTGGTTCTTTCAGGGTCGTGTCAGCGAGGGCGCTAGGTGCAGCTTGGTAGGGATGATAAGTGCACAGGAACTCTTTCCGTCCCTAGTTGTCCGCGGGATCCGGGTGGAAAAGGTGATGACATCTAGGGGCGTTGAACCTCACACCAAGGTCCCCATGAGATGGCCACAGAAGACCTAAAGTCTTTGAGGTGTCGTCAAACTTGAGACCTTAGGGACCTCTGTCAATGTCTGTGCCGTTAGTCTGGATCTCGTCATACGGTCTCCTCACCCTTCCTCCACGGGGGTGTCCCCTTGGGGGCATAGGTACAATCAGCCTGGCTTCAGTGCTGATTACCCTCTGTATATCTCCTATTCCTAACACTATGGCTAATTTTCGAGAGTTCTCTGGTTCACATAGCGTGGACTTTTCTTAATACATTCCATTCGTCCTCCGATACACATAATCCTTTACATGAAAATATCTTAAGAGATTTAACTATTTGAACTGAAATTAGGGTTGATATTACATTATATATGCAAGGACCATCAACACACAAAGCTCATGAAGATTGTGAGGCAAACAAAAAATGTGTTCTGAGTGAAAAATACGGGTATAAAGGGAAAAAATCTTGTGTTGCACTCACGTGACTTTCTCTACTCTTGTACTAACCATTCTTACAGACTATTATTCCTATATCTTCTTGTTGAGATAAACATTTTTACAAATTATTTTATTGCTTATTTCCTTGTAGGTGCAAGGGGAATATTAGAATACATTCGGCTTTGTGCGATAGTCAAATATTTTAAAGCCTGAGATTCCGTTCTCTTTGCACATTTAACATATATAAAAAAAAATGAACGACGATGATCCATTTCACGAAAGTTCTAAGTTTTCCGAAACTCACACACATAACAAGGAATATCTCCGAAATGGTTCACCCTACAAGAAAATTTATTGAGACAAATTGTATATTTTAGCAAGATCTACATTTTTTGTATAGTATGATATGGTCTATCTCTAACGGTTTATCAGTTATGCAAAAGTCGTCCAGAGTAAATACGACTACAGGGACTATAGCCAGAAAATTCAAGATATACATTTCATTTGTCATCAAAATATCTCAAACATATGACATTTTAATCAAAATATCTCAAACATATGACATTTTAATCAAAATCGTTAGAGCCATTTTCAAGAAAATAAAAATGTTCGAAGAATGTTCCATGTAAAGTGTAGTTAGGCTATTTTCTTCAAAATCTTCGTGTCGCATCCTTGAAAGCCATTAAACTTAAATACCAACTTTAGTTTTTAACAGATTTTCGTTTTTGAGTTATGCTGTTCACAGACTGACACACACACACACACACACACACACACACACACACACACACACACACACACACACACACACACACACACACACACACACACGGACCTTTTTCAAAAAATGCTTTTTTTTTGGATTCAGGGGACCTCAAAACATATATTTCCGGTGAAATCTCATCGAATTTTTGGGTGGAATACAATACTTCCCCTACTTACCAGTAGAGAAAGTAAACAAGCACACTCACGCGCACAAAAGGACAATATAGTTGGTGTCAACTGCGCTGGTTAATAATTAGTTAATAAAATTTAGTTGGTTAATAAAATTAATATATGGTTAATCATTAGTAATTAAGAAATAATAATAATAATAATAATAATAATAATAATAATAATAATAATAATAATAATAATAATAATAATAATAATAATAATAATAATAATAATAATAATAATAATAACAACAATAATAGTAATAAATCATCCAGTGCAGTTGAATGTATTTCTTTGTTAGTCTTTTTAATTTTCTGGTGAAAATTACTTCTGTAAAACTGAAACACTGAACATACTCTGCGACATGGCGTGTTTTATCTTTCACTCGGAATAATCATATTTTAATCACCCACCCACCCAACCCCACACACGCACACACATAAAACATATGTTTAGTTAATTTATTCTAAAAAATTACAATTTTCATTTAAATCTATATCTTTAGAAAACCATAAGAAATAAGTAACGTTTTTCTTTAGCAACAATGTAAATCTAATTAAAATATACACAATCTATAGCAAGTCCTTCTAGAAGCATTCATTTGTTCCCAGGATGGAGTTAAAGTAGGTATACTCTAAGATGTTTGAATTTTTCAATGAGAATCATGGAAAACAATGTCTACTACACTATTTAGCATTTTTAACTAGTGCATACCAATTGTTACTCTTAATTCTTGAAGCTCTCAGAAAACCTTAAACGTAGGAAGCTATAAACTCTGATCCAAGAAGCATTTTTAGTAGCAAAAAGTGCTTTGGAAATGGAATTCAGAAAACGGAATTTAAAATTTAATGTAGTGCTTTACCTAAACGTGAAAGAACCGATTAAATAGTCATCTGTGGCTTCAAAGTCATTGATGTGAAAGTACAAGTTATAAGCATAATAAACATAAAAAAACTATAAAAAATGTTCACATTTGTCAAATTTCACAGATAAGTAACCCGTGGCACAAGTCCATCCGGGTCAAGACCTATCGCCCAACCGCTGCGTCCCCCACCTCTGTTCACCATAGGCATCATGGGTGGAATACTGTATTGGAAGTAGTTCCTGGTCAGTACCCCGGTCCCTCTTGGCCGGTTATGCGGTCTTCTCAACCAGGGGCTGTTACTTTTTAATTAAGTAGATCCTCAACTGGCCCCTCAGAAACTTACCGAGGCTGAGTGCACCCCAGCGGGAGAAAATCCCCACGGCGGTACCGGGAATGGAACCCGGGTCCCCCGGTTGGTTAGTAGCGGCTCTACCACCACGCTAAGGAGACGATCATCACATTGTCTTACTGAGATGAAATGTTTGCTACATTGACGGAATGTACAGGTAAAGAATAGTTAGGAAATGTTATCCCTAAATATACGGATGAATTCTTAAACGAAATGCTAGAAAACTGCTTAGACTATGTGGATAATGAAAGCTGAGAATCCTTGAGGCTAAGGATTAAGTAACAAACCAAAAAGGAAAAAGAAATAGGAAGACTATGCAAGAGGTTGCTCGACAATGGGAATCGGAATAGATATCACCTAAATGAGGATGGAAGAATATTTTTCTTAACATTGGCATTACCTGTCCAGTTTTATTTGTTTATACGTGTGGACAAAGTTATTAGATGCCACACTCTACACATAGGTGAGCACTGAATGCGATCGCTTAGTTTTGATAAGGTTAAATCAGATTTGAAAAATTCAATGCGATGCCCAGGATTCTTAATCACAGACCTTCGGCTTCGAGTACCAACTCTGTTAACGCGGCAAGATTTCCAAAAGGACAGCAATCTCCTATGTGATTCATCTTCCCGTAAACCTCCAAGACTATCTCAATTACTGCAAGATAACTTACCTGCATTAGGTAAAGAAGAGGCTCAGAAAAAATGATCCTACACGTAATTGTTTTTGTATCTCTGCGCTTTTAAAGGAACATCAGAAAATCTTACTTCAATACTTAAATTTGAAGAATTCTGATAGGTCAAATTCTTGAGGACACGTTGTATTCTAAAAATATCACTTTAAATATAGTATACACGTCAGCCATTTTTAGGTCTATTGGCTTCTTTACTTTTCATTTGAAATGTTGCAAACTACGTTATCTTTCTCATCCAAGATGTAAATGTTTGCTTGCCTTTTTTCTAATTACTTAGCAAGAAATATTTTAGTAAAATTACATTTTAGTACTGCAAATCTTATTGTAATACTTTTGATGTGAAAGTACATGAACAATAATTTCCCTCTTGGTGCAATTCTAAAACTAAACGAAGGACACATTGTAAAAATGCCCATCAACTCGAAGAAATATAGGAAATATTGCTGATAAACGTGTTTAAAATCTAGTTTTTACTTTTGTGCCTTTTGATGACTTAAAATCCCCCTCGTGGATCTCTCATTTCAGTATCCTGGGGCTGCTACTGCTATATATCACGGTTCTTTTAGTGACTGACTGACTTAGGAATTCTCTCCAAATTAGGCTCTGCACTTTTCTCTAAGAGTATAACATAAAGCTAACTTTTGAAACGCTGAGAAAATCTTGCATACAATGGAGCATGTAATGATTTCATAAGCACTGAGGAGCTTCATTTTTAGCCATTGCTATATTACAAAAAGGTGCACGACTCTTTGCTCCACGTGAGTTTTAAGATGACGTAGCTGCCACTGAAGCTTGATTGTATAATGCTGCAAATGCGGCCAACTCCCAGCTTTTCGTACTATGATCCTTTAATCTTAGAAGTTTAGGATATACTTGGCTAGTATGAGGGAAGAGTTACTAATATATCACTTGGGCTCTTCACGGATCATTCTTAGACTCAGTTGACAACATCAAATGCAAGGAATGGTTCATGCAATTTCTCGGTGTAGAAGGGGAAACCGAGAGGGAACAGGATATTTAGTTAACATTAAGTGGTAAAGTGGATATCCTTGGCAGGGGATGGTAGCCTCTCAGATAGTTACGGTTGAACAGTGTGGCCAAAGGCCAAAGTATGCGTTTATTGCTAGACAGAAATAATTCAAACACGCGCGCGCGCGCGCGCGCGCGCGCGTGTGTGTGTGTGTGTGTGTGTGTGTGTGTGTGTGTGTGTGTGTGTGTGTGCATTAATTTGTACACATCACACAACTAAACAATTTTTCAATTCTATTGTTTTTAAGGTCGTCTTGTTCACTTCACGTCGTGACAGGGTGTCCGTTCCGTCTCACAATAATTGCTCTTTTCATCTCTTTTTGGCTCTACCAACATCTCTTTCCTTTTGGTTTACATTGGAATCTAACCTTAGGCAGCCTTGTTTCAGATATTCTTTGTATATGTTGCATCCACTCCTTTGGATATTTTTCATTTTTGCTATTTGTTGAGCCTATATTGAGCTCTTTTCTTGTCTTTATTTTCTATTTTATCTAAGCTAGTGCATCCCTTTGTTTTTCTTAAAAACTTCATCTCTGCACTTAGTGTTTGGCTTGTGAAGTGAGTTCCCATGTCTCACTTCCACAGAACAGTGTAGGGGCTACAGATGTTTTATAGAACTTGAACCTTCTCACTCGTTTTGTTTTCTTAACGTTAGATGCAATGTTCTACACATCACTTGGAATCTTGCAAGCTTTTTGCTCCTATGTTTCAGTTCTCATCATATAATTTAGATTACATTCTAAACAGTTGAACTCTCATACTTGCTCTAAAGGTTTGTTTTCTAAAATTATTTTGACCTTAGGTATATGTTGTTTTCCCCAAAAGGGGAAAGATTCTTGGATTTTTCCATTGATATTTTAAAATCATATTGTTGGCATTTCTGGTTCAAGTGGCATAATGCACATTGCAGTTTATCCTCCGTTTCTTATATTAAAACCACATCGTCTGTATATAAGCAGATATTAAAACCTAAGATTTTACAAATAATGGCAAACCAAGCGAGGTGGCACCACGGTGACGTGTGCGAATAGCATTCGGGAGGTCGTTGGTTCGAACCCCGCGGTAGGCCTTCCTTATCCAGTGCTTTTTGCGGGTTTCCCTGGTTATTAGGTGAATGCTGGAAAAGTTAATTATATTCCCCTAATTTCCTGTCAATTTGACTTCATTTCTCCATTCACTTTATCTTTCATCCTGCTTGGTGTATCAGAATTGTCGGGGGGAATCTGGGCGTTACAGGACAGGGAAAAAGGATGTTCTATATAAACCTTCGTCCTTCAGTTCGGAGACGATATCGGTATCTCAGGCTGCCCAGTGGGATGTGTAAGCCTGAATGGGGAGGGGAGCCAGTTGTATCATCGCGGAGTTTAAATCTGAAACTGTAGGGGCCCAGGTCCCTGACCTCTGCTGTCGTGCTTCCTAGGTCCGGCTACCTTCTGTCTCCTCTCATCTCGCTCCTCACTCCGGGGGGGGGGGGTGTCCCGAGGGGCATAGGCACAAAATAATCTCTAGACGAGAAGGTGCTTAGTCCTCCTCCGAACCTACCTCAGTAGCACCTATGCAGTCAACATATGCGAGACAGTTTTGTTCAAATACTCATAGGCAAAAGATTAAAGTTTCCAACAATGTAAGATTGTTTGCGATTTGCTAAAACTCTAAATTTATAATACTTCTCTTTCTCGGAAGTAGATTCTTGTACCTTTAGCTAACTACACATAGTTAGACTGTATTAAAGAAAGCAGTATGCCATTACAGATCTCGAGGAAAAAGAGATGGAACCACGGAAAGCTTATAGTTATAACAGGAAGCTTGTCTACCAGTTGAAGTCAAACATAATAAGCTGTACTTGGGGGAAACTACTTCTCCTTGTTGAAAACCTGTTTTGAGTATTTATTTTTATCAAATTCGACGTTACATCAATTTTTATTTTTACAAGTTGTAGAATTTCCTGCTTCTTATTCTGAATTGTCCCTGTTGAGTTGTGTTGGCTCTCTTTTGTCCTAGTGGAAGGACGCGGGGACTTACCGGTCGTGAACCTTAAGAATTCAGTAGGCGACTGGCTTTTAGGATGAACACTTTTCTCGTTGCCCCCCCCCCCCTTTGTTTTAAACTCAGAATTCCTTGTATGGGAGACAAGGGGATCCTTTCATACGCGCTTGACTGATTGCTGTTTGTTAGTTTGTTACGTTTGGCGTACTTTTCATGTGAAACTCAGGAAGAAAGAGGATTTATTTAGTATGTTGCCAGTGTGATCGACTTGGGAGCTGCAATGGAGACTAAGTATTTGTAAATATTTCACGACCACATTTTAGCATATTTGGATTTGTTAAAATAGTTTATGATAAATATTTGTTTGAATTTGTGCGTCAAAGATTTGTACGTTTCATGAAATTTTAATTCCTGTGGGATAAATGGGACTAGCGCTGGCTGTAGAGTGAATGTGGTGATGTCATGTGGAATCGACTGGTAGGTGCTGTTAAACGTTGCTGAATCACAATTAACATATTGTAATTACAAATAATTTGTTTAATAAATCTATTTGAATTGTAAATTGAACGCACTTGGTGACGTCTCTATTTTCCTTCTGTTTCGTAGCTTTGTCCTTGAGGTTTACATCGTCCATGGGGATGCGTATTGCCTAGATAGCAAAGTCGCTGAGTTGTAGTTTACAAAATTATTCAGCATATAACCCTTAACTACCTGTGGTTCATAATCTGTATTTGAGGTTGGTATATAGCAAGTAATTTGCACTCGTATATTCCTTGTGTCAACTTCCTCGTTGCAGCTGGTTTTGTGCGAGGTGTATTGATGGCTGTATGTAATCATGAGCTGACTCCACCTTACCCTGGTGTTACACTGTGGTTTAAAAGACATCTCGGCTGTGAAATACGATGACCGCAGGAGACCTGCCCTACTACTTTTCACATGCCTGCCTAAAGCATACATACGAGCATGGAGTGCCGTGGTGCAAGCGTGAAGGTATGCTTCGAGTTTTTGCACTGCATTCCTTTTCATGAATGTTAGTGGACTAACGGTTTAATTCTGTCTTAAATGGAGACTGGCTGTCTCAGGAGGCTGAAAAGACATCAATGTGGGAAGTGCTCAGCAAATTAATGCCCTAAAGGTTGCAGTAGAGCTAGAAGTTTGCAGTGTTCGTTCTGAAAGTGAGCATTACGACATTATCCAGAGCTTCGGCAATATGGGCAGGTCATTACTCCATAGATGGATCAGGTCACCAACTTTCATTCCCCAATAACTGTCAAAAAGTGCTTATTTTTTCTACCAGGGACAAAACAGCATTGAGTGATGGCGAATTTAAATGAAACGACAATCTCTAGGTCAATAGCGTGGTTGCCGACTCCAGGTTAGTTACAGAAACGCCCAGTCTGGTGATTGGAAAAGAGCTCTAAATGCTGAGAGAACAGTTACTGTAAAAGTAATGCATCTGGTCCTCTTAACAGAACGAATAACACGTGCACGGCTATAGAAGGAATATGAGACTAATTGACGAAATCAGTACTGCATACTTTCCTCAACAGAGGATACTGATTACTTCTTCAGTTGTTTCTTCGCTGCTTCAGAGAAGGAGACGAGGAGGGGGAATTAATAGATTCAGAATTTTGTTCCGTTCTAATAACACTGGTTGTATTTTATCCCCAGCATTCTTCAGTTACTTTTTTTCACAATCTCTGCGTCGCAAAATGCGGGAGTAGATTTTGTGGCGAAAGGTTTGGAAGCATAAAACAGCTTAATTCAAACTCGTTGCGGAATGAAGCATCTAGGGAAGTAGGTTCCTTGCTGAATAGCCATGACATTGAGCTTGAATAACTTGGTCATGTGCAAGGCCGTTGCCACTTACTGGTACTTTTTGATAGAGGACCGTTCGGTTTATAAAGAAAGTGCAAAATGGTTTGTAATAGGCACGTATTAAGGATTTAAAAACCACACACACACAATTTTTATTCCTGCGAAAATTTGTGGAACTTAATACATGTTGCTTGTAGTCCAATGACAGATTTTTCCTGCAAGTTTAGTTTGTTTAGATGTTTTCATTTGACAATTCTTTATGCGAGGATATATTCTACAGGTGTTGGTATTTGACCAACATGGCTAGAAAATGATAGTATGGAAACGGGATTTTCAAAACCGAAAACATGAGCAAACACAGCAATTGTGGTACAATCTTAATGAAAAACGAGCTTTAAAACATTACAAATTAATTGGGTACAGAGAAATAATTAGTTTGTGACAAAACAAGAAGACAGATCTGATTTACCAGGAAGCAATATGCTTACATGGGGTAAGGTGAACATCCAACTGTTTTGGGGTGGCGTAAATTTCCAACTAAAGTAGAAATATTTTGAAGCATCAATATAACTAGGAACATATTTAGGTAAAACGAGACTAAATGGTTACGTAGCGTTACAAAAGTTAATGTGTAACATAGCATGATGTTATCAGGAAGTGTATAAAGAAGTTTAGCAACATTGTTACTGAGAATCTATTGTATATTTCCATCATAGCTCAACCTAAATGTTGGGGTACTGAAGAAATATAAATCCATAAAGCGAGGTTTAAAAATAAACAGATACAAACATTTATATATATTCGGTTTATATGAAATATAAATTATAAAAAGTGTAAATTTTAAATGTGGCAATTGAAATATTCTGTGTTGAGAATGTACTTCCATTCATGGATGGACATCTGGGCTACTGTTTACGTATTACTTGTTGACTACTATTAACTAATCAGAGCATCCAAACCGAATACATACTTGGTTGAATTGGACGCAGACAGAAGAATCTCATAACTAGTTATTTTTTGCTTTCTCTACTACGTATTTACAGTAAATAGATGAAGTATTATATTCCACACTAAAGCTCGATGCCGAGATTTCACAGGAAATATAGACTCCCTGAATAAAAAATAAAAAATACAGTTGTAGAAAAAGATAACCGAGTATTTTTGTTGTTAATTTTTTTATCAGTGTGCTGTATTACACAAGTTGTATGTAATATCACATACATTGAATTAGCTCATTAACACAATCCTTATATACATTCCTATGTATAAGTTCCTTATCTTAGTACCTGTTCCCCGTGTTTACTGGCTGGAATTCATCAAGTGCTCATTTGTAATTTATCAAAGTTAATATTAGTAGCAACTAATTTAACAACTGATTTTTGTATGTTTGTATTAGTTCGCTGCCGTTTAATCGCCATTGCTCGCATGTTCTTACTGCACTTTTCCGGAGAACTTTTTAGTCTTAATTTTATTTTCAGCCGTTCCCTTACTGTTCTGAAATATTGTTTGGTGGTTTCTCGGTTTTTCCTCTCATTCCGCTTCCAATGGTTATTTGCTAATTTCTCTTGGTTGTCTATTAACTGTAGCTTTTGGTACTTCGATGTAGTCTGTGGTACTGTTATCTGCTTTTGTCCAGACGACCTGTTCTTTAGTTTCTTGTATTGTGTGTGATGGGATGTGGGGGATAGGGGCTATATGCAGGGGTTGTGTGTGTGTGTGTGTGTGTGTGTGTGTGTGTGTGTGTGTGTGTGTGTGTGTGTGTGTGTGTGTGTGTGAGAGAGAGAGCAGCATAGCTCAAAAACGGAAAGCCTGTTACAAGCCAAACTTGCTGTTTAAGTTCAACATCTTCTAAAGATGCGACACCAAGAGTTTCAAGAATATCCCCCAACTCCCCAACCCTAACTATCCTTTACATGGAAATTCGAAAATTATTTTCTCAAAAGTGGCTTTGACTTTGATTGAAATATAATAAGTTTAAGATTATTTTCCTGACAAATGAAATGTATATCCAGAATTTTCTGGGAATAGCCTTGAAGTCCTTCATTCTGGGTGATTTTGCACAACTGATAAACCGTAAGAGATGGATAAAATCTTAACGGAAAAAAAAGTAGATCCGGTTAAAGCACACCAACTTCTTCTAACAACATTTTTTTCTGCAGATAACCGTGTTTAAGATATCCCTATTTGTTCTCATTCGTTTTATTTTTGTCCAGGCCATGCAAAGCGAACGGAATGTCAAAGTCATCACATAGCGACCAGCTTTTAAAATATTTGACTATCTCTTAAGCTTACTGTACTCCACTATTCCCATGTTGTCACTAAGGAAATCATATAAACCATTTGTAAAAAAAGGTTTATCTCGTTTAACATGAAGTAGATAGCAGAAAAAACTAAGTTTTTAAAAATACTTTGTACAAGGGTGAGTAGAGAATCACATCACAATTTTGTGTATCAGATGCCTGATGAAATAGTCGAATGAACCATTAAAGTTCCAAATTTATCACACCAACAAGTTTGAAGGTAACAATTTGAACCAATTGTTTTTAAAAATTATTTATATACAACTTCAAAAAAGGACACAGATTTAAATAATAACTTTAAAATGTAGCATATTACTGTACAGGAGAGTCCACTTCAACTTCTGCTATCACACAAGATGCCAGATGTTCTGAAACATGCAAACACTACCGATACAAACTCGGGTCCATAGTTGGTGTTTTGTTGACATTTATTACATAACTTTGTTATTACAGCCATTGTCCATCAGTGCCATCTTTATAGATAACAATACTGCGTATGCAGGCCAGATTCAATTAGAATTTTAAACAAAATATAGATAATCGCTATTAAAACAGGTACCTATACAACCTTGGTCCTTTCCCTTAAATCATGCTGTCCAATAATAAACTTAAACTTTACAAAAGTAGTGCGAGAAAAGGAAATATTGAATGATATAGAGTGCAATTGTTTTTAGAGCTCCAGAATAGTGGGTGCAATTACCAATTGTTGGCAGGTCCAACCAGACACTGGTTATTGGTTCGACTTTTATTGCAGACACAAGTCAGTGAGCTGAAATGCTACAATGCCCTGAGGCGGAGCACCGTACGACAGAAAATATCGTAAGTAACATAGCGCGTCTCACCCTTAAAGACAGTACACGTTAAACGGGGCGCAACGTTGCCACATGTACTATATGCATGCCTTCTTTCATATTCGAACCCCAAATCATGTAAGAACTGACGCAGAGGGACCTTTAAGAAATCTGGTAGGATCTCATCAGCGTGATGATACCGTGACAAAATTATAATCAACGTGGGTGAAATATTTTCAAACAGTAAAGAATGAACAATTCGCCGCACTCCACTTTACACTATTCCATCACATGCGTTAACCTACCGTTTTTTGTTGTCCCGCCCTTTTTGATTTCTTTTTCGTGGCGTTCTTAGAGGTCCTTTCATTGGTTTTTTTTTTTTTTTTTTTTTTTTTTTTAACCCTTTGTACTACTGCTTCTGAACACCCGATAGCTTTAGCTGTTTCTTTCACTGCCTTATTAATACTCATTTAACTTGAAAAATAATATAACAGATTCATAATTATTTGACGTTTCTTCTTAATTTACCAATATATTGTCTCTTCCTAGCTTCCCCCTCCATAACTATAATTATTTACGGAAAATGCTAAATAACGTAATAACACTTCACAGGTTCCACACAGTATAAGCACATACGCTTCTTTACGAAGTGATGTTAACTTTTATTGCTGCCTTCTGTTGACACCGCTTAGCTGAATAGGTGCATACATTTTGTTTGCCTTTGCACGATAAAAGAAAGAGGTTACAAGCGTCTGGTTTATTTTAAAAACTATCTGTAACCCTCCTCAACATTTGCTCTTGCTGCGTCCCCGATGTAATAAAAAAGTTTTCCACTGCGTAAGCTTTGTAATGCGCAGATATAAAACTTACCGAAAACATTTCATTTAAAAAATTGTAACACTTGACTGGGTAAACATAAAGAATTCGAGGTAGGAAGGTAGCAGCACCATAGTTTACTCTAGCTAAGAAAAAAAAATATAAACGTGTTCTAGCAGTTAGTCTATTAGTTGGAGCGTGATGAGTATAGAAACAGCAAATATCGAACTTTTACTGAAAAGAATGTTTTGTGTAAAAATTTGGGCCTATAGAAATGCATGACTCTAAAAAGGATATAATCTGATGAAGAAAAAATTCTGCGTCGAATAATGTGTTCAAACCTGAAATTTATAACAAATGAATATTTACAATATGCTATTAGGGACCTGGCCACAACGCGAGAGTAGAAAAGGACGAAGCTAACGCAACTTGTATGCGCTAGATAGAGACAGATATATCCTATTTAACTCCATACTGTCATCTAAGGATGAGACAAGTTATAGTAGCCAAAACTAGGTAAGTCAGAAATAACCTAATCGTTGCAAAGAAAAAGTAACATTGTGGCTGGAGTTTACTACGATAAAGTCCATGGTTGTAGGGATTGATTTTCAGTTTCCTCCCACTGTTGGGAGATGCGCTTGGATAAGCTAATTAAGTCGAGCTGCTGGATGGGTGTCTTGTGGCTTCTTTGGCGGCTTCATCCGCTTTCTCCTTGTCTGTGATAGCTATACGTGAGGGTATTCATGTGAGGAAAATCTGCTTAAATCGAAAATATCTGGGAACAGGTCTAAAAGTTCCCACAGCGAACTAAGCAAGAAACGTCAGTGAAATACGTAATCTTTAACATTTACTAACTTGATTCCTACATTTCTTCAACTTCTAGTTGTCATTTGATGGCATTAAGGTTAAGGGATCGATTTTGAACTAATAAGTACTTCACGTTTAATCTTCCTACGTTAGTGTGGTTACTGCAACACACGTATTTGCAAGGTATTCGGTTGTTTGTATATTAGGGGTATTACTTTCTATACCATTCACCTACAGTATGTAAGCAGTATTGTATTCCATTCAAAGCTTCCATGTCGAGATTTCACCGGAAATCGAGGTACTTAAATAAAAAATCCGATCTGTTGCACTCACACGATTTTCTTACAAACTCGTATTCTTCAATCTTCATGTTAGTCGAGATAAACATTTGTAAAAATTATGCCATTGCTGATTTTCTCGTAGATGCAAACCGAATACGGGAGTAGCAGTCTTTGAGCGAGTCATATTTTAAAACCTTGCAATTCCGATCTCTTTGCGTGGCCAAGAGATAAAGCGAATAACTACCTTCCACTTGAGAAAACTAAGTATTGCAAAGCTCACACTAATAACAAGGAATATCTCCGAAATGGTTCACTCCAAAAAAGGAATGCACTTGGACATAACTTGTGTTTTAATGAGATCTAAATTTTTGTATAGCAATATTTGGTGTATCTTTTACGGTTTACCACTTCTGCAAAAGTAAATAGTAAACAGGATGTATACGCTATAGACAGAAAATTCAAAATATATACACGTTTCGTTTGCCATAAAAATATCTCAAACACATGGCATTTTAATCAAAATCGTTAGCCATTTTCGAGAGAATAAAATTTTTCCATGTACGTAAAGGATAGTTCAGGGTGGAGCAATTTTCTTCAAAATCTTCATGTCGCATCCTTAAGATATTGAACTTCAATACCAACTTTGATTGTTAACTGACTTTTCATTATTGAATTAGGCTGTTCACACACACATACACATACACACACGCGCGCGCGCGGACCGTTTTCTGAAGCTGCTTTTTGGATTCAGCGGGTCTCGAACACATTTCCGGTGTAATTTCGGTATCGAAATTTTGTCGAATACAATACTTCCTCTACTTACTATACATAGTAGAGAAAGTAAAAACTGTTGTACAGTACAAATCCAATAACGAAACGTTTGATAAATACCAGATTTGGTTTAAGAGGTAGAACTGGAACTTAAAAATTCAATGCCACAACTGGGATTTGAACCACAGACCTTCCGCTTGCCGGGCGGACGCTCTAACCACTGAGCTATTGTGACAAACTGCCAGAATGGCAGTTGTGGCATTGAATTTTTAAGTTCCAGTTCTACCTCTTAAACTTTGCCCACACACGGCTTGTGTGTTTAAAAAAACACCAACAGTAAGTTTGTTGGCATAAATAAATAATAATTACCAGATTTGGTATTGATTGTATTATTATAATGCGATATTATAAATTATAATATTAAAATTATGAATTATAACGCCGGGTGACTTAAAACATTAAGTACATGTAAAGAGGAAATTGACCACAGTGAGTTTTCAATGTGTTCCCAGGGATGGGTGTCTCCGAGAAGAAAAAACCAAAGTGGTAAAAATTGCATTTTTGTAAGTACGTTTAATACTTTTAAACACACTAATGTGCATGGGATCAATTATTAGTGAAGCATTCTTATTTGTGAATACTCTTTATTGTCAAATATGGGCCTATAGGAGAAAGTCCAGACACGAGAGTCCTTATTGACAATGGTCCTTAATAAACATTTTCCTTGGAAATGTTGGTCCGTGAATAACACAGAAGAACATAGAAGAAAGACTAGGAACATACCTTATGTCGATTTTGGTTCCGTTATACAAAATACGCAATGAAGAAAGAAATGTTTCTCACGGAGGTGTATTGGAATTATATCTTACTAAAACAACTCTTTAGGTTATTCGTGAATTGGTAAAACGTAAGAAAAGGTGTTAGTTGGTGCCGAGAATTTTCCTCATTGTTGTTAACCCTTTTCTGGTCCTAATAAGGTTTTATATCTATTTGCTTCTTTACCATTATTATTACGAATTATATATCTTCATAATTTAAATTATTTACTTTCGTCTTTAGTTTGAGGTCGAATTCTGCAATCACACAATTGATAGCGACACGTGCTCAATATTTTATCAGCTATAAGGTATAATTCCGGGCTAAGTGCCGCTTTAATTCAGGTAACTCAGCATACGGCGCAGCATTTTCCAAGGACTAAGATCAGGATGGAAGGAAATAACTTCAAAGCAGTGGTGCCCAAATTTTTCTCTTATGAGCTAATGACATCTTGCTGCTCTACCCCATACACTTGGTTTTGTGCATGAAGCATTTACCCTTCACTCATTCAGGTAATCAACATTAGATTTATTTTTAGTCCCATGAATGCGTCATATCTCCGCAAAGAATAGGTGGAGCCAAATCCCCCCTTCCCACTTTCGCATAACGTTGGTTTAAACTGTTACTAGCAGTTTTGTTAGAATGATTCACAGATGCCTAAAGAATATTTATGATATAATTAAAAAACCAAAAGTGTCATTATCACCTAAAAATGTAGTCCTAGGTTTCCAACATACGCCACTGCTTTGTTGAACACCAAAGGCAGAATGCTATTACGCGCGGGCGAAGAAGGTTGCTAAATGTACTGTGAAGCAGTAGGGACAGCAATATATGGAACCCAAGCGTCTTCCATAGAAGTTTGTCTCGATGTAACTCTCTAGTATGTTTCAAATATGAGTAGACACAAGTTACAGAGCAAATGCCTTTTGTCTTGAGATCTGCCTTTCTATACCTTAATCTGCGGACATCATATTCTGTTAATCAAAACAGGTGAATAGGTAACGCCGGTTTGTCACTTTTTTGCAAACCTTAGGGCAACGGATTTGGCTTACGCAACCGTTGGTTGACGTTTGCCATTTAAGAATAAGCATCCGCGATATTTTAATTAACTTTCACCAGCATGAGAGGAAGGAGACTAATTTCATATTTTACTTCCTTGCAGTTACAGTCAAATGTGAAAGGCTTCTAGATGCGGATTTGAGAGTTACCTAGATTTACGTAACTATTTTTCGGTTCCTTTTTCTTGTATGTATATGCTGTAATAAGGCACTGTGTTTCGAGGATAAACAGATAAAGTAACAAGGAGTGCAAATCTATTTTCTGTCAGGTATTTGCACGTAGGAAAAGTTCCGTATAAACTGGTTGCATCAATATTTTCAGACACAGAGGTACACATGTAAACTTTTCGCCTATAACATGAATGCATCGACATTAACTCATAGCATAAACATAAATTGATTACTCCAGTTCTTAACGCACTCACAACTCCTGAAAGTTACCATACTTGCATTTCAAATATCTGGGATTCCTTTTTGTTGGAGATGATGTGTTTCCTTCAAACATTTCCCTTGCTTTGAAAAGAAACGATTAAAACCTTACTTTGAAATAATTAGACATTTTTATGTCGTCTTATAATTTGCCATACCTATAGTTTATCATTATGCCACAGTACTTATATTTTACATATATTTTTTTTTTAAAAAATGTTACAACCTCTGCCATTTTGCACTATCACTTCTACATCACTTCATAGAAAAGAAAAAGAAAGATTCCTGCAATCTCTAAAGTAGAGAGGTAAGCTTTAGGCCATTTTTCTAGGGGAAGTTTTGCTCATAAAAATTCGTACTTTTATTAAACCGCGCGTAAATGAACAAAGATGTTCCATTTCACGAGTTGTTTTCCGAAACTCGCACACATAACAAGGAATATCTCCGAAATGGTTCACCCTACAAGAAAATTTATTTGGACGTAAATTGTGTATTTTACCAAGATCTACATTTTTTGTGCAGTACGATTTGGTCCATCTCTAACGATTTACCAGTTATGCAAAAGTCGTCCAGAGACTACAGGGGCTATAGCCAGAAAATTCAAGATATACATTTCATTTGTCATAAAAACATCTCAAACATCTGACATTTTAATCAAAATCGCCAGAGCCATTTTCAAGAAAATCAAAATTTTCGAAAAATTTTCCATGTAAAGGGTAGTTTAGGCTATTTTCTTCAAAATCTTTGTGTGGCATCCTTGAGAGACATTAAAGTTAAATACAAACTTTGGTTTTAGCCGACTTTTCGTTTTTGAGTTATGCTGTCCACAGACTGACACACACACACACACACACACACACACACACACACACACACACACACACACACACACACACATACACACACACACACACACACCACACACACACACACGGACCTTTTTCTAAAAATGCTTTTTTTTGGATTCAGGGGTCTCAAAACATATTTCTGGTGAAATCTCGACATCGAATTTTTGGGTGAAATACAATACTTCCCCTACTTACCAGTGGAAAAAGTGAAAAGAAAAGGAAAGAGAGAGAGAGAGAAAACAAGTTAAAAATAATTTCATATCAGAAAATGTCCTTGAACCTTTCAATTTTTAGGAGTTCCTGTATCCTTTAAGAGCTTGTCACCTCTTTGCAAATCAGTGTTTAAAAGCCTCCCTTTAGATCCATATCACATTTCTAATACCCTAAGTATTAATAGCTACGAACTATTTAAACTGGATGAACTAAACTTTTTATCGCGACAATTTTAAAACTTCTCTAAACAAAAGCAAGTTTTGCTACAATTTTTGTTCACTTATATATAATACTATTAAAATGTCCAATTTTTTTCACTTATAACAAAAATATTTAATACTTTTCAAACTCAAACAAATATATCTTTAGTGAATAATCATTGAATTTGCAGTTAATAATATTGACTTTATAAAGAAACCAATTGAATTGTAACATTGATATTTTAGGAGATTTTATTTTATTTTGATTTGAGATTATATAGATAGAATTTTCACAAATTAGACATTTTAATTTTCAGAATGTTACACCAAAGACATATTAGAATATTCTATCTTTGAAGTTCTAATAAATAGTGTTGAGCATTCCCTAAGCGCACTTAATAGGGATGTTTGAAGTTGTTTCTTAGCCCTCCGATTTGGTTTCCAGATATCTTAAGATTCGCAGCGCTATAAAAGTTGAAGAGCACTTGCTCATCGGGTAGCTATATCCCTACCTCTAAACGACAGGAGACCAAAAACATGCTCGTGACCCACATTTGTTACTTATAGGTTATTCATGTTTGATTCCCTCTTCGCAACACAACTTGAGTTTTCCTGTTCAGCGTGTAGTGTATAAGCTGATCATTTAATCACTGCCGAATTAAAAAAAAAGGAAGGAACGCAAGCCAATCAGCTGGTTCGATTACACATGAGCAGGGATAGGAATTCTAAAGCAGCTGCCTTCAAATTATTAATATTCATACCACTAGGAATAACGCTGACAACAGGGGCCAGGAGCTACTGGTTAGCAGACAATAACAGTTTTGGGCACTATCTGTTAAAAAAAAGTGAACCTGTACGGGATTGGGTGGTCGGTTACTTGCGGTATCCCTGTGTGTACTCTAATATCCTTCCGTCGTGGCTTTAATATTGAGAAATTCCTATGCCTGCACACGAGTTGCAGATTCTGTGAATAAATACCGATAGAGAAGATAGTGGGTGGGGGGGGGGGGCGCTAACCCAGCTTATTTTACAATAACGTTACCTATGTTAAAAGTACCAAATTTGTTTCCTTGTTCTACCACTTCGTATTTCGTAGTGACAATGTACAGCGATATGTATGTGTGATACTGAATTTGACGTTCCTACAAACTGTATTATATTTGAGAAGATGTTAATGGCAGAAGGAAGTTTTAACACTCGTTGGAGATGAATCATACGGAGCAGGAAAAGATGGCGAGGTGAGGAAATGAATACTTCACAGTGTTCTGTTATTTGGAACTGTGTACGGGCACACGCCAGTAACATTTATTACCTATTAAACGCATAGAAACATTGAACATTTCCCTATATGCCAGTTATGCGACATGAACTAAACGAATGACTCAATGTCATCAACATTTAAGAACCATGATCTTATAATTGCTCAATTAACCCACATGTCTTTACGACCAGGAATAACGTACATTTGTGCAGTTAAAGCACAACGTCAAAATGGTATCCGGTACAGGAAATGAACTAAAAGGCACATCAACACAGCCAATCCCAATTGTTTAACACTAAAAATGACAGAGTAGATTATAAGAATTATTACAGTCCCAATACATGTACACTATAGCACGGATAAAGTCATAGATGCAGGGACAAACTGCTTTGAGGCAATAATTTATCAGCATTTGAAGTACCGCTTTATTGCATGAGTTTTATTAGTTCATTTCATTGGTACAATAGTCATAGCAAATGCAGCTCCTGCTTTTAAACTCTAGATGTATTTTCTCGATAATTGATGACCGAAGTATTTATCAATAATTTGAAAATTAGTATTAGCATTGCATATTCTTTATTTAACCTCCTGCAGTATATCTTGTCAGTGTTAAGATGTCTGTGATACAAACGTATTAGCAATAACGTGTACAATTGAAATTATTTCAAAGCTTCTAATTAACTTAATAATCGTTTATCAGTATTTCTGCACGCGTATATAATGGTCACCGCTGATCGTCGTGATTTTTAGATGCTTTTCGTATTGCGCATCCTCGTTGCTCTTTATTTAACATAAAATGCCCAAACGTTGATTTATTGAAATTTACAACAAGCAATTTGTCACCTCTTTTTTACGGTTGTTCGGGCGGTATTGTCAGCCCTCTCGTCTGTAAATATCGTAAGTAGCACCGCCGCCGCCGCCGCCACCGCCGCCGCCACGGTTAGACCATTCGCTTCTCACCAAAGTAGTCCGGGTTCGATCCCAGGCAACCGCATGTGGGATTCGTGGTGGACGAAGCGGCGCTGGGGCGGGTTTCCTCTGGGTTCTCCGGTTTCCCCCCACCATATCATTCTACCGGTGCTCCATCTTCATTCCATGTATCAGTGTCACCGCCTGCGGTGCCGTATGTAGTAAAAGCGGGCGTTTACAAAACAAACCACCACAACCGCCGCCATCGCATATCGCCGCCATCGCATATCGCCGCTGCCGCCGTCACCACCACCGTCATTTAGTCCGAAAATGTTTAATTCGTTCTTGACATATTCATTCCTCCTACGACTCTTCTGAGAAACAGCATTTCGGCTGTTTCTATTTTTCTCTCCTCCAATTTTGTTAAGGCATGTTTCTGTGATTGTTTTATAAAATGTTTCTTAAACGTCTATTTATTGTACCACAGATATGTTGAAATGTTTCTAACGTTTCTCTTTCCATGTTATGCCTGTATGTGATCATACTTCCTAAATATTTAAAACAGCTCACTGGTTCGATTATTTCTGTTCCAACTACACTTTTTGTTCTCGTGATAAGACCCAAGAAAAGTCATACATTTTGTTTTCTGACCTGATAATTTTTAAATTGTATTCTTTAAATAGTTTATCAATTAAATACCTCACCTCCATCTGGGTGCTAAAATACACCCTAAAAGCAAATCTTTGTTTGACATGAGCCATGGAGACCAGATAGGTTAACCACCTTTCTTCTGTGCGTCCGACATTCTCGAAGCGGAAAAGGAAGAGCAAAATGTTACTCGTATCTGCTCTCCGCAACTCGCCAACTTAAATTTCATGCGAATGTGAGACAGCTGGAAGTGAATAGCGTGTTTGGTATTCTGGCAAGAGTTAACCGCATTACAAGTTTAGAAGTGTGGGATTCAGCTGCTCCCCCCTTCTTCATTACATTGTTTACCATCTCTCTCAATGAAGATTCGTGTTTAATAACGCCACTGGAGCTGCTTCTCTCGCAGTATTTAAACCCCAATTACTGAGGAAGCAGGTGCGTGTGAACGTTTTCCTTTCTAATTCATAGCAATTTAACGAGAAAGAAGGTAATTAAGGAGCCTAATTTTGCTGCTTACATAAAATGCTAGCTCGATTTCATGTCGTATATTTCACCCACCGAAAGCTTTAGAGAGTATCTAGTAGTTCTCATTAGCGGCACACACCATGTTTTATTATACAGACGCGATTACAAGGCATTAAACAGAACCAAACAACACTTAATTACACCGGAGTGAAGGAGCCAAGCATGTAGTACAACATGGTTATCCAGGCACCTTCAAAATATAGGAACGGAAATATGTTTATGTCCAAAATACTGATAGAGATGGGACAATACCATTATTTCTCGACACTGGTGTAGATAAAAAGAAAATCTTAAAGAATAACGTGCTTGCCGAATTATTACGGGAATATATTTTCTTCAGCATACAAAAAGTTGTCACCAAATTTTTATTACCTAGTTGCTGCGGCTTAGTTGCGTGCTGTTGTTTGACACTCTCCTCAATTGACAGAAATTTGTACTTACTTTGCCTATGGCAGGTAGAGGAAGTGCATTCCCCCGAAAATACGATAGATATACCTCATCAGAAATACAGGTTTGAGTTCCATGTATAGTATTTATGTTTCGTATATAGGTAAGCAAGTCATGTAGTACGATCAATGAATGCAGGTGGTCAAATGGCTCCAGGGTTCATAAAGCTCTAAGTTTCCCAACATTCATACTTTAAGGATAAGGGAAAGCTCCGGAAAAGAGAATTCGAGTAAGTCACTCTAACCGAGATTCGAATTTGAAACCTCTTGAATGGAATGCATCACACTGTGACACACTGATTTAGTATATAAGTACAGTAGAGTTCCGATAACTCGACGTAATGTGGACTGAGGGTGTGTCGAGTTACTAAAATTTTGCAGCACTATGTTATTATAATGTGTTCCCCTTTGTCTGGTCTCTTTAAGGCAGTCACTTTAATTTTCATTGCCATACTAACTTGTCTTTCTTCCCGTTCGATATTTTCACTGGCACAAACACAACTCAACACGAGACTAACAATAAACCTAAACTTTGAGAAACTATACCATAACCAGAAATATGTAACTCAAAGTTTAGCTTACCATGTACACATTGGTAAAGCAATAAACCTTCAAACGTTCCACACAAGTGTTTGTGCTATGTATCCACATAATTAGCAGCAACCTTTTGGTTTCGTGGCAATGATCTGCTGGCTGTATTAGTTCTAACTAGATATGGAAGATCAATACGTGCTCAGCCTCTATGTTACTGTGAGGAAGAAGGTAATTTGTACACGTACACTAATTTAAAATTTACCTATATTGTTTATACCGCATAGTGGGCTATAGAAATTACGAGTATTACAGTCAAGTTTACAACTATAAAAAATAAAACTCCTAGAATAAAAAAGGCGTCGTGTTTCCTGCCACTATTATCGAGCCTTTCCTGAACAGAACCTGCGCCTACCTTCACTTATTAAAAGGCTATTGTTAAAACCATAAGAAAGCTGCCAAATTTGTTTATTAAAATCACCATGGACGTTTTTCCGGCATCTCAGAATCTACAGCATGCACGGTTGACAAAATTGCTTCACATCATTCTAATCCACTGTTCGATCGCAATTTTCCCACACGTTTAGTTTTTCTTAGTTCTTTGTCCGATTGCTTGCACTTGTTGCTGCTTATGCTGCTTCAGTTTCTAGCAGAATGCGCACTCCTTGAGAAGCACACTTTTCAGTACGTTTTGATTCTTAGTTTTGGTCATTTTAACTATATATTGCTTGATAACCTCTGTACAAAGCTTACTTTCGCCATAAACGAACAATGAAACTTAATTGGATACGCTTGCGCAACCCTTACAGTTCCATGAAAATTGTTCATCTCAGTAAAGCCGAACTGGTTGCGCCACTTGCAAAGCTTATACTAAAGCTTAGGTGGCATCTGTAGCTTATTAAAGCTTCAGTTTGAGCTTAAACTGTGAAATCAGCCCAAGTTAGAGACGATTGTTTCTCAGAAGGAAAACTAAAAAATAAATAAATAAATAAAAATACGATATTTTTGGAGTGAAAATTTTTGTTTTACGATATTGTAACACAATTATGATAAAAATGTATATAACTTCTGTTATTTTTTTTGTGTCCTTAGAAGTGTAGTGTTAAACATTTCACTAGGTCATGCGTAACTTGGTTTTGGGATGGAAAATACTTCAATATATTACAGTATAGACCCTATACGAAGCGTTAAGGGAAGGGAGTATCTCACATTTTTATTAGTAATGTCGCTTTTCATATGCCAGAATTTTACACTTTTCTTTCAGATGGCTAGACCGAAATAACCGTGTCAAATAGCTAAGTGGACTACGTAGATATTGTTTAAGGATCTCAAATTATTGCAATGGTTGCTGAATGTTACTTGGCATTACTGCATAGCTACTTTAGTATCGGTAAGAAAGGGGACTAAGGTTTATTCTGTAGCACAGCCAGTGTGGCAATAAGCCCATTGGTATCCTAGGTGACGTTGGTTAGGTGACCTGCTGCTTCTGTGAAAGCGGCAGCAACTGCACAAATTGTCATCCGGAGCGGTGCGGATATCCTACCTCAACAGCATAGATGGGGAGAACCGACACAATGTGTCATTTCCCTTATATCGTTGTTTTAACTCCGTTCACTCTGCTACACACCGGTTAGCTGTCAGGCCACGCTCTCGCTGTTATCTATCTACCTCAGAGAACCGGCGAGTCCCTCAAATTGTGTCAGTGGTGGAATCGTGTCGCATAACGAGGTAAAAAGATACTTCAACGCCGAATGAAACGGTACTTTTGTGCTCCTAGTGAAAATAAATATTTGTGTTTGCTATGCCTAAAGAAAAGGTACGTAACATAATCACAAAACCAATACATCGCGGTTCTAATCGGTTTTGCCACTGCACAGCTTGAAACTTACTTTGTTTGCAAAAATGTGTGTATCCATAAACAAACAGAACTAGAAGAAAGAGTAGCCTGCATTTGGTGATACGGTAAATACTCGATTGCATTCCTGTCACCTTCCCAATGCCTACTCTAGAGATATCCTCCAAATCCTAACATATAATAGATCTGTTGGATGAAACTTTAAGTTTAGATTTCTTGCTCCATTTACTTAGTTTCTATGTCTATTTACTTGTCTTGACTTCCAATTCTCTGCTATTTTGATCTGCAATTGTAAAGACCAAGCGTCTGCGTATGCAGTCGTATTTGATATAGTATCGTCATTTTGCATTTCCCCAATTAAAGTTTCTTCCATATCCCACTGTAGACTGAGCCTTGGGGGCATTATTTTTAATGTCGTTACATACTGTTTGATTAATGCCTTTAATATAGACTTTATATCTACAATAATCCTAAAAAAGTTTATGAATAATCTGTGGATATTTTTTTATTTAGCTCTGCTGAAAAAATGAAGCCACATTGTAAGTTGTCAAATGTTGCAGACATTAATATTCCATTGACATGTAGCCTTTCTTTTTTTCAATGTTTCCATGATGATATCCATTTCTAAATCCGAATTGTTTGTTATTCTTCCTAGTCATTTCTCCAAGTTCCACAACTCTTTTGTATCTGTAAATTAATTGTTCAAACATATTCCCATAGTATTAAGTAGACATGGGTAGTCTACGTAACGCGGTGGTAGCGCTGTTGCTTACCAAGCGGGGGACCCGGTTGGATTCCCGGTACCGGCGTGGGGATTTTCTTTCATTCATTGGAAGACCTGGTCCGGGATGCACTCAAGTCTCGCTAGCTAGTTGAGGGGCCAATTGAGGAACTACTTGATTGAGACGTAGCGGCCGCTGATTGCGAGGACCACGTAACTGACCAGGAGGGGCTGGAGCGCTGACCACGTCCCACCTCCAGTACTGCACCACTCATGGCGCCTGTGGTGGGCAGTGGTCTGCCGGTAGGCCTTGGCCTGAAAAGGGCTGTTGCGCCTCGGAATTATCATTAATATATTGTTATGGTTCCACCTCTTCAATTGTTATTTTGTCGGCCTTTTTCCTCTCTCTTCGACGTATGCAACTACATATTGTTTCAACATTGAAGAAAGGTTTATATTTCACATGTTTTATTAATTTAATGTTTGTATTTCATTCTAATTTCGAGCCATTACTTCGTCTTACTGCACCGTTATTTTTATCACCAATGTTAGATTTATGTTATTTATTCATTTTTTCCATAACGATTTTGTATTGCTCTTCATTATATTTTCTTTCGTGTTTTTCTTTTAGTGGCGTGGAAGAGAATACCTAAATTCCTTAAATTGATCAGAATAAATCATCAATAAACGTAATCAATGCCATTAGAATCCTGTAACACCATCCCTTCACACCATATCACTAGGTAGTGGATACTGAAAACAATTGAGATTGTAATCTTAGGGATACGGGGATTAGAAACGTCAGTTTTCTCTTATTAAGAAATTTAAATATTAGGTATTTCTAGAAAACATTGGAAAAATATAATTTTTTCACAGTTTTCAGTATCAGCTATGAGAGAGAGAGAGAGTGAGAGAGAGAGAGAGAGAGAGAGAGAGAGAGAGAGAGAGAGAGAGAGAGAGAGAGAGAGAGAGAGAGGAAAAGTGAAACAATTGTGACGTTGGCTTAGAATTGTCTGGTCTAATTTTAATACGTCAACAAACAGGTCAGTTTCAGGTTTCGCAAGACAGAAGCCGTATTATGTATCCCAGAGCGGACAAGAAGGCTACGTTCTTTTGTTCATGCACTTCCTGTAACACGCCTTCTATTAACTACATGTAACTCTGCATAATTTCCTGTGCTCTTGGCTGACATTAAGTGCACATAAGGATTTACACCTGTTCTTCGTCCATTGGGATTTTCCCACGTCTGAAACTTCCACACCAACCAAGATGCTTTCGCAATGTTGTGGTTTTAAAATAGAAAACTCCAGAAGAATGTTGTACGTTTTGCTATTGTTTGAAAGGTACAATGCATATCCAAGACAAAATAAGCTGAATGTTGTCCCAGCTCACTTTTTTGCTCATCTATACCTTGTCTCACCCTTAGATGACAGTATGGAGTTAAATGGGATATATCTAGCACATATAAGTTACCATTAGCCTCGTCCTTTTCTATCCTCGCGCTGTTGCCAGGTTCATAATAGCATGGTATGAATATTGAGTTGCTGTAAATTTCAGATTTGAACACATCCTACGCAGAATTTTTTTCTCTATCAGGTTATATCCTTTTTAGTCATTATACATTTCTATACGCCCATATTTCTTCAGAAAACGTTTTTTTCAGTAGGAGTCTGACATGTGCTGTTTCTATGCTCATCACGCACTAACAAACTGCTAGAATACGTCTTTTTGTCCTTAGCTAGAGTAAACTATAGTGCTTCTACCTACCTACTTTGAATTCTCTGTTTACTCAGTTAAGTGTTACAATTTTTTAAATTAAATGTTTTCGGAAAATTTTATATCTGTGCACTGCAAAAGTTACGCAGTGTGAATCTTTTTTGTTATTGAGTTTACATCGGGGACCAAGCGAGAATAAATGTTAAGGAGGGTTGCAGAAAGTTTCTAAAACAAACCAAAAGGCTGTAACCTCTTCATTTCGTCGCGTAAGGCAAACAAAAGGTGTTCAGCTATTCAGCGTATTCTCGCGCCAGGCCTGACACAAAAGATAGTATAAGGAGCAGCACTAACATTAGTTCGAAAGAGTCGTGTGTGTAACTGTGTTGAATCTGTGAGCTGTTATTGCGTTATTTATTTAATATTTTGCGTAAATATGTGTATTTATGGAGGGGGAAGCTAGGGAGAGACGATATATTGGTAAATTAAGAAGTAAGGAACACCAAATAATTATGAATGTGAAGGCTATCGGGTGTTCAGAAGCAGTAGTATATCGGATTAAAAAGGAAGTAATGAAAGGACCTCTAAGAACGCCATCAAAAAAGAAAGCAAAAAGGGCGGTAAAACAAAAAAGTAGGTTAACGCAATATGATGGAATAGTGCAAAGTGGAGTGCGGCGAATTGGTCATTCTTTAGAGTTTGCAAATATTCCACCCACACTGAATATAATTTTATCACGGGTTAACAGTGATGAGACCTTACCAAATTTTTCAAGGGCCATTCTTAGTCGGTTCTTACATGAGTTGGAGTCCGAATATGAAAGAAGGGATAACAAGTGCATATTAACAGAAAGAGACGATACCATCAGATGGCGACATACATATCTAAAACACATAACAAGTTTTACGGACCAGGGGAAATCAATTGTTTGTACAGACGAGCCATTTGTAAATTTAGGCCAAAGGCGTGGAGGGATACCAAAGTTACGTGTGCGTCAAGCAGCAATTGAAGGACTAAGTACAGGACTCCGGCCACCTCGGGGTCTCGCGCGGAGAAAGATTCGCAAGTAGTGCATGTTGCAACACTGCGCTCCATTTAACGTGTACTGTCTTCTAAAGGTGAGATGCGCTATACATTGAAATATGATGCTCCATGGTGTGTGTTGACGCAATTGACAGCGTCGTTAAACAACAAAATATTTTTTTTTTTTAATCGAGATCAACTTCGATTATGTCCGCCGGTATTTCTGTATGCATGATTAGTAGTTGACTGGAAACTTTCGAAATCCATAGTTAATGTTCCAATCACTTTTTGGTATGTTTTTGAAATACTGTTGGAGCTTTTTTCAGTGGAATCATACTTTTGCAGAAGTTTGAGAATCTGAAAGACTGATTTTTCCTAAGTTGATTAAGCAAAAATTATAGTAGTTGTCAAGGATAGATAAATTTACATTTAGGTATTTTCACCATTTCAAAACTAAGCTCGGAATATCTTAGTCTCTTTTTAATTGGTATTAACTATTATGTATCAGGCATTAAAAAAGAACATTTGGGAACTGTGTAATGTTTGTCGTGAACTAAAGCAAATTAAAATGTCTCACTTCAAGATCGTAGCTTGCTCCCTAAGGACATCCATGATCTATTTTTTGCACCACACCAATCACTTCCATAAAAAACTGACAAGGCCATAGTCATGGAGATCTAGCAGGAGTGGAAACTCCCCCTCAAAATCCAGGGAAGGCGGCATCCGAGTGTCCCTTAGAGCAATAACTGACTTCCTAAAAAGCTCCCGACCTCCTTGCTGTTACACAGGGGCGGAAGTGGTTAGGCCACTTGGGCGCGTCAACTCATCCGGGAAGACTAGTGAAAAACTCGGCCGAGCAGCCGGCAAACTATATAGCGTTTCACTCTTAGAAGACAGTATGGAGTTAAATGGGACATCTCTGTC
The DNA here is from genome assembly GCA_030765045.1 of Tenodera sinensis. Classification (NCBI taxonomy): domain Eukaryota; kingdom Metazoa; phylum Arthropoda; class Insecta; order Mantodea; family Mantidae; genus Tenodera; species Tenodera sinensis. Next base: position 644,225 of record JAUKNM010000025.1, on the reverse strand, counting down.
TCTATCTAGCGCATACAAGTTGCCATTAGCCGCGTCCTTTTCTACCCTCGCTCTGTTGCCAGATTCCTAATAGCATGGTATAAATATTCATTTGTTATAAATTTCAGGTTTGAACACATTATCCTATGCAGAATTTTTTTCTCTATCAGGTTATATCCTTTTCAGAGTCAGTATACATTTCTATAGGTCCAAATTTCTTCAGAAAACGTGTTTTTCAATAGAAGTCCGATATTTGCTGTTTCTACACTCATCACGCACTAACTAACAAACTAACTGCTAGAATGCATCTATATTTTTTTCTTAGGTAGAGTAAACTATAGTGCTACTACCTGCCTACTTTGAATTCTCTATGTTTACCCAGTTAAGTGTTATAATTTTTTAAATTAAATGTTTTCGGAAAATTTTATATATGTGCACTGCAAAAGTTACGCAGTGTGAAACTTTTTTGTTATTGAGTTTACATCAGGGAACCAGCGAGAACAAATGTTGAGGAAGGTTGGAGAAAGTTTTTAAAATAAACCAAAAGGCAGTAACCTCTCTTTTATCCAGTAAGGCAAACAAAAGGTATTCATCTATTCAGCGTCAGGCCTGACACAGAAGATAGTATAAGGAGCAGCACTAGCATTAGTTCGAAAGAAGCCGTGTGTGTAACTGTGAGCTGTTATTGCGTTATTTGTTTAATATTTTTGTAAATATTTGTAGTTATGGAGGGTGAAGCTAGGAAGGGACGATATGTTGGTAAATTAAGAAGTAAGGAACGCCAAATAATTATGAATGTGTCAGATTATTTTTTAAGTAAAATGCGTGTAAGTAAGGCTAAGGCTATCGGGTGTTCAGAAGCAGTAGTGTGTATGATTAAAAAGGAACTAATGAAAGGACCTCTAAGAACGCCATCGAAAAAGAAAGCAAAAAGGGTGGGACTACACAAAACGCTAGGTTAACGCAATATGATTGAATAGTGCAAGGTGGAGTGCGGCGAATTGTTCATTCTTTACTGTTTGCAAATATTCCACCCACGCTGAATATAATTTTGTCACAGTTCAACAGTGATGAGACCCTACCAAATTTCTCAAGGGCCACTCTGATTTGGGGTTCGAATATGAAAGAAAGGGTAACAAGTGCATATTAATAGAAAGAGACGATATCGATATCATCAGATGGCGACATAAATATCTAAAAGACGTAAAAGGTTTAGGGACCAGGGGAAATCAATTGTTTATACAGACGAGTCATTTGTAAATTTAGGTCATACAGTAACAAAGGCGTGGAGGGATACCAAAGTTAAAAGTGCCCGTCTCGTCAAGCAGCAATTGAAGGACTAAGTACAGGACTCAGGCCACCTCGAGTCGCTCGCGGAGAAAGATTCGCAACTAGTACATGTTGCAACACTGCGCTCCATTTAACGTGTACTGTCTTTTAAGGGTGAGACGCGCTTTAGTAGACCTGCTACTATACCGCTCGCAAAAGTTAAAGGCATGTGAACACTGGCCAATGCTCAAGCAGAGCGATGTTGCCAAGAGTAGTGCGTGTACCGGCAGAGGTTCTGTACATAACAGTGTGCGAGATGCATGCACCACATTCGGCAGCGCTGGTAGAAGGGGCAAGCGTAGGATTCGCTGGAGTCCAAGGTACGCCCCTCCTCCATATTCCTTTAAGTTTTGCGAAGATTATAGCTCTCCAGGTTAGTACTGGAGGACACTGAGGCATCTCACAATCCCACGCAGACTTCCCCAATCTCCCATGGATATCAGGACCACTGCTCCGCCGAGGCCAACCCAGTCCGAACAACTCCCTGACGGGAGGGGCACGGACGTCCGACTCAACTACTTCTAGTCTCAATAGAAATAGCACGAGTGCCCGGGGTTCGCAGCGCCCGTACCACGTTAACTGAAGTGGTTAGACCTCACTCGCGGGGGGATAACTGACATAAGGGTTCAATAATTTAGTCAAAATATTTCGTCAAAGCGCACACGTAAAACTTTAACTTAGAGACGCTTTGGGCTGTGTGCACCAGTTGGATTGTGCTTAGCTAGAAGTAATCACTCATGCCGCTCGCTGCCGCTCCTAAGATACGGCTCGATGAGACGGTTGCGTGATGCAGCAGGGTTTATGAGCGTGCCTGACCAACGTGTGCTAAGGAAGCTTTCCTCCCCTCTACTCAACTTGACCTTTGCCCAGACTTGGGCCTAAAAGGCAGGACCTTGCGAAGCTATGATGTCAAACCCGATCTGTTCTAGGGAAGCCACAGTGGGTTCCTCTGTGTTCGGGCAAACCCATAAATACAATAAAACGCACAAGTCCGACAATTGTATCCCTGCAAGCCTGGTTCAGTGTACCGGCAGCAGGCAATCGTACATGAATAAAATAACCTTAGAACCTACATACAGCACAGGGTCAGTACGGAGTAAGTATTAGGCCAGTCAGGAACAGGGCAGTGTCATTACTAGGGCTAGGAAGTTCATGCATTTGCATGTTTTTTCATAGGGGTTAAAAATGTATGCTTTTACATTATGTGCACGCATTATGGAATTTTCAGTTATTTGGACGTGATTTTATGGTGCATATAACGGCATATTTTCTTGATTTTGATAAATGCATAATATTTCAATATTATAGCCTCTATATTGCATATTTTAATGGTTTTTATGTTTTTTTTATTATTTTTTTCCATCTGTATAATATTTTTCATATTGGTAGTATTGCACATGACGATACAGCTCGCGAGGTGGCGAGAACTAATGTCGAGTCATGTTGCCATGAAGTGAATCCCCTGTTTCCATCCTTTCATTATATGCATATGCGTAGAGAATAATCAGTGCGTTATCGGAGAGGTTTATATTAACAAAGATAAGGTGCAGGCATGCAGGTCAATGCTTCCCTGCCCACCAGTAGTTGCATCGTGGTCTTCAAGTTCCAACGTAACAGTGTTGTGAACGGGTTCCCACCAAATTAAATTACGCGCATAAAATGTTAAAAAGCTCTTCAAATGCCGAAAATAAAACCAACTAGATTAATCTACAGAAAGTTTTCGAGTGATTTAATATCTACAGATAATAGGATACTGTTTCATGGAGGGTGTGAGTAAATGTAGGAAGTGAGAAAAGATTTCAAACAGTTCAGCACATAAACCAGCAAAGCATAAGGAGAATTTAATCAGAAAATTTGCAAACAAAGAACCTGTTCAAAAAGAGCTAGTAGAGTGTTTAGGAAGTAGGGTTACTGAATTTTCCTATGACTTGTGCCATGCATTTTTAGCTCGGAAAGATGCTTCATCAATAGAACCTGTGGAAAATATTCTGTCAGGCATTGGGTTAAAAGAGGATCTTAGTTTCATATCTGCCCATTTTTCTTTCTTACCAACAGCCATAACGGCATTGGAAGCTGTAGGATCTCCTTTGCATGAATCACTTACTGTCTTTGAAAAAAACAATGTGATCTAAGTTCGGTTCCTGGTAGCATAGGACAAAAAGTGAAGGAGAAAGTGAATTATGTAATTTCAAAAAATTCTGGTTATAAACAGATGTGCGATATTCGAGATATCCTCGAAAGGAAACCATCTGCCACACCAAGAGACTTCATTCTCTTTGTGAAGCAGTTAACATCATTTAAATATGCCTCAATAACATCTTATGACATGGAGAAGTTTTTCACGTTACAAAAGTGTTTTGCGAGACAACAGACGATGTTTTACAGTTGAAAATTTGTACAAAATGTTGGTTCTGAATTGCAATTTAGCAGTTACTAGCGGTGAGACCACTTCTGCTTCAACCTCTAAGAAATAAGGTAACTTTATTTATTATTTATACTAGCTCGTCTTGTCTACTGCAAAGGGACATTAATTGTTTTAATTAAATAGTGCATATTTGTTGGCATATTTTCAAGTTTTTAAGAGCATATGTGCATGCATAGTTCAGTGTTTTTTAGGGCATGTGAACTTCAGAGCCCTAGTCATTATAGGACCGTCCCAGCTGGAGAGCAGGGTTCAGTACACGCGCCGGGAGAACCAACAGTTAGGACGGCATCAGTACCTTCAGCATTTAGCGAGAAGTATAAACGTCGTTAGCTTGGCCACCAGGGTTGCCAACATTTAAAAGTAAAATTATCGTACCAGCCACTCAAAATCATAGATTTGGATTCAAAATTATCGTACATCATAAAGCAAACGCTACAACAATAAAAAATATCAGTATAATACTTATGAAACTATAAGAGTAGTTATGTTTATTATATCCACTTACAAGATTGATGACCTCAACAAATATTACAACTTTAGCACTTATGTTTTTCGCACTATTCATCTGAAAGTTCAGCTTCCTCAACCGTTGCAGCATTGCACATATTTATTGTTAAGATAAACCTCAACATCTCGGTGACTTGCAGATTTTAAGATCTATCACGTTCTTTCATAAGTTGAGTCGGCAAAATGAGTTCATTTACCGTATCTAGTGCCAATCTGTTTCTAACTTTGGTTTTTATTAAACCCAGTTTAGGGGAAGGAAGGAAAAAAAAAAAAAAAAAAAAAATGCAAAGGCCGCTAGTTCTTTGAAATCAGTATTTCCACCAAGGTGACATGTTTAACAGCACTCCAGAAACTGTCAGTTTCAGGCATGTCCTTTATTTCACACAGAATATCACGTATTCAGAGTTTTCTCCATTGATCGTCAATTTTCTGAACAGTGCCTTCTTCATTGAGATTATCAGATCGGGGCACACTGGCAATAAGAGGATAAAGGCTAGCAGGCTTAGTAGCTATGTGGTGGAGACAGACAATGAGGACAAAAGTGGTGTTATTTGTAATTAGTTTCACTTCGCTGAAGTGACAAACCAGTGAAAATGATATTTTGCCGATATCGAACTATCATACATTCAAATTATCGTACACCCCCATAATTATCGTAGGGGTTGACAACCATCGTACAAACATTAAAATTATCGTATGCCCCCATAATTATCGTACGAGTTGGCAACCCTGTTGGCCACACACTTGAGTCGACGGGAAACATAATATCTATGCTGTCGTGAATGGATTGGTCGCCATTAGAACTTCGACCAACTAAGGGATTTCAGGTGGAGCTTCGTCAATTTGCTGGTGTGTAAGACGACATGCCAAACCCACTGCACGGTCAACAAGTCAGACGGAGAGGACATTTTTAATTGGTTAATATTGTATCTATCTGTATGTATTTCCATGTAGTTTTAGGAGTTAAAAGCAAGTCCGAAGTTTTATTTGAAAGCAAGCATAAGTATCGTATTAGATTGAGCTTAATGGGCCTGCTTCTAGATGAACATTTAAGGACAGAACGGTGTCCAAGATATTTGAGTTACTCAGTTTGTATGGCAGAACGCATGGCTTGCTTTGTCTTTGCGTTATGGAATTAACTCACAGCAATTGTGCAACGTTCATGGATATACGAGTGCAAGTTAGCCTTGTTTCAGTTTTTCTTTCTCATTTAATACAATTTATATTCTTTGTTGCAATTTATTAATAAAGAGCCAAAAAAGAGTAAGACAACGGAAAATGATGTCGACAAGTGCGTGTTAAAGTGGTTTAAGTGGTCCCCTTGTTCACTTGAAAGAAGTTTCTACACGTTTAGGTACAAATTAGTTCAAAACTAGCACCGTTTTAGGATATATTATTTGTATTGCTAAAATGTGAATTTTAGACGTAAATTTTGTAATTATATTTTGTTATTTCGAATTTTTTTGTCCTTTCAGCTTCGAATTCTCCAAGTTTTCCACTGTGCATTAAAATGTTAACTATATGCGGAATAAAATGAATGTATCCTCCATAGTTTCCAAAATATGCACTATGTTATGTAAAATAAAATTGATATTGTGTTTTTTAAATGAAAAAGATAAATAGATCTTAAATATGTCCGTCCAACAAATTCTCGGTCTACTAGAGATACATTCAAGGACGAGCAACCTGATGCAAGAGGTAGGTTTCACGAAACGTGAGACTTGAAGAATCCATACGTCCTTACCCGATGTTAAAAATTAGAACAAGGGCAGAACTGATTTGTAGCAACGTGCTGTCTGGAACTGGCGAGACATCTAGAGTCGCGGGTTTGATTTCTAGAAGCACAGAGCCGCCAGTAGTTTCTGCTGGGTTTTGTTCCACTCTTCCAAAGCCGCTTATTAAAGCTAAAATATTGCATGCTCTGCTAGGCGTGGCTTGCTATTTGTTTTAACGCCCCCCTCTTGGAACTTTTGCTGCAGCGTACACAGAACGGGGAGCAAAAGTGCTAGTAAAAGTGGCAGCTCGTGACCCCAACATTTACGGTACACAAGATTCAGATGTCCAAAAATAATGGCTATAAACAAAATTCAGTAAAACCCAGTTCTCTAAATGACTGGTGTTCTCGAGCTTACAAAGCTCTTAAGTAAATGGTTTTATGCCCTGGGTGACGCACGAGGTCTTATGGGGAACAAACTTTTAGCACGCCTACGACGCCGATATAAACCTAACAGTTGCTATGGTCTTAAAGGATCTTAAACTGGTTCAGGTTCCACTTACAATGTGGCGCAAAATTAAGTATACCGAAACTAACATGACATTTCAGAAACTTGTATCAACTGGTAATGTTTACATTTTGTTTCGTAACGCCACTTAAGATTACTGAATATTCCGTCACCCTCGTTAGAGTGAATGGCATTTCTGATTTGTATAAACTCAGTTATGTAAAAATGCTCTTTAAAAATGTCACACAGATAGGCACGAATTAGAAAATTTGCTAGACATGCTACTCTGTTTCTTGAAACCATTTGTATTGGGAACTGCTTGTGCGGACGTTCTAATGTAAAGTATTAGAATCTTTTTGCAATCACTATTTTGTTGCGATAAAATCTTCACCGATTTTACAGCATACTGTTTTATTTGTTTTAAAAACATGAATTATGTTAATAGAGCTTCGGAATTTGAATTTGATTTTGATTTGGTTTAAGGGCGCTCAACTTCTAGGTCATCAGCGCCCTTAAAAGATTCATGGCAATAGCCAGATATAAATTTCACTCAAAAAATAAAAATACTAGCAACAAGAAAAGTTTACAAAGGTAAAAAGCAGTGGCAATAGCCAGATATGAAACAAGGTGATAAATATGTCCAAAAGCAGAAACAGATAATTAAAAATTTTAAATCCTCAAATTGATATTGCACTCAGCTAAAAAATTTAAAACTCTATCAACCGCTGTTTTGTCGTCCGCTAGGACCTCTGCAAGTCTGGCAGGCAGCTGCAGAGAATCCCGAAGGTGCGCTAGAGAGCAACACTCTAGCAGCACGTGGCGAACCGACAAAACGTTGTCACACAGCGGACATAGAGGCGCAGGGTCCCTTTTAAATAGGTAACCATGCGAAAAATTGCAGTGCCCTATTCTTAATCGAGCCAAACTAACCTCCTCGCGACGAGATGTGCGACAGGAAGTTACCCAGTTTATCGGAAGTTCTTTCACTTCTCTAAGCTTATTACCGCGGAGAGCTGACCACTCGTCGTGCCAGGACGACAGCACCGCTCTCCGCACTTCAAACCTAAAGTCTTCCGAAGTAACACGTGAGATGGTAATACTAGGTTCTGTAGTTGCCGTCTTTGCTGCTAAATCTGCCATTTCATTCCCCGGCAAACCTACGTGACCGGGAATCCATGCACACACCACGTCAACGCCAGAAGCGTGTAAAACATGGAGGGCATCCTGGATACGTTGTACAATAGGGTGGGGGTTGTACAACTGTCAAAGGCTCTGCAGTGCACTAAGGGAATCGCTCAAAATCAGGCAGTTACCTAATTTACGACGGCGAACATACAAAACGGCTCGATAAATTGCATAAAGCTCTGCAGTAAAAATGGAGGTGCTATTTGGAAAACCGAATGTATATGGTTCAGTTCCATAAACATAAGCACATCCAACACCGTTGGTGCTCTTTGCTCCATCGGTGTAAATATATCGTCGGTCAGTGTAGTCTGACAAAAATTCTAAGAAACACGTGCGGATACTTGAAATAGGCATCGTGGACTTCTGGTGTACGGTCATCCCAAGATCTACATGGGGCGTACTAGATAGCCAAGGTGGGTAAAGTCTCTCGCCCTTGGCGAACATCACAGGCAGTTCCACTCCAAGCTTCACTAGGAGCTCTTGGAAACGGAACCCCGCAGGCTTAGGACTAAGGGTGCTATTCCTATATCGTTCTCTTAGCGTGGTGGTGAAAAAAAGAAGAAGCGAACGTTGGGTGCTTAGGCATACATCTAAGCGCACAACCATAATTTGCCAAGAGAATCTCACGCCGGTATTGCAGAGGAGGTTCTGCGGACTCGGCGTAAAGGCTCACCACTGGGCTTGTTGGAAAAGCTCCTGTTGCAATGCGGATGCCCCTATTATGGACCACGTCTAATCTTCTCAGCACAGATGGTCGTGCTGACGAATAAACAATTCACCCATAGTCTAGCTTGGATCGGACCAATGCGCGATATATTCGCAACAAAATTGTCCGATCCGCTCCCCACGATTTGCCATTCAGTACTCGCATGATATTTATTGAACGGTCACATCTCGCTCTTAGCTGTGCAATATGCGACGACCAACTAAGCTTCCTGTCCAAGATCAAACCCAGGAAGCGCGTCTCTTCTGCGAAGGGAAGTACATCTGGACCAAATCGAAGCGAAGGTGGTAATCGTCTCCTACGGCGCCAGAAATTAACGCAGATTGACTTCAGTTGAGAAACGGAAGCCGTTTTTCACGCTCCATTCTCCAAGGTTGTCCAAACATTGCTGCAGGCGCCGTTGTAACAACGCTGTGCGCTGAGAAGTGCAATAGACAGCGAAGTCGTCTACGAATTGGCATGACGAAACTCCAGGTGGAACACATTTCCAGATGGAGTTAATTGCTATAGCAAAGAGCGTGACACTTAGCACCGAACCCTGAGGTATTCCCTCCTCCTGAACAAAAGAATTAGAAAAAACCGAGCCGACCCTTACTCGGAAAAAGCGGTCCTTCATAAACTCCTGAATGAAAAGTGGTAGGCGATAATAATGATCATGAAGATAGTGGTGCTTATACTGATAGAGTTGTTCATGGTGATAGTAATAATCATCATGACAGTGGTGCTTATACTGATAGTGGTGTTCATGGTGATAGTAATGATCACGATGATAGTGGTGCTTATACTGATAGTGGTGTTCATGGTGATAGTAATGATCATGATGATAGTGGTGTTCCAGGCATACAGGGAACGTAGAATCCCTGCTCGCCAGCACGTATCATAAGCCTTCTCAAGATCGAAAAATATGCCAACGGTTTGACAGTTCTTCATAAACCCGTCCATTATCAGTGTCGATATTGACACAAGATGGTCAACAGTTGAACGGCGTCGTCGAAAACCACACTGGATGTTAGTCAGTAGGTTACGACTTTCTAACCACCATACCAATCGTCCATTGATCATGCGTTCCATCACCTTGCAAACGCAACTGGTGAGGGAAATAGGACGATAGCTGGTGGGAAGATGATGGTCCTTCCCAGCCTTCAAGATGGGAATAACGGTGGCCTCCCGCCAATTTTCTGGGAGTATACTGTCAACCCAAACACGATTATAGACCTCGAGCAGGAATGGCTTACCTTAAGGAGAGACCTGTTGTAACATTTGTACATGAATACCGTCCGGTCCTGGTGCTGAACATCGCGAAGATTTCAGGGAATGCTCCAGCTCCGCCATGGTGAAAAGGCGATTGTAATCTTCTACGTTTCTAGAACGAAACGAGAAGCCTTGAGATTCCACCCGAAGGAACTCAGGGGAGTAGTTTTCCGAGCTAGACACTTGTGCGAAAGCACTGCCAAAGGTATTGGCCACTTCAAATGAATCAACAACAGCTCCTGTGGCTGTTTTTAGTCCCGCTATTGGTATTTGGATCGTTTTAGCTGCAACACGCCTTAATCTATCCCACACAACCGAGGAAGGTGTGTGTCGGTTAAATGAAGCTACAAATTTGCTCCATGATGACCTTTTGCTATCCTTAATGACTTGTCTGGACCTGGCGCGCATTTTCTTGTATTCGATTAGGTTTTCCAAAGTAGGGTGACGTTGGAAAACCCTAAGTGCACGCCTTCGAGCACAAATGGCATTCCGACATTATTTCGTCCACCAGGGGACGGGAAATCGACGGGGGTGTGTAGTCGACCGCGGAATCGATTGTTCAGCAGCAGAGAGAATCGTCTCCGTGAGATGCTACGCCAAATTATTCACTGAGTCGTGCTCGTTGTACATAAAGACAGCCAACTGGGTGTAAAGGTCCAAACGCCATCTGGGCATACGTGTGGAATATGTATGTTGCGTCAAGAGACTAATAAGACATGGGAAGTGGTCACTAGAGTGTAAATCAGAGATGACATTCCATTGTAAGGAGACTGCCAACTGAGGTGAACAAACTGCAAGGTCAAGGTGTGAGAAGCTGTTATGAGAGTCAGAAATGAATGTAGGCTCTCCAGTGTTGAGGAGAGCTAGGTTGTGACTGTCCAAATAATCGGCAATGAGCGTACCTCTCGCACAAGCGCGACTTGAACCCCAAAGTGGGTGGTGCGCATTGAAGTCTCCCACCAACAGAAACGGTGTTGGCAACTGGGAAACTAGATCGTCTAAATCAATGTGCGAGAAGTCATGGGACGGAGGCAAATATATATTACAGATGGTGAAATGGATGTCTGGCAGTAGAATCCTTATTGCAACTGATTGGATATCAGACTGTATTGGTACAGATTGCATATATATGTCATCTCTCACAAGTATCATAGCGCCGCCATGTGCCGGAACACCCTCTTCTGGTGTAACATCACACCGTACTGGGGTGTATCGCCTTAGATGGAAAGCGTCTTGAGGACGCAGCTTAGTCTCTTGCAAACATGCAACCGGAGGTTCGTTTTCTTTGAGCAAAAGCTCAAGTTCTGGTCTTTGAGTTCGAATTCCACGTATGTTCCATTGTAGGATAGTCATATTGCATTGTGTATGGGATAGGTAATTCCAAGATAACTCTTCATTACTTTGGAGTAGGCGGTTGTCGAACTAATTTCGCCCTTTTCTTCTCTCTTGGGCTTATAGTTTTGTCAGACGCTTTTTTGCGCCTCTTTTCCACTGGGGGTCTTCCAGTGTGGGCAGATTGGTCTAAATCCATGTCCTCTGCCGAGGACGTGCGTTTTCCCATAGCAAACTTGGGTTCGAGTGTCTCGAACCGGTTGCTAATGGGGACCGGCGAAGATGAAAGACGCCGGTCTGAGTCCACCCCTTAAGATTCTCCAGAAGAAGATTTTCGGGATCTTCGAGGAGATGTTCGGGGACTCCTATATCCCTTCGATGTACTGGGATCGGATGTACCATTTTCCTTGAGGAAGTCGTTTCTTGTATAAGTCTTTTTGAACTTAATCGGTGAGGCATCAAATCTTACGGGCTTGCTTCTTTCTTGTGTTGATCTTGATGCTTTTGATGGTGATGTAACGCTGATGTTCTTTGCACTTACGGACTTTGTAGACGTTGACACAGACTTGCGTGCCGATGTAGAAGGCTTTGAAATTGAGCTACGGGCTACGAGTGTCTTTTCTGATATTGTTGCCCCATCTATATCGCTGGTTTGTGTTGCGATTTCTCGTTTCGGTACCGTTTTAGCTGTAACTGAGCTATAGGTACCGGATCTTGGAACAGAGGGTTGGCGTAGACGCAAGAACTTCCGGGCTTCTGAGAAGGGCACCTTCTCTCTAACCCGTATCTCTTAGATCGCTCTTTCCTCTACAAAACGGGGGCAATCTCGGGAGCTGGATGCATGTTCACCCTTGCAGTTTACGCATGACGGCGCTGCAGCACAATCACCATCATGTAATGCATCCCCACAATTATTACAAGTAGGTATTCCCTTGCAAAACTCGTTTGTATGCCCAAAGCGCTGGCATTTAAAACATCTGAGCGGGTTCGGGATGAACAGCCTAACTTCGATGGACTCATACCCTGCCTTAATCCTTTGCGGGAGATCTACCCGATCAAAGGTCAGGAACAGGGTACGTGTTGGCTTCAGTTCACCACCTTCTTTGCGTTGAACCCGGTAAACATTAGTAACGCCTTGTTCCATAAGATTTTCTTGAATCTCCTCATTGCTTAAATCATCCAATGCACGGGTGTTTATCACGCCGCGCGAGGAGTTCAAAGTTCTGTGCATCTGAACACTGACAGGATAACTTGCTAGCATATTCGCTTTCAGTATCTTAGCTGCCTGGGTAGCTGATTGTGCTTCAACCAGGAGCGTGCCATTGCGAGATCTAGTGGATGACTTTACTGGACCAGCAATGTTATCCAAACCCTTTTGTATGGTAAATGGGCTCACCGATAAAAATTTCTTGTCTCCCTCAGTTCTTGATATTACTAAGTAGCGAGGACCACTCAACTCTGCTACTTCCTTTACACAAACTTTTATATTTTTTTGTTTTGTTTTGAGTTTTTTGAGAACTCATGGCGATGTCATCCTCCACCATTGCAAATATCTCCGATGGCATGCTCACTTCCTGGGCGTCACCCCGGCTTAGGTGAGAGTCCTGGCCTGGACCTTGCTCACCCTAGGGTCTCACCTCCCAATGTATTGTGACATGGCTTCTCCATGTCATTAAGACTCTTTGATTTTCAAGGAGGTTGCCATAGAGACAGTTTTGAGTTGTTGAAGATTAAGAGACAGAAACTGGTATGGTGTGAGAGTTTGGAAAGATTAAGAGACAGAAACTAGTAGTGTGGCTGTACTTGAAGCTTGAGAAAATAAAAAGATTTGCTAAATTTGTTACATTTGGTGTCAGGAAGTGGGATATTCGGAAACCAGGATGATGGCAATGATGAAAGAATTATTTGCCAAAATGGAAACGAGAAACGACAACCTCGCTGCCGAGCTGAAAGAGATGAAGACGGAGCTATCGGCGAAAATTGACGGGCAACTGGCTGGCGTGACGGAAGGCGTGGAAGAACTCGGCGAAAAGGTGGAAGACCTCTGCCAGCACGTGGACGTCGTGGAGGACGACGGGGAACGTCTTGGCGCCCTGGTAGTAAGAGTTGACGAGAGCGTCAAAGTACTGGATGCCAGGGGCAGACGGAATAGCGCGGAGCCGGGGAGGGAGCACCTAGTGGCCGAGGCGACAGTTGCGCCCGTTTCGGATGATATGAGGGAAAACGTGGAACAACTCGGCGAACGGATTGGCGTGACGGAAGACGTGGAACAACTCGGCGAACGGATTGGCGTGACGGAAGACGTAGAACAACTCGGCGAACGGATTGGCGTGACGGAAGACGTGGAACAACTCGGCGAAAAGGTGGAAGACCTCTGCCAGCACGTGGACGTCGTGGAGGACGACGGGGAACGTCTTGGCGCCCTGGTAGTAAGAGTTGACGAGAGCGTCAAAGTACTGGATGCCAGGGGCAGACGGAATAGCGCGGAGCCGGGGAGGGAGCACCTAGTGGCCGAGGCGACAGTTGCGCCCGTTTCGGACGATCAGCAGGGAAGCGCACAAGCAAACGAGCAACACGCGAGAACCGACTTGGCGTGTGACATGGGGGGACCGTCGGGGCCATCCAATCACCTGACGCATAGTGCCGTGAACGGAAGAATGGTGGACATCATCGTGGACGGCAGGATACAGGAGAGGCCGTGCCGAGCACGAGTGAACACGAGTGCAGCGGTGGACGCGACTCGCGCGGATGTGGTGGGGTTTGTTGCCGGACCCATCGGAAGCAAGGTGGCTGCGAAGGTGCGCCAGAGAGGTCGGCGGACATGGTACCCAGTGAGCCGTTTCAAAGTGCGCAGGATGGCCCGTCAACACACCAGGAAGAAGGGCAACTGGACGAGGGACCGTCAAGACCGGCGGTACTGTTGCAGAATTTCGAAGCAGGATGGCATACATCGTCCTACCTGGACCAAGGGACACTATCCAACAGCGATACCTAGGATCGTGCCCCCTGGAGAGCGAGGTCCTACTGGCCCTCAAGGTTTACAAGGATTCCCTGGCCCTCAGGGTCTGGTAGGCTTGCCTGGAATGAAGGGTGAACGTGGATTCCCAGGAATGAAAGGTGAACAGGGCAATCCAGGACCTCCAGGACAAGCTGGTGCACCAGGACCTGAAGGACCTAAGGGTGACTCAGGCTCTCAAGGACAACATGGAGCTCCAGGACAACCTGGTCCACAGGGCCCTCCAGGAGACAGAGGACTTCCAGGATTACCCGGCCCAACAGGACCTGCTGGCCTCAGAGGTCAGAGAGGTGCACAAGGTGAGACAGGTCCACCAGGGAAGCCAGGCAGTGAAGGACCTCCAGGACCACAAGGTATTGCAGGACCTCTAGGACCACCGGGACCAATTGGAGAACAGGGACCAGAGGGAGCACCAGGTAAAGCAGGAACACCTGGTATTGCAGGAAGACCGGGAGATAAGGGACCTGTAGGACCTTCAGGACCTCCGGGAACTCCAGGGGCACCAGGTCTTCCAGGGCCACCTGGTCCAAATGGACCTCCAGGACCAGCAGGAGAACGGGGTCTTCGAGGAGAAACTGGACCACAGGGTGTAGAAGGGCCACAGGGAGCTAGAGGAAAGCCAGGACCTCCAGGGCCAGAGGGAGGTAAGGGTGATAGAGGAGAAGAAGGTCCAAAGGGTGCAAAAGGACACCGTGGTCTCATTGGTCTACAAGGGTTACCTGGACCTCAGGGACCTCCAGGAGACAAAGGCATGACTGGACCTCCAGGATTGTCGGGAAAAGATGGTGAACCTGGAACTAAAGGTATGCCTGGAAGAGATGGAAACCCAGGACCTCAAGGTATACCAGGACCACCAGGCCCTCGTGGACCACCAGGAGAAGAGGTTCGATGGGTTAATCCACCGGGGCGCAAGGGAGATGCCGCAGTGATAGTGCTGGTCGGGACGACCAGCTCTGAGGAGGGAGCAGTGTGACATGGCTTCTCCATGTCATTAAGACTCTTTGATTTTCAAGGAGGTTGCCATAGAGACAGTTTTGAGTTGTTGAAGATTAAGAGACAGAAACTGGTATGGTGTGAGAGTTTGGAAAGATTAAGAGACAGAAACTAGTAGTGTGGCTGTACTTGAAGCTTGAGAAAATAAAAAGATTTGGTAAATTTGTTACAGTATAGACAGAGGGACCCAATCGCCTTCAGGAGTGCATCAGCTCATGCAATGGCCCCTCCCCGGGACTGACCTTTATCAGCGGATACGCACACACATCCTACATGATAACTAGGGGCTGGGACTTACGCGATTACCCTTGCGTCACCCCATCCTCCTACAACCCGCGCGTAGGTTATCCATCAGACTGTGTACAGGGAGGTAACAGGTGGGAGGTCAAACACATAAGTGGACCAAAGTTGATTGGGCGTTTGGCATGTGCCCTCTCACCTCTTGGAGGAACCCAATCGAGAGTATGGCTCGTGGCCCCGGGTACGCCAAACCCATACCTACCGTAGTAGGAGCCCCTGGGGGAAATAGAGCTTCGGGAATAATATTTGCAACCTTTAAATTAATTACCTTTGATTTATAATTTGAGCAAAGTTTTAAAAATTGGCAAAAAAAAAAAAATCTCCTTACCATGCAATTCTCAAATGTTCTCTAGATATTTAATATTCAATGTCATTAACTGACAAAGCAATTATAAGATTTGCAGTATAGTGATCTGATTTTTAACCATGTTTTTGGGCTTCTGATATAAAATGTTCCTACTTTTAAGGTAGTTTCTAAATTATACTTTGAACTAAGTTTTAAAAATTGGTAAAAAAATGTTCCTTATCATACAACTTTGAACTTTTGGCATGATATTTAATGCCATGATTAGCTGGCTAAAGAATGTGGTAAAATAAATGCAACAGTAGCTTTACAGTTATTTTTCCTACAGTATTAATTGTTGAAAAATCGTTCACAAATATTTGAACTTAGTATTCAGTGAAAGATTGTATAAAAATATGTTACATAATTCGTTTAAATAGGTCCATGCTGGGGATACTGTAAAGATACGAAGAATTAAGTAGGTAAACCTGTAATGCAAGGAATATTTTAAAGGTTGACAGACGTTAAGTTGTGTATGGAGAAACTCGGCTTTAAGTTGGATATAAGTTGGACATGGTGAGAGGTATTAAAAATCTCACCTGCCGGGCTTAATTTCGCGTATATGGTAAAAGTAACTACATGAAAATGTTACCAAAGAATCCAAGTAAATATAGGGAGATCAGCTAAAAATTGATTCCTTCACAGCTTGTCATTTTTCATTGTTTTTTAACTTTGGACAAAGGTTAACATACGTTTCTTAGCTTAGTTAAATGATCATCTTCAATTCAATAAGGCCCAGTGAGATATCATGAAATTATACACCAAATTTGTACTTTGTCGCTAAAATGAGAATGCGTAACAAATTCGGTTGGTCTGTCAAATTCTCATGTAGTTTTCCAGTTAATGTATCCATCCAACGGAACAATGCTCATCCGAAAACAAGATGAAAAGAAAGTCTTAATTTGTATACACGTTAACAAATGTCCGAGCACAAAAGCTTTAATTTAAATCACGTGCTGACAATCGATTACTAACCCGCAGCGTAAGAAAATGCATCCAATTCATGTCCTTGTCTTCAATTCATTCCTTGTCGTCTATAGCGGGCTTGTTTTTACAAGGGGAGTATGATATCCCTTATGCTGAAACCCATCCTGAAATAATAAGAATTTATTAAGTAATAGTCCTTTGGAGGGCAACTCCCACAAAAGGAGGGTTAGCTCAGTTTCCTGACCCACATTTGAGCCAGGAATAAGAATAGGAGAGATGCGGAAGGGGTTGAAGCCAGGTTTATTGTATCTATGCCCCAAGGGGTACCCCGGGGAGGAAGGATGAGGTGAGAGGAGACACCGGGTGGCCAGATCCAGAATGAGGGCACAGACATTTATAGAGATTCCTAAGGTTTCTCAACTTTGACGACACCTCTTCCGGGGCCTTCTTAGGGGGATCCCGATGGGGTCCAACGGCCCCGTATACCGCTATTCTACCCGGATCCCACGGACAAGGGACGGAAAGATTTTTTGTGCGCATATTACCCCGCAAGGCTGCACTTGCGAGCGTGAAAGAACCAACGGGATAACGATAAATGAAATGATTAATGATGGAAAATGGAAGGATAGGAAATTCGGGGGACGTAATCATCCCAGCATCCTCCTAGCGACCCGCGGAACCCCCGAAAAACCCCATTAGTCAGGAAGGTCGGCCACAGGAATCGAACCCACGACCTCCCAAATGCGAGAGTCACACGTTACCGCGGTACAAACGTGAATGCAGTGAGGTAGCTTCCTGGTACGACATAGACTAACACCAGCTCTGTAAGCGGTGCCACTCTTGCTACAATGTGCAGTTCAAAAATCATTAGTGATATTGGCATATAATCATAATTGTTTTGTTTTATGCGGTAATATAATGTATTAGAAATGCTACTTCGCCTAACGAAAGCGAAAGAATGTCTCTTTTGAAGCAGGGTGTAACACATCAGAGCGAGAAGAAAAAATCTGCTTCAGGTTCACTTGTCAATCACAAGGTCCATTTTGTCGGTCTGGGTGGCTCAGTTGGTTAGACGCTGGCCTACGGTTCCCAAGGTCGCGGGTTCAAACCCAGCCCAGGCCGATGGTTTTTAAGTGTGCTTAAAAACGACAGCTCCATGTCAGTAGATATACTGTCATGTAAAAGAACTCCTGCGGGACAAAATTCCGGCATACCGGCGACGCTGATGTGATCCTGGCAATTGACAGCGCCGTTAAACAAGAAAATAATTTAATTTTCACAAGGTCCATAGCTCTTGAGTCAAATATAGTAGCTCGATTGGACCGCACTGATACTTGCTGAAATATCGCTTGGGATTTAGTGACAGTTTGCCGCGAGGAAGGTGTAACAGGGTGCTCCACGCGCCTCTGGAGCACGCATGTCCATCTCGATCACAAAATGAGTTGCCATTGAAGTATTCCACCTTAGAATTCGACACCTTAAAACTGGTAGCTATTTTTGGTGTGCCCTCCTTGTATATCACCTGTCACAGGAATTTAAGGGTGGGTTTCGGCATGAGGGGTCTGATACTTCCGTTGTAAGGAGAATTCATACTTTTGTGAAACACATGTGCACGGTCTGCAACTGTTCTTGTTTCTTACTTTGCGATGACAGAAATTGAGTCAGTTCACCCTTTACTCATAAAAAGGATACTGTCATTTGGTGATGGACATTTATGAAATTCCTCTTGATCAGATCAAATCAAAAATGTTATTTGGGCATGTTTGCAACATGCCCAGGCTGTTTAGGGAAACCCTTCATCAGCCTAGTGTGGTATTTTTCACTTGTGTTGGGATTTCCCTCGGCTTAAGTGCGTATTTGTGTTATTTTGTGTTTTTGTTGACATTGTGTAGTGTAGTGAGTTGTGATTTGTGTCATCTGTTAGTCAGTTTCCCGTGTTCCACATCCATCGCTCCATTTATGTGCTTCAGCCCAAATGATCTATGGTTTTGTTGCTCGTTTCTTTTTTGTTTTAATGTTGCTGCAACGCTCACTTGGTATTTTTTATATGTTTAGTGTGTTTTTGTATGTTAGGGGTTTTAGTATGTGTTTGTGTCTATTGTCTAAATGTTTTGAAAGTGTTGTAGGTGCTCTTGTATTTTTTGTTTTTCTTGTTCTTAACATTGTCGTATGAAGTTCAGATATCGTTTTAACATTAGCCCCGCCAACTCGGCCACCAATTGCGTGTGAACGAAAATTGCCCTCTGTGACGAACTCTTTTTATTGGATATGCTTTCATTCTTTCTTTCACAAACATTTTAAATAAGATAAAGTTTCTAAGTAACAATAATGCAAGCATTATTTTTCTTACTGCACTCAGAATACAACCTGTTGTCCTTGTTGTAGTGCAAATATACTATAATTTCTGCTGCCTATTTTCCCTATGGCAATCACTTGCACTTCATGTTGTGAGTTTTAACAATTTTGACAATAAACCAGTAGTCACTAAATAATCTTATCTTAAGCTCTGCAGTTTAAATGCGGTTTACAGTTACTTTCTCTCTCTCTTTTTTTGTTTGTTTTTTTTTGTTTGTTGTGTGTGTGTGTGTGTGTGTGTGTGTGTGTGTGTGTGTGTGTGTGTGTGTGTGTGTGTGTGTGTGTGTGTGTTTGTGTGTGTGTGTGCAGGAACACCTATTTAGAGAGTGACAGATGAATTTTAATGCGATTACATTTCATGACAATTTGGTGATAATCGGGCAATACTGGAAAACTCGAAAGTTAATTTACAAAGAGAAAATTATGGAATGTACAGCATTACAGATAGTTGTATAAAACCTAAAATATCGGTTCTAATATTAAAATATTGTATTACAAGGATTAGCTCGTATTAGGAGCACGCGTGCATGTTTAATGCCTTGGCTGAATTTTATCCAACAATCAACGTAAAGCCACTGATGTAAAACCAGCCAGATACCAACAAGTTTTAGAGGTGATTAAGATAAGTCTATTGAAAAGACTGAGAAAGGAAACGCTATTGCAGTTTTACAAGGTTATCGTACTTCCTCTTAATATATTGTAATGTTGGGCTCGGCGCACAACACAGGGCGGATGGGGCCAAATTATTTCACATATGCCATGCCGGTGAGCGGCTGCCTCGCGCGACTGTTGCGTGATTGTAACGTCGTAATTAGTGCATAAGAGACAGAGGAAGTGAAGGACAGGGCAAGACTATATGAAGTAAAAATTATGAGTCGTAATAGCCCGAAGGACTATACACAGTCTTAGCGACAAAATGAAAACTGTATATTTATAGTAAAATTTTAGAAGACAATAAAATGATAGAAAAGTAATGGGACTGATTATGCCCTCTTTGTCACAATATGGTCAGAAGTATGTACACTGACGCCACTGGAACAAGTCAGGTTTCTCACTTTTGGCTCATATAAAATGCGAAGAAGTTGAAATATACCACTTTTTCCCGAAATATCTACAGAATTAGATGGCAATATTGTGCTTTAAGAAGAACTGCGAATCTAATACCTTTGAAATATTTAATTACATACCATGAAATCGAAAAATGTCAACAGAACAATTTTACTGTTGGAGACAAGGCTTGATACATGCTGTCAAACAAACAGAAAACTTATAATTGCATAACAAGCGCACAATATTAATTTCAATAAAACTATTCAACATATAACTGAAACAATTGAATTCAAATAAAAATGTAATCGTGGTAAACAAATCAATACCAAACCTAATGTTGTCTGAGGAGAACTTCATATAAACATTTAAACATTTAACATCAATTAATTCGACAAGTGTTAATTTATTTGCATGGTTTTAAAACAAAATTAATTCAAAATTGCAGAGAAGCCCATTTCCACACTTAGTAGCTACATTGTGGTTTTAAACAAGACTGGAGCTCTAAATTATGTATAAAATGAAACAATTGGGATGAATAACAATGCGTATTCTTATTTTGGATTAACATTATTTTAAGAAGCCGATATACTCGTAGTATGGAAGACAATCTGTGCAGATACAAATATGCAAGTTCACTAAATAAACATAACTTTTAGCGATACTTCTTCGAAGGTAACAAATGACACCAATTGTTGTCGACGGTAAAATTCTTTGTAAATGAAACATGTACTTCTATCAAAGGAACCTAGGAGTATTTGTAGAAAGTTAAGGATTTAGGAAAACATGACTTAACGAAATATACCTAGAATCAGTCCCTGTGAAAACGTTTAATTTTCATATTTAGATGAGTAAAGTGGGGAGATCCTGTAATATTCTCCACTAACAGAGAAATTACATTTATTATAACTAAGTTCCTTCAACGCATGTGCCTTGGTAGGAGAAACGCAAAATGATATGGTGAGATCTTTATAACCAAAGTTGGTATTTATATTTAATGTCTTTCAAAGATGTGACTCGAAGATTTTGAAAATTCCTCCACCCTAAACTACCCTTTGCATGGAAAATGAGTTAGTTGAAGTGCACGAAGACCGATATGTAACTCAGCCTGTTAGACGCGACTCTGTGTAGTGCCGGTGAAACTGGAATGTTTAAGTGACAACATAGGATGTTTACAGCGAAAAGCCCAGGAGATGCGCCGCTGACGTGATGAAATAAATGTTTAGTGTGGTCAGGATCAAACTACGAGAGTACCTAATGTGCGTGAAAGTGCAGTTGTTTAGCCATGCGGCAGCTTTATCGACAATCAGAATACAACAAAAGGAAATATAAAACGCCATACACCTCTGTATCCCTCCTTTCTGCTACAAAGGCCAATCATGTCCCAAGATGAATCCTGTTGAATCTCCTAAGATGACTTAATGGAATGTATAACTTTAGTTTTCTGTAAAGTTATTGTGCAAATTCAAATTAATTTGTCATAAGTAATGTGAACAAAACTGATAGCTGTATTAGAGGGAATCCAAATAGGTACAGAAGTAGTTTTAGACGTGGCGAATGACCTTGCTAGGATCTGCGCGAGTAACGCCATACAAATTGATGGTGAGGGTAACGTCTTGGTTTCATAAACAAGAGACTGCTGACAATGCAAGCGAGCACTGTATTATTGTGCTACTCTAGTGGTTAACATGCTCTTTGTCTTTGATCATCAGAAGCCTCTCAGGTAACACACCTACACGTTATTTTCGGAAGCCGCGAGTTTCACTTTGCACCTGTGAGGGTGTTACTTCAGCCAATGAAATCAAAGAAATCATGGACCGTTGTTAACTCCACGTGGGTGGAACAGCTCCCCTCTTTTCTCTCTCGCTCTCTTAGTTTTTGTCGTCTTCTTAGAAGTAAATTGCCATCGCGTTTACTGCACGGAAATTGGAGAGATATTAACCCGACATCCCTATGATCTTATGAATACAAAAGTAAACTTGACCATAAACCACTGCGCAACTTTCCGTCATTCCCCATGTCTAAAATATACCTCTGTGGATGTGTAAAGCAAGGGTATCAGTTATCACTCAATTTCAAACCTCTTTGAAAAGTTTGGTGTAGAATTTTACAAAACAAGACAGAAGTGGTGGTAGGAAGAAGAGTAATACAATACTTAGATTGTCTGTTGATATGGCTGACCCTAAAGATCAAGTTGAGAGAATTTGCAACTTCCAAATGAGGATGAAAAGGGATTTAAATTTTGGCAAACGCCTTGAAATAAAGTAACAGAGCCAATAGACAGCTTCAGATAATTAGAAGGTACACGATAAACAATAATCAGTAGCTAGAAGTGTAATGGCAAAGGACACTTTTAATACGAAGAAACGAAACATCTATTTGGAGAAGAACGGTGCAGGCCAACTAGAACAAGCAAAACTGTTCAGGATATAGTGAGAGAATAATGCTAAAATTGATCAAAGAGAAGGGAAAAATCACATGGTAGGTGCTTGCTAAGAGACGCATCAGAAGTTACGGCAAAAGAGCAGAAGAGGACAGCTAATGGTGCTCGATATTAAAATAAATAGTTCATCTACGAAGAGGAGAGAGGAAAATAGTGAAGAATGGAGGACACAGATTTATGCCTATCCCTGAACATTTAAATTTTATTGAAGGCCAGAACACTTGTTTCGAAGCTGTTATTGGCAATGAACTTGTTTACTAGCCCATCTTTCTTCTGAATGAATTGCCATTGACCCTATGAACTGCTATACCTAATAGGAACGAGATCCTGGTTTAGAAATTCAATGAACACGCCGACTCTCTCTAAAAGTAGAGTGACTATTAAAATAGGAAAACATAGGAACCATCAAGTGTTGATTTTCAGGAGATGGGTTGAGCTGGTATTTACTTAACAGTAGGCTCCATCAAACACTCATCACTGATCACTATAACTGGCTTCAAATATCCATGCTTATGGAGATTACTTTTACAAAATAGGCCATTATATGTGTAATAGTGTGTTTATAATTGCAATTTTCATTCTCGTTCTCGAGTTACCGTTACAAAACTCTATTTGTAAGGCTAAATTGCCACGTTATGCTGCATTAATAATAATTTCCTCCCCTTCATGATTTGAACTTTTGTTTTCAGTATAGAACCGTGGCCCAATTTGCTCTATTAAAACTGCAGCCTTTAATACACAGTTCATTATGTGCGCTTTGTCCCACGTGCAGTTACGCGCTATTTCCATCCGAGCAGCATGCGTGAAGTATACAAAGAGCGTGTATTTGTGACATTCTATTCTCGGAAGTCTAAAACAAATGTCGCACATGGTGTTACTATAGGTAGTAAACAGAACCTCCTTTAGGATTTAGACATTTCAGTCTGTTTCGCCTACCACCTAGGCGGCCCGGGTTCGATCCCAGGGACCCGCATGTGGTATTCGTGGTGGACGAAGCGGCGTCAGGGCGGGTTTTCTCCGGGTGCTCCGGTTTCCCCCGCCATCTCATTCCACCGGTGCTCCATCTTCATTCCATGTATCATCAGTGTCACCGCCTGCGGTGCCGTAGTAGTAAAAGCGGGCGTTAAACACTACAACTTAAACACTACAACAGTCTGTTTCGCCTCTCAGAATTTGCCATATTTTTGTTGGTCCATTGTCAATGCCAGCTGATGTTGTTATATGTGCAACTGGCATCCCTATAATTCTGATTAGAGTCTAACATTTTCTATTTCGTTGCAATCTGGACAAATTGTTCCGTAGAAATATTACATTCATTTTCATTTTCTAAAATTTTGCTTTGTTCTGCAGGTTATGTGAACAGTCTACACGTGTTGTCTGAGTTCCTCTTGGAATAGAGTCAAAAGTTCAGTTGCTTATAGGAAGCTTTTATTGGTACCATCGTTGCTTCGATTTCCTTTCTTGAATATCTTTATACATATACAAGTTAATAGCAAAAAGAATGTCACAGTCGCACGAATTTTTCTACTTTTAACTGGAAATAATTTCATATCAAGAAAGCGGACTCGGCTGGATGCAGAGTACGGGAAAGAGTTAGTGTTAGTGTTTATATATTTGTTACGGTTTACCAGTTATAAAAATTCTACGCCGTTCATTCAAAATGAAGAGCCCTTCATACATTATTCAGAGAAAATTCAATGCATTCAATAGCTGAAGATCATGACAAATATCTCAAAGATACGTCTGGGAAAATGTCAGCGTTCATTAGGTTATAAATATAAATTAGCAGCTGTAAAGCGTTTTTGCATACATCGGCCTTTGAAACCTTACAGCAGAAATACAGATTAAGTCATCGTAATTCAGTACTTACGTTTTCTACAGCATATGTAAGGCAGAGGAAGTAATGAATTCGACCAAGATTTTTATAAAATCCCCTCTACTTCGATTTCTGAAAGTGCATAGAACACGAATCACGAATGAGACGCATATTTTGAAATGTCCCTAAAGTAGTCGGTGAACTCCCTTATTCTTAGCGTGTATGTGGGGAGAGAGAGAGAGAGAGAGAGAGAGAGGGTGGGGGGGGAAGAAAGAGAATGAGCGGTATGCAGAACTTGTTAAAGGATAAATGTAGACCTCATTAAGATGAAGTTAAGTCAACTTTTTTCATAAGTGCCAAATCGAATAGTGTGATAGGTTTGTTTGTTGCCAATTTTGTGCCTCAAAAATTAAAATTTAAGAAATTATGAAGATTTGTATGACAATAATATATAGATTTCGTTTCGCAAACATTTTCAGGAGACAATTGCTACGAATTTTTAAAATCTTAGGCTCGCTGCTGTGAATTTCCTAAAATATATTTTGGCATGCCATAACAAGTTTATAAAACTGTCAGAACAAAATTGACAGTGGTTCAAATATCAGCACAATCATGATTAGCAACGTCTTACATTTATTTCTGTAGATATATTGGAAACTGCATTTTATAAAACTTTATGGCAGCAGTGGTCAGACATGAAAACACAGAAATGGCTCATAGTTTAGGATATGGCGTAACTATTGAAAAAGTTGTAATTCACTGTGATTTCTTCCATATTTCTTTAAATTCTAGAACTATGGTTTCTTGACTGATCTCGAAAGTTCTCAGGAGTCAAGCTTTGCTTTATCCAAAATTAGAAGTTGTGCATAATTTCTTCCGATAATAACAGATACTGTGTTCATGTTAAGGTCGATTGTTATCATTTTGTGCTTCAGGGTTATCTAGGAAACCTAAATTAAACCGGGACATGCAGTTGTCATGCTTATGAAACGGAATTTTAAAATGTGAAGACGAACTTATAAAATGTTATGAAAGATAAAATTATTGGACCTAAAAGAATGAACCTTATTTGGTTGAATTTAAAACAATTTTAATATATCACATCAACTCGTAAGCATATAATTTGCTACAAACGTACTGCGCATGATCCCACATAACATAGATTTTGATGTAAACAGCTGGACTGTCTCCACGTCCTGCCAGGGTATAGATGAAAAGTTGCCTAATTTCATTATAGTTCTGGGTAGACATTCTTGCTCATTTAAGGGTGATTAAAGAATACAATTTCATATTAATAATATATAATAATACGGCACACCTATTGATTGGTAATGATTAGAAAAAAGTTGTGTGCCTGTCGAGTATCAGGTATGTTTTTAGATTATTGCACAAACTCTATATGTGAGAAATACAGAACTACTGCATATTTTCTCATACTCAGGAGCTTAGTATGAGAGGCATATATGTTAAGACACGACCGCACTTTATCAAATTTCGATGCAATACATGGTTTCATCTTCAACTACTTAAATTAAAGCAAAATTAAAATGACAGTAGTTATAATTGCTCGACCTTGAGCAGTACTTACTCGACAACAGTCCCACTTCCTTCGTCACCTCTGATGACAGATGCTCCGTGACATCATTGCACAAGTTGATCGCAGTAAATCAGTACGCAGCCAGTATTTGGGGTTCAAAATGTATTCCCAGAGGAAACAACTCTTCTTAGTTCACAATCAACTAAGCACATCCAACTGTTTTAAAATGTTAACAGCAGTCACTTATATAAACTACAGATCATTCGGAAACACTTTCGAACCACTCGGTCGTTTGTACATTTCGTAGAAATTTACTTTTCGTTAAAATTATCTTTCGAAATAGCGACGCGCTCCGCTTTCGAAATCCAGAAAATCACTAGTGTGTAGAGCAAGCATACTTTTTAGATAAATTTTGCTGCTTTCTTGAGTTTCAGCACCAGAGGTAAAACAAAACACAAATCGGAATATGACAAAGAGTAACTTATCATGCTAGGAAAGAATAATAGTTTCGCCCGGTTGGAAGTGAGTCAGTCACTGGAGCTCTGGTTACACACGGAGTGGCAGCCGGTAGAGGGGGAGCAAAACGGAAGACGAGCTCTTTGGAGTGGGGAAGTCTACGGAGGGGTGGCATCATGCATGACGGAACTCTGACCGTCCTGTTATTATGTGATGGTCTCATTGTTTGTCCAAATATTATAAAGTTAAGTAGAAAGCGCAACGATGTCGGAAGTAAACACTGACAGGAACGTTGAGCAATAGCTAAAATGAAATTCCATAATTAATCAGTACCTCTTAATTTGAAGTGAACATTAACCGGAAACAAATCGCAATTATAGGTTTCGTGTATTTAGGGAAAATAACGATTTTGTAAGAAATCTTTCTAGATATTTTAGTTGTGAATCCCAATGTACACAAGATTTGAAATGCCTTAAAGTTGGCTACCGACAGTCATACGTAATAAGTGAAATTGTAGACATTTATGGTGTAAGTAACTGTAATATTTTAATGGAATGAAAAATTTAGCATCTAAAGCTCGCCAAAGGTGGTACTTTTCACGAAATTGTAAATACATTTTAACCTTGTTTGGTAGACAATGTTTTATTCACAACTAAAGCGTAAATCAGAGATATTATTTCAATTAAATGCGTAGATATATCATTGTTGGATGGAAGTTTGGT
This sequence comes from Tenodera sinensis, assembly GCA_030765045.1. Lineage (NCBI taxonomy): Eukaryota > Metazoa > Arthropoda > Insecta > Mantodea > Mantidae > Tenodera > Tenodera sinensis. The sequence goes on along the minus strand of JAUKNM010000025.1, from coordinate 617,316 downwards.
GGCACCAAACCGGTTTTCTTGGAGATAATAGGTATCTGTACATAAATAAACTTGATGGCAGATACTATGTGCGTTAATGGAAATGTGTACGAAAAGGGAAAAATATTTTTGTCCTGAAGACTTGAAATGGATGCTCAATGCAGTGAATTTATTGGTCGTTAAATGGTCTGGTTTTCTATATGATAAGAGTACACGTAAGTTTGTGAGTATAGAAAACAAAGGAAGGTAAAGCGAGTTAACAAAGACATTGTTCAGAGGAAGATAAGTAAATGCAAACCGTCCTCATTGTGGTTATATGTTAATGAATACATTGGGATACGCAATGGTTATATAATTTTGAGAATTTCTTTTTGTTAAATGTATTACTTGATTTACGTAGTTTCAGAAATGAAATAAAATTATTTTAGCGCAGATTGAAACGTTTAAATTCCCCAAAAGCTCAGTCGGTAGAGCACCTGCGTGCTATGCAAGGAGTCCCGGGTTCGATTCCTGGGTGAGGAATCTAGCCAAGACTATTCCTATACTCCCCATAATCTGGAAGTATCAGAGTTTGAATGTGTTTGCGAATTTAAGCTAAAAAAACCAAAGACCCGAAACTCACTGTAAAACGAGTTGACACCATTGCGGATTGCCGATAGACAATGTGTTCCAAAGCAGAGGCCTCAAATGTGATTATTGGAGTTAAAAGTGGGGTATAAATGGAACAATAAAAATAACTGTGACTTCTGTGATTAAACCAGTAGTTAGGTTGCTAGAAACAACCAATGACCACTGCCTCCCTCACCTCTGTACTTCACAGGCGTCATGAGTAGGGTGCAGAGGTGGGACGTAGTCAGCATCCGGTCCCTCCCGGCCGGTAACCAGGGACCGTTTCTTCTCAATCAAGTACCTCCTCAATTGGCCCCACAGAGACCTAACGAGGCTGAGTGCACCCCAAACCAAGTCTCCCAACGGGAGAAAACCCCACGCCGGTACGGAGAATCAAACCCGGTTCTCCTACTTGGTAAGCAGCAGTACTACCACCGCGCTAAGGAAACGGTCGCCAGTAAGACATACTTCACTTAATTCATTTAATTGAATAACACATACCCTGCAGTATTTCCAGTAAGAAGAGGAGATTAAAAGGTTAAAAATAAAATTTCTGCCATTATTTCATACCTATTTCCGTGAATGGCGGGGGGAGGGGGGGTTCGTTTATTATTGGGAGTATCATAGGGTATTACGAAATTACGGTTCCATTAGACACAAAATATAATATAAAAGTCTTCTAAATCATTTTACAGAGTACGTGGGGGATGAACAAGTTTTAAAAATACCAGTGAAACTTCGGTAACTTATCTTGTATCGGGTGACTCATTTAAAACTATACCACAAATAAGTCTGAAATAAAAGTAAAATTTAAAAAAACGGCTTTTAATAGTCATTAAAGCAAGGGAGGGGTTCTTTTAAGAAATGGTACAGGACTTTGACCCATAAAGGAAGCAAGTAATTCTAATTTTCAACATAAACTTCTTCCCCCGAATGAAGACCCCATATTTTTGGAGAAATTGATGTCTACGAAAATGACACTAAGAATTGGCACTTGCAATGCAAGAGGTCAATTACATCTCGAGAAATTGTAGTGTGAGGTTGATTTTTGAGATACGAGTACAACGGAACGCCCTTAAGTTGCACTTCCTGAGGTTCCTCTGCGTCGTTGAGTCTCGAAGCACGGACTAGAGGTGGCAGAATCGCCAGCTAATGGACGTTATCTCCAACATCATCTGTAAGTTACGATTTCTTGGAATGAGCTTGATTTATTGCGATGCAGTAAACATAATTCTTAATGTTATTTTTTTATGTTAACAAATGCGCCAAAAATATGCAGGTTTTCGTGTTAAAATATTAAGTTTTTGTTGAAAAATCATATTTCTTTACTTCTTAATGGTCTATATCATCCATTTTAATGAGTCCCATTAGTATCTTTAGGACTATGAAATTTGGTTTTTAATTGTATATTTGATTCAGGTTTATTTGAGCAGAAAGTTTAAGGTGACTAACCCTGTTTGTGTATGCGTATAAAGTATTTTATCAAATATGTTAATTATAATACTGATTTAGAATCAACGTCACTTTAATTTCAATCCAGATTCGAAAATCGATGTAGTTGTTTCTATGTTTGTGTAGTTCCTTCTTTAAACGTCCCTAATCATATAGAATTGATCAGTAAATGCGTTATACGCATATCGGGAGCTTATGCCAGTAGAAGCTCAGCTTAATACGTTTATTGCAAAATAGTGCTATTCAAAGGCACAACACGAATTGTTTAATTATAAATATCGATTTAATGTATTATCATGAAGCTATATATTATTAGGTGCTAGCTGAAATACTCGGCGTTGCCAGTGGTTTCACAGTTTATCTCTACCTTTAGCCTTACGCTGCACTTGCCCAATAGCCTTCCGTGTTTTATGACTCATTTAGAAATAACAGGACACTTAAAGAGTTAACTCTCAGAACACTATCAGTAATATGTGAGTGTATATGTGTACCTATACAGGGTGGAAGGCAAGTCATTACATTGCTTCTAATATGTGCTTTATAGAAACATTACAAACAAAACAAGTCGAATTGCATTTTGTTCTTCCGTCAGTCGATTTCGAAAAAAATAAATAGTTATTTTTATCCAAGTAGGATGCGTAATTCCACAAGAATGTACGCAGAAAAGTTTGTTACTTGTAAGATGGGTAGAGTAACTTATTTCTGACATAACTCCGGTAGTAATTATGGGACATCACACAGGGTTTCGAAATAATTAATTACTCAAAAGACGTGAAGGAATACTCTTGAGCTGCTACTTCAGAGATGACGTAACTCTACAACGTTGCGTTGAGGTTGGTCGGGGAATTGACCTGGTTTGTGGATGCAAACAGCTTTCACTTTCGATAATGTTTTGGGAGCTAACGCTTGTGATTGGCCTACACTGTCACAGTAAACACGGAAGGACAAGGCAAGGTATGAGTTTGTTTTCAAAACGCACCGTTACGCTGTTTGTTTAGGTACGGAGCTAGGGAAAGTGACCACCCACACAATCTGCACTGTTGCCAGGTTGTTTTCGATAAAACTAAAATATCTCCATAGGAAATGGAGACAAAAGCGTAAGATACAAAATGTGTTCCAAAAACCGAGATCTACCACTGGTTTAAATTAATGTAATGACTTCCCTTCCACCCGGTATATGCATATATACAGGTGTCCCAAAAACACCGACAACACTTAGTTTTTGTGCGGGATGGCAAAATGATCAGTTTTCAAAAAGGAACCCTTGTCCGGAAACGAACGGTTTGGACTCTGTAGCGCATCGAAGTGTGAGATGGGTGTACGTTCACATTTCGTCAATAAACCTATCATCGAGCTGTCTACATTACAAACGGGCTTCAAACTGTGTACTTGCTACGTCATTGCTGAGCCTATATCGGCGGTGGCGAGCCTCATGCAAAAGACCCGATACGTGTGATTGTCTTTGAAGATTATCAGTCGCTCCATGGACTCGAGCCATAAAGTCCTCCGCTGACGTTACAAGAGTGCCACACACCATACTCTCCATACAACTCCACAGAAAATAGTCGAGAGGTGTCAGATCTAGTGACGGACTGGCCACGAAACTGATCCGCCTTTACCAATCCATCGATTTGGATATGTGACGTTGAGGTGATTCCGCACATTTACATTAAAGTTTGCTGGAGCTGAAGTCGGCCATTTCCACAGCTGTATACTGGTATGTGTCGCAGTGCTGCTAAAAATTACTGTACTGGAAATTACACAAGTAACACAGTAGGACGCGCACGAAGTACTCTATAGAGGACTTTAGCGCATGCGCAGGAATATTATGTCAGGTCGTTCATCCCAGTACAAAGAAGGTTGCATACCTTCCGTATTAAGATGCCAAAACGAACCTTAACAAATTGTCACAACCGTTCGCTCTCAAACTTCGACGCTCTCCAGCGTCCAAATCGTGCATTTCCGGACAGGGGTTCTTATTTTAAAACCGATCAGTTTGCCGTCCTGCACAACATACTAGGCATTGTCGGTATTTATATATATATATATATATATATATATATATATATATATATATATATATATATATATATATATATATACATATATATATATACATATATATATATATTTGTGTGTGTGTGTGTGTGTGTGTGTGTGTGATTCCGAGAAAATACTATACAAAAGCACTGCTAAATGACACAAATTTGTAATAATCCCTCGTTAATACAGCTGAGTGAATTCCAAGTTGTTGCATTCTGACTACCTCGCCGCTATTTATAGAGAAAATCTCATTCGGAAGAAATAATAGCACTTTAAGAAACGTCAGTATAATCTTGTTTATTCTCAGTAACCAACTTACACCAAATTGCTAAGAAGAGCAAACATCAAATTTGACTGTGTTATGCCATGAGCGATTTCAGAGAGATTGACAACTCGTACCTATATGAATTCGCTGTTGCTTTGTTATTTTGTGAGGCTGTGATAACGTTAGTCATTTATATGTCGGCAATGCTAGAACTACTACGCTTATCGACAAAGATATCTTGTGAGTTTTTGTAGGCATTACACAAATTAAATAATCTGATGAAATGAAGTGCAATTTCGAATTCTAAGCTAGATAGTAATGTTTGACATATCAAAGGTTATCTGTGCCAAGTTTGTTCGAAATCTGTGCAACGGTGAAGTATGCTCCTCCGGATATCTACTTTATGCACCAAGATTTTGTCTTGCGGTTTTCTAATTACAGAAAAGTCGTTCAGAATACAGAGATCTTCAAAGGATATTCCCAGAAAATTCAAGACGTGTATTCTATTTCTTCTGCAAATATTTTGAGCATGTGGCATTTTAATCAAACTCGTTAGAGCAATTTAAAAATTTTACATGTAAAGGTGGGATAGTTTCCTTGTAAAAATTGAACTTAAGTGCCAAATTTCTATTTAACTAATGTTTCGTTTTTGGGTTATACTACACATAAATACACACGCACACACACATACAGGATGGAAGTTAAATGATCCGCCATACTTTAACAGCGAATTTCTCATGTTGTGAATAACAAGAAAGTAATACCAAAATGTTGAAAAGTTTATAGTTTTTTAGAAAAAAAATATTTTTATAAAAAAAATTATCACCTGACTGAAAAAAATTATTCATTGAAGGTTCATGATTTATGACTATATTCATAGACAAATAAATGACAACTTTTTCCTTTGGCGTATTTAAATAGATTCAACGGTTTTTATGTAAATTCAATTTAAAAAACCCACAATTTATTGCAACAAAAAGGCAACAAATTGTGGGTTATTTTAAATTTAATTTACACAAAAACCGTTGAATCTATTGAAATACGCCAAAGAAAAAAGTTGTGTATTCAATTTTCTATGAATAAAGCCATAAATCAAGAACCTTCAGTCAATAACAATTTTTTCTAGAAAACTATAAACTTTTCAACATTTTGGTATTAAGACTTTCTTGTTATTTACAACATGAGAAATTCGCTGTTAAAGTCTGGCGGATCATTTCAGTTCCATCCTGTATACATACACAGCGCCTCAGAGCATGTCTTTAGGGTGAAATCTCGTTATCGCATTTTTGGGTGGAGCGCAATACTTCCTCTAGTCTAGGGCTGTGGAACTCGCGGAATAGCTTGAGCGACCTTCGTGCTTTTATCTGCTAAACATGCAGTTACCAGCCGAGCGGCCTGCGCTCAAGGAGTGGCGTGTTTAGTGAACGCGAGTGCAATTGCTTCATAAAGGAAATGTGCGCTACCCATAACCAACGACTGTCAAATGTATTTGCACGCTTCACAGATGGGAAATGTCTATCCCGGTCCTTGACCAAAAGCAGCCCTGATTTTAAGAAAGACAGTTACATAGCTTTCCCGGAGTCTCAGTTGCCGAAATTCTGAATTTCGTTTTTCTGTTTCGTTAGGTGTAAAGGTTCAGGTTAAAGTTGCAACTCGGCAGAAAGGAGTGAGGAGGAGGGGTACGTGCTGTAAAACGATTAAAAGGTTTTTTAGAGTAGGCATCCGGACTGCACACGCGTTGGCTAACAGAGCAGACCACTTTTTGCCCAGGCTGCTCTACCCAGCACAGTTAAGTAGTCACAAAATGAAAAGCGCTTGATGTGAGAACTCCCACTTCTCTACATACGCAAAGGGTAATTGTTCTACACGCCTTACATTATTCATTGTGTGTTGTTACCTGGTAGTCTTTTCAGATTAAACAGTGACTATTTATTTACATACGCATTCGGAAATAGCATTCAAGTACATAGCCGTGGTAAGGAGCTCTTACGATGGACAGAAAAAAGAGCACCGAAAACTTCCAAGCACGTCTGTCAGATGTTTAAAGTGTAAACATACAATATGGAAAACTATACAAAATTCATTCTGAATAAACAGGACTTTAGAGGGTATTCACGGAAAATTTTAAACATACACTTTGTGGTAGTCTAAACAACTTATTAGCCATTATTAAAAATAAAGAAGTTTTTCTTTTAGAATGTAGCTTGTGAATGGGGGAATTTTCTTAAATCTTCTCCTCTCCTGCTTAAACAATATCTAATTCGGTTTGGCATTTGGTATTTATCAGAGTTTACTCTTTTAATTAAAGCTGTTCACATGCTTAACTGTTTTTAAAAGTTCCGGCGAACTACCGATATCAAAATTTTGGTTGGAGTACTTCCACCTTTAGGCAGGTGGTAGAGATACCAAATAGTGCACAAGTGTAATTTTTCGACAACTACATATTCGCATATGGGGACTACAACCAAGATTATTATCGATGATAGTCGCTGAAATATTCAATATTATTTATCTTAAATTAGGAAGCCATTTTGCCTCAGGTATCTATGGACGATAAAGAAGTACATCATCTCTGGATATTTTTCATAAGTTAACCTTTTCTTCGCAGTTGATGTTGTATGGAAAAATAACAATTATATAGATGAAACGAACTCTGAAGGATCTTTTTTTATTGACAATCTGAAGCCTCCTTCTGGACATTCTCCGTACTATCAACATTGCAGTATCGCTACTCCATTTTCACTTAAGAGACTTTGGAGTAATTAATCAGCGAGTTGTCGCTTTTCGTGTTGAAACATGTGGTGCATTAACTCTTCTTAACAAAAGAAAACAAGATATCCTGACTGTAGAACAAGGAGAAAGCGTAGCTGTTCTATTGTTTCTGCATTCTGCAACAAGATTTATCATGATCCGGTTTCAGCATAGCGTTATGTTCGTTTATGATGGAAGAGTTTTGAATTGTTTTTAATGAAACCGCTTCTGTGAGACTGCAACTTATGCTTCGATAGTTGCTTTCCTGTAGAGAAATCCAAAGGGCTTACCGTGAGTAAGGTCAACATACTCCGGTCGATTTACAAATAATAGTGCAATAATTACATAATAATTAACGATTACGCGGCTTAATCAATATTGTGCTACTCTAATCAGCAAAAGCTTTCAGGTAACACACGCCATAGGCATTATTTGTTCTCGGAAGTCGAGGTTTCACATTGCACCAATGAGCGTGTCGTTGTTGTTGTTGTTGTTGTGGTGTTTAACGCCCGCTTTTACTACTACGGCACCGCAGGCGGTGACACTGATGATACATGAAGATGGAGCACCGGTGGAATGAGATGGCGGGGAAACCGGAGCACCCGGAGAAAACCCGCCCTGACGCCGCTTCGTCCACCACAAATACCACATGCGGGTCCCTGGGATCGAACTCGGGCCACCTAGGTGGTAGGCGAGCGCGCTAACCGCTCGGCCACGGAGCCGCCAATGAGCGTGTCACTTCATCCAATGAAATCAAAGAAATCACAAATGACAGACTGTTGTTAATTCCACGTGGAGTGAAACACAGCGTTGCAATATCTCCCCTGTTTTCTCTCTCATTCTGTTAATTTTCTCATGACATAGATCTTCTAAGAAGTAATTGTCCACGCTGAAGTGCGAACACTTACTTGGAAAATACGTGACAACGTTGCTATTCGTGACACTCAATACCTTCATCTTTCCACCCAGGGGCGTAGCGCCAATGGATGTGGTTGTTGTGTTGCATACCCTGCCAGTTTTCCTCAATTAACTTTTCCTATTACCTATATAATTCAAGTGATGTAATACTTGCTTAAGAGTGTGTTTCGAACAGTCTGCAGTGAATTAGTATTGTTGTTGTATCACGCCAATCATTGAAACAGAGTGGCTTGCCTCACGCCAGTCACGTCAAATGATGTGCGCAAGTAGTGTATGCAATACAGAAAAGTGGATCTCGCTTGTTAATGTTAATGAGGTTTAAAGCTAAGTTTCTCAGTATTTTGTTTGGCAGTGAAGGTTAAATTTCATATTTTTAACTTCTTCTGTACCTATCAGAGTAGAACAAGCAGCATTTTGAACAGTGTGTGAACGTGTAAGAGGAAAATACGCCAGGAAAGCGAAGACAGGGTATGCACATTGTTCATGTGCATCCGTGTGGTTCACCACGAGGAATGTATTTCCTGGGAACCTACTGCTCCGAATAAGGAATCAGAGTGCTTGCAATCAGCTGAGAATGCAGAAAAAATAGTGAGTGATTGTTCTGTAACTTTAACATTTACCAGTTGGTGAATTATAAAGTTACATAAGGACTATAAAAATTGAAGCTGAAGTTTTATTTAATAAACCAAAACATTACAAAATTTCCTGTTCCCAAAATTCTTTGAGAGTACTTTGTATCTATAACAGAATAATATTTAAAATTGTCAAAATTTTGAAATCTTCATCGTGCGGAGCATTTTAGGTACGCTGCCAAAACAATAGGTAGAAAAGATAATACATTTAAAGGTGTTGAAGATATTGCAATGAAAGTTTGAATGTACATTATTCTTTATATGTATTGTCTGATATCTGTTTGAACAAACCCACTAATAATTGTAGAATTTAAACATTTCATCTATGCGTACACTTAACACGAGTTCAAAGTTCATATCCAAGTCGACACACCACACTACGTCACTGCTTTCACCCATTTTGACCCGCCGCATGTTAATCATTAGAGTAGCACAATTATACATTTATAGTTGCACAACATTACAGTCCGTCTGGTATAAGTTGGAACATGACCTACATAGCACTACCCTTCCCTGTGATAGGGGAGGAATGACAGCACATCGCCGCGGCTATCTGCGACTGCCTAGTCTGCGTCCGTTGGTGATGGGTGTTTTGATGAGTGTACGGGCTGCTTATGTACATATAGCCCTTAATATTGAGAGTGAAATATGGAAATGCTGGTGATGTGTTTAGTCCTGCTCATTGTGCTGGCAATCGTATTGTTCCAAGCTGGTGTTGGAAGAAAGAAGAAACCTGTTCAATCTGATGCACGGGAAGTTGTATGTTTGGTACATAAGTGTTTTGCTGATGAACTAGAGGCGTTGGGTAAACCAACAATATCCGTGACACAGGTCATGGAAGGAACCGCCACAGCTACTGGTGTATCTCGCACTTCAATATACAGAATTTTGCAAGAAAAGAAGAAAGCAGTCGAAAATGGGACAGCTGTTAGAACACCAGGAAGAAAACGAACAAAAAAACAACCAACAAGCACAGCAGTAGATTCACTTACAAAGGCGGCTATTCGTAATACAATTTATAGGTTGTACATATCGCATTTCTTGCCTGAAAATTGGAAAGTTGTCTGTGAACATGTGAAGCGCATAGAAGAAATGTATTGGGAAAAAGACGGATTGATGGACGATATATTGGACAGTTTCATCATAAATTTAGAAGACAGTTACTCTGAATCGGAAGATGCGTGTGAAGACTGCGGATGTGATACAGCATCCGATATCCATGAAGCCGAAGATCTTATCAGCTTACCGGGAATCTCCAAGGAACCCTTCATGGACGGAATCTCTACACTGCTTCTATCTAACCTAACAGCAGTTCTTAAAGCGCTGCTCTCTGATAGCTGCGATATAGTCAGGCAGTCAATCGCACCATTGCATGTTGCATGGAACCGATGCGAAATGGGATTAGGCAGTCATGGAGTAACCACAACAGCGCGGGCAGTAGTTCATTCTCTCTCTAATTCCTATGTTTCAACATAAACCAAACGAACTGTAAAAGCTATAAACAGGGAGCGGGGTTTTAGTAAGAAATCCATCAAGTTAACCGTGCACCTACAACGGGAAGTAGAAGCGCTGGCGACCTTGCAGTGCTCTTGTAAACAAGTAGACTGGAAGACAGCACCGAGGACACACCCTGCTTCAAAGGTTACCAGGGTTAAGGGGCGTTACTAGGCAGCAAATAATGAATGTTTACTCATTTGAACTGCGCAATTAACTTCATTTTTATTAAGGTTTTAATGTCTAGAATTTTAGCTAGATACATCATCGTGGGCGGTTATTGCAATGTGCAATAATGTATTTCCTAAACTTATGGAAAGTAAGTCGCATCCGATTTGCTCGCAGAAAGTTTTTGTAAAAAACTACGTTCCAGACGTAACAGGAGCGTACAAAAACATGACTCGCTGTATCTGAAGCTTGTTCTATTGTCTTAATAGTCTGGAGCATTTTTGATGCACATAATTTAATATGTTATTGCGGTTACTATATTACTGAAATTCTTCTCAATGTATGAAAGGCCTTCAAACAAGGCGGTGTAATTATTTACTTTACTGTACGTATTGCGACATTTTTCTGCACGTTACAGACTTTTATTATGTTTACAATTCTGTGGTAATATTGAGTATAATATACTGTAGCCTGTAGCCATGTCCCCCACCGACTTACATTTGGTTGTGGAGGCAAGGGAATTCCAGGTGCCATCTATTTAAGTATCTTGATTTTGGAGGGTGTTTTGCGAAATATCTTTCATGTTGGCTGTAAAAGCATTTACATCCGGAAAAGAGGACATAATTTCTTCCGCAACTCGGTGGAGGCTACGTTCTAGACAAGTTTGTGTTTTGGAAATGCTTACTGTATTGCTGTGGCAGCTTTCTTCATATAGGAAGTCCCGTCCGTAACAAGTAGTAAACCATTTTGTGTTATCGGGCAGACACAATAGAGAGAAGGAGAGAGAAAAAAAAAAAAAAAAAAAAAAAAACCAAATATAACATACGACAGTCGCAAGAAACAGGCTGTTGTGTAGGGGTAGGCGTGCCGTTTCCTCAACCTCATGCTAGCTGTCGGCTCTATACTCCGTGCTGTTAATATCATTCCTATGTTTATCTACTAAAACCCCACTCCCTGGTTATAAATAAGTAATTTTTAAACTCTTATAAGAGGTGCAATCAGGACTGAAAAATTCAATGCCATAGCCGGGATTTGAACTACGGATTTTCCGCTTAGCGAACGGCTGCTCTAATCACTGAGCTGTCATGGCCAACTTGCCAGCACGACATTAAATTCCCCAACCGCTTAGTCTATTTAATATGGACGACGTTCAATGATTAACCAGAAGCTGTCCGCGTTTCATGTTAACATTTTTACTTGCACTATTTTAATCTTATTTTACATATAGGCAGATATATTAGAGTTATAGCATATAATAAACTAAGAACCAAACACATAACAAAGAAGAATCAAATATTACAGTGCATAATGAGTGTTTTGAATAAAACATGAGAAATAGTTGTAACAACACTGCTTTTCTTTTAATGAATGATAGATGTGCATATAACTTGATTACAGTAAAATAAGTGATTGATGAAGTAATATGTTTTAATATCAAAAAGCTGACAGACAAATAACAAATGCTGCACTGTCTGTACACTGCCACAAAGACACTGGTATTTCCAATATTGACGTGGAATCCCTTAAAATAATTTTGAAAATGTCCATGACCCGTCACGAACTGTGTGCATACAGGCTTTGGATGGACGTTTTGTATTTAAAGCAAGTATTTTAGTCTGGAAAGTAGCCTTAGTATATGTCCCGTGGTGTTATTTACTCAGTATGTTTATTATGTGTTTGTTAACACCGAACAGTCCCTTTTCGTCTTTGATGCTGGATGTTTTGAATAATTGCATTCCTTATGACCGTTTGCCTCTGCGTGCTCTCTCTCTCTCTCCCCCTCTCTCTCTCCCTCTCTCTCTCCCTGTCCCTCTCTCATATGCAGTATACTCATTATTGGTGATTCAGTTTACAGCCCGTTCAATAGAAAATAATTCAGCTTAGGAACTGGAACATAAGGGAGCCGACCTATAGGTATGTAACTGACTGGGTTTCAATATTGCTGGAGTATACAACAAAAGTACATCCTACCAAATGACCTGTAGGTACATCTTTTGCAGTATGTGTGTCCTGTGTAACGATCCAGCAGAAATGAACGAAGACCACTTGAAGACCTGTGAAGCATTAAGATCAGAAGAAACTACAGTTCAAAAGTATTGGAAAGCACGAATGCTAATGGCTTCATTGCCAGATGCAAGGCACTAGAAAACAACAACAACAACATCTTTTGCAGTTCGGGAATCATCTGTATATACTTGTAAACTATTGTTCGGCAATGACGGTGGAAAAGATGAATTTTGGGAACTCATGGGGGTGATCGTTTCTAAAAAGAGTGTATTGTTTTGCACAGTTGAAGATACATGCGTTGATGGAATATACTAATTCTTTACTTGGCACAAGTGAACTCGGCTCAAACTATAACTAGTAAATTAAAAGTATTCCCGTTATGATTAGAGCTGCATCATTTGAAATTGTGCGGTATTCTCGTGTAACCTCCGAAATTAGTCCGCGTTTGTGTTACAAAGCGGTTTAATGGCTCTATGAACACCGTGATTATTGCAAAAGACGTTACGTTGAGAGCTATTTCATTGTATTTATTTGCGCTTCATGTCTGTTGACAGTAGAGGAAGCAGGGAAGGTGAGGCTGACACGCCGCTACAGTAGTCTGTGCTTGTAAGGCGGCGCGACTATACTGCCCCTACCCAACGTGTGCTAGCTATGTTTTAAAACCTCCCTGAAAACATAACTTTAAATACCGATCACATGTAACCGGGACCGTAGTCTAGTAATAGTTGAATCTGAAGAAACACTATTTCTTTTCGATCGTCTCCTTAGCGCGGTGAGAGATTTTTTCTCACTGAGAGACTTGGTCCAGGGTGCACTCAGCCTGAGGAGCCGATTGAGGAGCCTCTGGTCGAGAACGCCAGGAGGGACCGAGGCACTGGCCACGTCCCATCTCCAGTACTACACCTCAGTCATATGCATGCGGTGGGCCGAGGTGGCGAAATCTCCTACCTGGGAGTGAAGCTCGATAAGGACCTTACTTTTCGGGAGCACATCCACGACCTGTCGCACCGGGCCAGCGAGGCAACTGCCTCGTTGCATCCCACACTGCGTTCTAGGATGCCCATTCCCTTGAAGCTACGCCTTTTTCGGGCTCTCACAATCCCAGTCCTCATGTACGCCTGCGAAATCTGGGGCAAATTCCCATCTCCTGCGTCTGCAGCGTATACAGAAGAGGACTTCGGATAATCTATTCTGTATACCGCAGATTCCCCTCTAGACTACTGCACAAGGCCTCGTCTCTCAGGTATGTGGAGGACGAAATTAGGCGCCGGGTTACAAAATTTTACGATTTTTGACACAACATCGGAGCGCCCTGGTTAGGTCTCTTGGGGACTATAATTCCAGAGATCGCACGCTTGTGCGACACACAGCGCAAGCTGAGCTCCCATGCAATCCTTCCAAGAGATGCTTGGTTTCAAAATTCAAAATTTTAACCTCCATATTTGGATACACACACCAGCAGTGCCCAACGAAAGTGGCACCCTGATTAGCAGTCGTTGAGGGGCATAAATTGTTACTTCTTATCTACCCTCAACCTTATTCTCATACGCCACCCTGCAAAACCCCACATCCCGCCATGAAAGTGGTTAAGCCCTAAAAAGGGCAGGTACACGAATGGCGCACCTCGGGCTGTTCTCAGTCTGCCAACAGAAGGTCGGTCGGTCGAGGTGGCGAACCCAGCAGTCGGGCGGTGGGTTTCACGGGGGGTTGTATTTCTTCTCGGCTCACTCCGCATGTTTATACACCAAGAAGATATGTTATTTCGCGTTCTTCTCTTTGATTATCAAGACCTGTTCACGCACTAATTGTACCTTTTCTTGCACATGGTAAATATTGCAAGCTGTAAACATATAACATACCCACACGAGCAGCAAACTATACTTATGCCGCACAATTCTAGGTGGGCTTTACTAATTCGAAAGTTTAAAATTTCACTTTTCCTTACACAATCTGAAAAGAATTTATCTGCTGAAGCCTTTTAACTCTTTGTATATGCCGAGGACTCTCTTCACTCTCATACTCATTTAGTTCGCTAACATTTTTCTGGTAAACTCGTGAATAACAATCAACCTTATGCAATGTCCTTTACTCCGGAGTATCAAACGATTTTAAGTACACTCGGGTATTATTGGATGACTCGAATTTAAATACGAGAAATAGATTCTAAATCAGTACTTATTTAATATCTGGTTAATTAGTTAATTGCAGGTTTCCGTGAATTTGGGAAGGAGAAGTCAAGATTTTGGACACCCTTAAGGAGCAGTCACTACCCGTTATACAAAGACAACCTGCTGGGTTCGAGTCCAGTTGTATACCCCGTAGCACATGAGCCAAAATCTATAAGAAATTCGTTCGATTTTGGCGACTTCTGCATATCTGGTAAATCGTAGATCGACAAAACCTTAGTCCACAAAAAGTTCAAATTTCGTTGAAACACGCAACTTGTCAAATATATTTTTTTGTGGAGTGAACCATCTCGGATATCCCTCGTCTGAATTTTGCAATAATTGCGCTTTTCTCAAATTGGAGGTCGTTATTCATTTTTACGTTCTCTACTACGTTTAGTAAGCAGGATAAGTATTGCATTCCCCAAAAGTTCAATATCAAGATTTCATTAGAAATACATGTTTTGGTACCCCCTAAATCTAAAAAGAGCAATTTCAGAAGGTCAGTTTGTCCGTCTGTGAACAGTATCTATGTCTCAAAGCCAAAAGTTGGTTAAATAACATGCTTGGTATTTAAGTTCAGTACCTTCCAAGGATGCGATATGAAGATTTTCTAACAAATTCCTCACCCCAAAGCATTCTTTGCACGTAACATTTTTTTTTAAATTGAGTCTCAAAAATGGCTATAAGGGTTTTGATTAAAATACAACATGTGTAAGATGTTTTAATGAAAAACAAACATATCTTCAATTTTCTAGAAATGTTCTCAGAAGTCCTCTGTAGTCTAGGTGAATTTTGCATATCTGCTAAGCGGTAAGAGAGACGAAATCTTACCACACAAAAAAATGTAGATATTGTTATAGAACACACAGCTTATTTGGGATACCCCAAAACAACTGACATTTCCCCCATTATGACGCGGTCTGATTATATTTGGTAATATTCCATCTGTTAGGTTGCATCAGTACCGCCAACTGTTCGTAAAATGTAAATATGGTAATGCTACGGCCATAGTTGGTGTTATTGCATTCGTTATGTTACCACAGAAGTCCTTGTTTTAGAAGCCTTTGCAGAGATTCTATTTAGACGCCGTACTAATTTATTAATTTGTGAACGCCATTGTATTGCTCATGTTTGTGTGATTTTGTCTTGAATTGTTTTAGAGCAATATATGCAGTTAGAGTTAGTTATTTTTGTGTTCGGAACACAATAGTGTATTAAATATAGCATTTGGAATGAGTATATCCAAAAGTGTTACTGCAGAACAAGATTTGCCGAAGATGAGTAGGTTCATGTGTTGTGTGGTAACAATGTTCAAGCATTATTATCGTTTGAAAGTATGTTACTTTAACCCTGTGGTATCTGAGGTTAGAAATAATGCCTTTATTATATACGTTGGCAGTACTTCTTTTTGGCGTAATTTCGTCTGCAGCTTAGTGTAATGTCGGCCATTTTGAACTCTTGGGAACTGTCAGGTTGTGTCCCACAATTTGTCCAATGTTTTTCTTTTTATCTCTTGGCCATGCAGAGAGGACGGAATTTCAAGACCATCACACAGTGACCAGCTTTAAAAATTAGACTATCGGTTAAGCTTGCAGTATTCGTATATTCCCCTTGCACCGACAAGAAAGTTAGTAGGAATAAACGTTTGTAAGAATAATCTGTCCAAGAATAGTGACGCCCTTGAGACTGCAACACATTTTTTAAGCTACGAATGCAGTCGCCGGAAATTACAAGCCTTTATAATGCTTCTTTCATCTAAGCGTTTTGCCTAAAAATAAATCATTTGAATTGTAATACTTGACAAAAGAGCACCACATGGCCTGCTAAGGCCTGTCAGCTGTGCTATCTTCTTCTTCTTCCTCTTTCCCTTCTACCTTTACAGCGTAGGGGTGGCTCCGTAAATCCATCTTCTCCAGTCGTTCCTATCCCTCATCATTCTCTTCATTTCTTCCATTGTCTTGTTCCTTTTTCTTCCAATCTTTTCCATTCTGTCCTCAAACATTATCCGGGGTCTTCCTACTCCTCTCCTTCCTTGTACCCTTACTTCTAGCATCTGTTTAACTTTACTATCCTCTGCCATTCTAAATGCATGTCCCCACCATTTCAATTGTTTTTGTTCAATTTTCTCCTCCAGTGATCCTTGACCTACTTCTTCTCTGATCCTCTCATTTCTTATCCTATCCCTCCTGGTTTTATTTACAGCTTTTCTTAAGTATTTCATTTCACTGGATTGTATTTTACTTATTTGCTTATCTTGCAGTGGAATGCTTTCTATTCCATATGTAAGCGTAGGGACCAATACCGATTGATATAACTGCATTTTTGTTTTTAGTGCTACTTCTTTCTTTCCAAGGATAGTTTTGTTAAATTGGTAATACATCTTATTTGCCTTCCTTTTCCTATTTAGTATTTCTTCATCCCATCGTCCATCACTCGTAAAGATCGTTCCTAAATACTCGTACATATCCACCTGTTCTATTTTCTCATTCTTATGTTTAATAGATATTTCCTGTCCAAGTTCTTTTGAAATACACATTACTTTACTTTTCTTAGTATTTATTTCCATTCCCTTTCTTCCGAGTTCCTCTCCCCATTCTATCATGCATCTCTGTAATTTTTCCTCATTTTCTGCTATTAATATTATGTCGTCTGCATATATCAGTGACTGTATTTGAATCAGTCTCATATTCCAATATCCTATTTGTGTTCTTGGTGTCCTCCTTTTACATATTTTTATTATTTCATCCATAAAATTAATGAAAAGTAATGGGCTGAGGCTATCTCCCTGCTTGATTCCTTTTTCCATATTAAATTCCTTAGATGTTTCTCCTTCTATTCTGACTATCCCCTTTGATCCATCATATACACTTTGGATTGCTGTAATTAGCTGTTTCGGTACGTTTTTCTTTATCAGAGCTTCCCATAGATGTTTTCTGGGCACCGAATCGAAGGCTGCCTTTAGATCTAAAAATGCTAGACATATTTGTTTGTTTTTATCCATTAATTTCCCAATCATTGTCCTTAGTGTGAAAATATGATCTTGGGTTTGTCTATTAGGTCTAAAACCTGCTTGCTCTTCTTCCAGCTCACCTTCTATAATATTTCTTAATTTCCTTTCTAATATTCTTGTATATAATTTATATACAACAGAGGATAAACATATTGCTCTATAATTATTACAGTCTTTATTATCTCCTTTTTTGTGTATTGGTATTATAATGTTCTTTTTCCATTCTTCAGGGATGTTATTATTTATCCATATTCTCTTAAATATTTTTGTTAATATTTTTATCATGCTTGGTCCTCCATATTTTATAAACTCAGGTGCTATTTCGTCAATTCCAGCCGCTTTCCCCACTCTTATTCTCCTTATTGCCTCTGTTACTTCATCTTCCGTGATTGTATCAGTGCCTTCTTCTTCTTCAATCCTTATCTCATTTTGTTCACTTTGCTCTGTTATTGTATTTCCAAACTTCTTTCCATAGTATTTCCTCCATTCTTCTAATATATTCTTCCTGCCTATAATTAATTCATTTTCTTCGTTTCTTAGGTTTGTTGCTGGTTTTCCATGTATTCCTTTCAATCCTTTAACTATATTCCAAAATTTTTTCTTGTGTTCTATAAAGTTATGTTCAATTTCATTTCCAAAATTTTCCCATGACGTTTGTTTTGCTTCCCTGACGGCCATTTTACTCTCATTTCGTTTTTGTACATAGTTTGTTCTATCCATTTCCGCTTTAGATATTAAGTATCTTCTCCAGGCTGCTTTTTTCTCTTTCACTTTTGCTTTTACCTCTTCTGTCCACCAGTTTGTACATTTCTTTTTAAAATTCAATGTCGTTTTTCCACATACCTCTGTTGCAGTTTCTATAATTCCAACCTTAAACTTTTGCCACATATCATTTATTTCCATATCGTCTTCTATTTCCCATGTACTCATTTTTCGCTCAATTAGCTCCCTATATTGATTTTTATTTTCTGGATCCGATAGCTTCTTTACTTGTATCTTTTCATATCTTTTGGATTTCTCTTTTCTGAATTTCTGTATCCTTGTTATTGCAACCAGTAATCTATGATCTGTACCAATTTCAGCACCTCGGATAACCTTTACATCCATAAAGGCATATCGGAGTGCACTTGGGTATATGAAGTAATCTATTATGCTTTTACCCTCCCTTCCTTCAGCTTCATATGTAATTTTATGAATAGTTTTATGCTGAAAAAGTGAGTTTCCTATTAGCATTTGGTTCTCTATACAAAAT
This sequence comes from Tenodera sinensis, assembly GCA_030765045.1. Lineage (NCBI taxonomy): Eukaryota > Metazoa > Arthropoda > Insecta > Mantodea > Mantidae > Tenodera > Tenodera sinensis. Next base: position 598,568 of record JAUKNM010000025.1, on the reverse strand, counting down.
TCAATCAATCTCTTTCCATTTTCATTTGTAACCTTTTCTCCTCCATATAATCCCATACATCCATGTGACTTTACCATATTATCTCCCGTCCGTCCATTGAAATCTCCCATTAATATTACTTGCCTTCCTTCATCATTTTCTTTATCCACGATTCTTTGTAGTTGGACATAAAATGCTTCCTTATCCAAAATATCACAGTCATCCGTGGGTGCATACACTTGTACCATCGTAATATTTTCTTCTTCTAATTTCATTCTGACACTAACTAGCCTAGAGTTTACTGCTTCCCAAGATTCCACTCTTTTTTCCATTTCTTCGGACAACACTATTCCCACTCCTTCTTTAGCTCTTCTTCCAATATTCACTCCTACATATCTCAGTACATACCCTTTCTCTAACTGTACCATTCCATTACCTTTCTTTTTAACTTCACTCAACCCCAATATTTCCAAACTATATTTTTCCATCTCCTCTATTATTTCCACTTCTTTTCCATTTATAGTTTTAATGTTCCATGTTCCAATTCGTATATTCCGTGTCCTTGCCAGTCGTCTTCTAAAAAGTCCATTATCAGCTGTGCTATGAATGAAGTAAATGTTCTTGGAGGAAGAGTTAGTGCGTGTGAAGCATTTACAGTTCAAACGCATCTACGGAAAGCTCTATGGCAAACATATGCTATAAGGCAAAAGAAATGTTCAATGTGAGTATTTTTTTTTAATCAAACCTTGACACAAATAATTGAAAATCTTTCTGAAAATGTGATTCCTGTTGGCATGCAAATTATCTGCGCACACAGGGCTATTGTGAAAACACGCACATCACGCTTCATCTGTCTCTAGTTCGTATCAAATGAATTGTCAGTCTTGAAGCTTAGTAATTAATAGATCCTATTTGTAGTTTACTTTTTTGCAGTGTTTAACGCCCGCTTTTACTACATACGGCACCGCAGGCGGTGACTGATATATGGAATGAAAATGGAGCACCGTTGGAATAAGATGGCGGGGGAAACCGGAGAACTCGGAGAAAACCCTCCCCAGTGTCGCCTCGTCCAACCACGAATCCCACATGCGGTTGCTTGGGATCGAACCGGGCCGCTTTGGTGAGAAGCGAATGGTCTAGCTACTCGGCTATGGCGCGGCCTATTTGTAGTTCAGAATCTCTAATACTGGCTTAATGATGCATATTTATAAGACTGCACTTTTTACTTTCTCTATTACGTACATTAAGCAGAAGCATTGTATTCGACCCAAAACTTCAGTGTGGAGATTTCACCGGAAATAAATGTTTTGAGACCCCCTGAGTCCAAAAAAAGCATTTTTAGAAAAAGATTAGCGTCTCTCTGTGTGTGGGTGTGCGTGTGGGTGTGCGTGTGCGCTATTAGTCTAAAAAAACTGCTCAACCAATTTGATAATTCTTTCAGCTTTGAAAAGCACAATTGCTTCTAATGGACACTGTACATGAACATCTTCTAATTTCATTTCACAAATTACCAAGATAAAGGATTTACAAAGCCCTTGTACTTGGATAGGAAGACATTGGCGTTACAAAAAGGACATGGTTGTGAAGAAGGCTTCGACTTTTATTAGAGAATGCCATGAATTACAAAATGGTTGTTACTTCACAGAATAAGCATGTAAAATAAGACAAATGCTGCAGATATTTCATTCCAAGTAATGTTATATATAAATGGTTCCTATTTAACCTATAAGATACGGAAAACAAAGAGAATTGAATCCCTCCTAATGCTACCATAGGCATGCGACGCCAATGCTATTTTAATAACAGCCATATGGGAAAGTTTTACTTCATTATTCTTTTATTTATTTTGTATTTAAGTTAGCAGGGCATGCTAAATAATTGTATGAAGAGAGGAAATCGGTAAAGTAGGAATCAGCGAAGCTATATCTCATAATATACAATTGAAGGTATATTATGATCGCAGTCTTTTTCAAAGAGGTTTACTTGGTGTCTGGGAGTACGGATCTTCATATTTATCAATTTCACCTCTTATTTCGTTGTGTATGTTAACGGTTTATGTATTATGTGAGGATTTTGTTACTGATTAACTACAGGAACAAATAAAGGATACTATATTTAAATTTTCACCCACCATTTAGTATTTGCCTAAAAAGTTACTTGACCATTCCGACTGATGATTGTTCCATCACCAAAGGATATTTATAGACTACGCATCATTTCCATAAAGTGGGAGACTGTGGGGACAAATTTCATCGTGCTTCACAGCCTTTTGGTGGATATCAGGGGATTTTTCATCCATTGCTGGGAATAGTCTGGGCTGCATTAAATTAGAAGTATATGGAGTGAAGGGGAGGATTCACCATAAACATTTTCTAAATCATTGCACAATCATTTCCTAAAGAATGGTTGAAGTTAAATGTAAGTAATTAAAAGGTCATTCGAGTTTAAAGTATTAACTGTGCAACGTGGGGTAAATCAGCTGCCTGTAAAACAACTGAAAAGGAAAATATAGCCATTCAAGTTATACGTTTTCAGATTTTTCTTTCTCAGTAGCAGATATATTTTTTGTGTCAAGAATATTTAAGTACCGTATGAGGTCTTATCTTCTGGAGCAGTGATTCACGTTTCTAGTTTCTACGTTCAGCTCCAAGTGATCACTAAAGAACCTTTTTGAGATAGTTCAATAAATTGTAGCTGGTCTCAATTTCTTGCGAAAGACTTCGTAACTTAAATGTTAACGATGCGCTTGTGGTTTCACGGTGCAAAGTGCAAACGCTGTTATCTACTGGAGCATCAAACAATGTGATGCAGTTTAGGTTGACGCCTGTCCCGCCTGGGATGGAGCTGCACGTGGTGTATTCAAGAGGCTTCAGTCATTCAAACCAAGGTCTTGCGTATCGTCTTGGATGCTCCATGGTTCGTGCATTAAAATCGGCCTGCTTACCATCGTGGAGTTGATCCGTCACCACGCACGTACATTCTTTTCCAAGTTACCATCAGTCCCTACTGCAGACTTATTTTCTCTTGGCGTGGACCCCCGTTCCTGCTAGAGCCCCCAGTCGCTTACCACTATTGCCTCCTGACACTAATCTGATGACTTTTGCTTGGATTCTTTGTCACCACGTCATTTAGTCGCGGAGGGACCCGACTGGGTTGACCTCATTTTGTCATTTGTTATTTATTTGTAATTTTTTGTCACTTTATGTATCTTTTATTCTGCCTGGTTTATAAAGCGGGAAACTCCTGATCGATCTTTAATATTGTATATATCAAAGATCAGGATTGAGTCCCAAATAATATACTGATACTTTTCTTCAATATTCTCAGGTGTAAATTAAGGTTCTGAGGAAATCTTAACGACGAATTGTGTAAAAATGTTGGTCTACAAAGCGAGATGTAGAGAAGAAATCTATTTAAGTTCTTTTAAAATGTATAAAGGCTTCAGCATGATTTTGTACTAAAACGTATCACAGAGTAACCCGTGATAAATTTCTTATATAAAACCAATTTGCTAAGACGAATGTAATGTTTAAACGAGGAAACTTACGAAATTTCAATCAACTTAAGGTGTTTAATCAGTAAAGGCCGGATTTGTGTGCATTTTTCCATAGGTATACTGCACATGGACTTTACTATTATCGCTCGCGCATGTAAACAACTGCAGGTAGGTACAGCCTAACCATGAAAACGGCCTCAGTGCAGCACAACCCACAAGCATCATATGAACACTTTCACTCCACATCTGCAGCTCACTGCGAGAAGAAACAAATCAGTCGCGTTATACTACACCTTAACCTTGCGTCTGCATGCACATGCAAGGCAATGCTTCACTAGTTAGCAGAGTACTACGTTACGTTGTTTTTCGACTCTTGCTTCTACTGGCAGTTGTTTGCACATTTGATGGCCGTGCTGTACTTTTAATATCATTCATACTCTGCGTCCAGCTAACCTGTATCGCATGCGAGCACACATCCCTCCGGCCTTTATTAATCAGCATTAATCTATGCCTGGTAGAATGCCGAGACTCCTGCAGACATTTATCCCTGAAACAGCCAAGGAGAATGCAGGTGAAGTGTAAGCAGAAGGGAAGTGAAATGAGAGGGAGTGAAAGGTGGGACAGAAGAAAGATGCAGACTCATTGAAATCTGGACCCTACTTGTAAGACCTCATACAATATTTTTTATTTCATTCGTATAGCTCCCTGTAACCTCTTTGGTCATATCGATGGCTTTGACATGAGAAATAATTGACGGTGTTATTAGTCCCTGAACTGCAGGACTTACTAACGTGATTTATATAATTAAACACACTCACACACACTCCCATTCATACTTCCAGATACTGTTGGGGATAGGGAATTATTTTGGTTATAGAAAACAAATTCTCAACCCCAGGCGCGAATCGAACCCGGGAGCCCTAGATTGAGAAGCCAGAGCCCTGGTCACCCCTCCGCTGAGGCAGTCGCAAGATGGTTGTATGTCGTATAATTTAACATTACCTATTTTTAAGACCTTTTGGTATATTCTTAGACAATACTAAGGACGCTTCTGACAATTCTATTCCTTTTACAAGGACTTGTTTTTGTGGAGTAACCTTTGTGAAGTAAAACTGCAAATTCCTCTGTAAAATGCAATTATTATTTATAAACATCGTTTGTGATTTGTAACTTCTAATTCCTTGATTATTAAATGCAAAATCGCTATGCAATCCCAAGTCAGTAATTTATAGCTTGTGATTTGTAACTTGTAAGCTTTACGAAACAGATCTCTAGGCTTGCTTCATAGATTTTTCCCGGTAACCTATTCTCCGACGTTCTTACAAGATGTTTGTACCATCTAAATTGATTCCTTTCTATATTATTAACCATTACCTTCCTGCCCCAAACTTTCTCGCTTTGTATTCTTATCTGACCCTTCTTTGTACGCCTGAGTATTGCTCTCAAATAAGAGTGAAGACTCTTGAATATAGACACGAAAACATTCACTGCAAATAACAAATAATAACACACTTACACGGTTAAATAAGTGTAACACATTCTACGTAACAAACTTAGCTTCCCCACATTACTCTTTAAAATACCGATTCAACCATTTCATAACAGACGAATGGGAAGCACTAGACCAAGCTCAGCAACTGGTGCTCAAAGAGCGCAGATTGCTCACGACATTCAGTGTTAACTGTGTGTTTAGCATGTAAAAATCGAAGATCGCTCAAGGTACTCCGCGAGTCGCCTAGATCTGCGCTTGACAGAAGACACTAACGAACGTTTTATGACGAACACATCCAGGTGACAGCATAATTCCCCTTTAACTAATTACGGTGGTGGCTGGTGCAAAATTTTGCCAAAGTGCTACAGTATTACAGAAATAAGAGAGAACAAATTTACAAAAACTACATTAACATAAAAATTAATGATGAAAAATGAAGTCCATATGTCGCTGTTTTCTGCTGCAGAATTTATCTATAACTTTGAGGTCGAAACTCCCAACGCACTAAGATCAAGTATGTTAGTTATTTGTTTTTATTTTCGCTGTTTCTTTATAAATGCATTAATATGATCTAAATCTTTCACTGTGTTCCCGAATTGCAAACATGGAGCGCAAAAAAGTGCATTATGTAGGTATGTCATACCAGCAGATCCAACTATTTTCATACACTTTCTTACTAAATTTCCTGGAATACTAGCTTTTTTGATGCCAGCTATAGCTGTTTTACTTCGATTTAAATATTAAGTAATCTACCTGACTGTTTAACTCTCACTTTCTCCCTCTGACATCTACTGAGAAGGGCCCCTTTAGTAAATTTACAAAGGTTGCCATGTTACTTGCACAATACTGCCGTGCACTTTTAGAGAAAGATGCACCGTAAGACACTATATCGGCGTACTAACAAGAACTTACTGAAGAATTCTACTGTAATAGCAGCACTCCAAGAGCACCAGGGATTACCTTAGAGCAGGGGTGGGCAGAATAGCGTCTGCTCCGAATCCACTGTGCATGCAACCCACGTAACATTCTTGCTGGTTGGAGAAATGGTGTTTCTTAGCTTCTTAAACTCTTAACAGTTGTGGATTGATACAGTTAACGATCAGCGCGTTTCTTTCAAACAGGAAGGAGCTGGCCATACGTTTACTATCTGAAATCGGAATTAAACACATTATTATCCGAACGAACAATTCTTTGACAGACAAAATTATTAATTACAGAAATTAATGGAGAGAACATGTTATTAGAATGCCTAGAGAAAGGATCCCAAGGAAAGTGTTAAACTATAGGCCATTTGAGAAAGGACATCCGGGAAGACCAAGAAAACGATGGTTAGACATGTTTAGGGGCCAGAACAGGCATTGCCTAATCCTTGGAGTGATGATGACGATGACGACATACAAACATGTTCAAACTCTGGCGCAATATCTGTAACAGCAAGCAATAAGCAGCTGCACCGAGAGGTAATCATCTGAAACGCCAGTAATTTTATCAGAGAACAAATTTATTCATAGACATATGTGGAGCAAAATATTGCCGTAACTAAACACCCCTAAACCCCCAGCGCAACAGCCCATGAAGGACCAAGGCTTACCACCCAGTCGCTGCATCCTCCAGCTCTACCCACTACAGGCGACATGAGTGGAGTGTAGTACTGGAGGGTGGGACGTGGTCAGCGCCCCGAGCCCTCCCAGCCAGTTAAGCGGCCTTCACGACCTGGAGTCGCTACTTCTCCATCAAATAGCTCCTCAATAGGCCTAACGAGGCTGAATCTATCCCGTGCCAGACCACCAAGGGAGGGGGGGGGGGAAATCAGCACACCGGTACCGGGGATCGAACCTGTGCCCTCCGCGCCAAAGACAGGCGCGCTACCACTGCGGTGTCAGATATAAATTATCTTAGGCTATGATATATTTGTCATTATGTTTTATTATATTTTTTCTCTTTTAAGATTTATATTTAGTGCATTTTGTATTATAAATGATTTAGTTTATTTTATTGATTGAGAAATTGTTCGATTAAACTCGTCCTCAATTGTTCTACGGAGACGGTCATTGCTGTAACAGAAGCAGCAAATTTTCTCGGACCAACGTATTTTACTTCACACTGTTCTTCGAACACGACTGTGGCAACTAAATCTCTGCACATATTTTTTGTCACTAGATCTGTTTGTAGATCTAAGAGTTCACATTGCAAGTTAACTCTTACATTGACTACATTTACAGTAAAAGGGTTAAGACATTGAAATGTCATTCTCAAGGTTCCTGAAATCGTGGAATCTATGTGAAGTCAAGTCAGTTTTTAGGTTTTCGAGAAGGGATGTAACTAATTAGTTTATTCTCTGGCACAGTACCCATTTGAAATAAGTATTTCATAATTTAATTTGTTGGTTAACGGAGTTGTCGCATGGCATGCATATGCTTATATTGTACACTTTCTAGAAGTTTGGCACGCTGTAAATCTGAAATTATAACAAAGGAATGATAATAATATTAATAATAATAATAATAATAATAATAATAATAATAATAATGATAATAATGATAATAATGATGATAATAATAATGATGATAGCAATAATGATGATGATAGCAATAATGATGATGATATCAACAATGATGATGATAGCAACAATGATGATAGCAACAATGATGATAGCAACAATAATGATGATGATAGCAACAATAATGATGATGATAGCAACAATAATGATGATGATAGCAACAATAATGATGATGATAGCAATAATGATGATGATAGCAATAATGATGATGATAGCAATAATGATGATGATAGCAATAATGATGATTATAATAAATATAATAATTGAGATTCTAAGGCTTTCACGGCCGATATCAATATATTCCGGGCTTATGGGCCGTGGTCTACTAGGCTGCTTCTTCTTCCCAGACGTTTCGTCTGCGACTACGGCAGACATCATCAGTGGCGGCGTGGTCGAAGTTTCCCAAACTTCCCAAACCGTAGTCTACTGGGCTGCTTCTTCTTCCCAGACGTTTCGTCTGGGAAACTTCGACCACACCGCCACTGATGATGTCTGCCGTAGTCGCAGACGAAACGTCTGGGAAGAAGCAGCAGCCTAGTATATAGGCCTATAAGCCCGGAATATATTGTTTCTAGTAATAATAATAATAATACTAATAATAATAATAATAATAATAATAATAATAATAATAATAATAATAATAATAATAATAATAATAATAATAACAATAACAATAACAATAACAATAACAATAACAATAACAATAACAATAATAATAATAATAATAATAATAATAATAATAATAATAATAAGTCATCGAGTCATCATTTCATGATAATATAATAATTATAATATTAAAATATCAATAGAAAAGTAAAAAAATAGTGGCAAACTGGGGTAAAATACCAATAAGGTCGAAAATAGTCGTTAATGATAAAGTATCGGAACACGTATCCTCCAATTATTTAGGGAGTGAAATCAGCAATGAGAAAGATAAAGATACGAACAAAAAAGTAATGAGATTTCAAGCAATCTGTGGAACAATTCACAAAACCCTAAAGAATAAAACAAGGTCTGAAACAAGAATAAACTTTTATAATACCATGCGGTCCCAACGTTACTTTATGGATGCGAAAACTGGGTACCTACACAAAGAATCATCAGCAGAATACAAAGTTGCGAAATGAGATTCTTGAAAAGAACAAAAGGGCGTACAAGAGAAGATTTAGAAATGAAAATATAAGAAATGAATTACAAGTGGAAGCTATCACCTCAAGAATGGATAGGTACAGAAGAAGATGGTTTGAACATGTTGGAAGAATGGATGATACAAGACTGCCAAAAGTAGTTTTCCAATATAGTCCTAAAGGAAAGTGAGACGTAGGGAGGCCGAGGAAAAGATGGAAGGAGACACTGTGAAGACGGAACAGGCGAGAGCCTAATCCATGAAGTTAATAATAATAATAATAATAATAATAATAATAATAATAATAATAATAATAATAATAATAATAATAATAATAATAATAATAATAATAATAATAATAATAATAATAATAATAATAATAATAATAATAATAATAATAATAATAATAATAATAATAATAATAATAATAATAATAATAATAATAATAATAATAATAATAATAATAATAATAATAATAATAATAATAATAATAATAATAATAATAATAATAATAATAATAATAATAATAATAATAATAATAATAATAATAATAATAATAATAATAATAATAATAATAATAATAATAATAATAATAATAATAATAATAATAATAATAATAATAATAATAATAATAATAATAATAATAATAATAATAATAATAATAATAATAATAATAATAATAATAATAATAATAATAATAATAATAATAATAATAATAATAATAATAATAATAATAATAATAATAATAATAATAATAATAATAATAATAATAATAATAATAATAATAATAATAATAATAATAATAATAATAATAATAATAATAATAATAATAATAATAATAATAATAATAATAATAATAATAATAATAATAATAATAATAATAATAATAATAATAATAATAATAATAATAATAATAATAATAATAATAATAATAATAATAATAATAATAATAATAATAATAATAATAATAATAATAATAATAATAATAATAATAATAATAATAATAATAATAATAATAATAATAATAATAATAATAATAATAATAATAATAATAATAATAATAATAATAATAATAATAATAATAATAATAATAATAATAATAATAATAATAATAATAATAATAATAATAATAATAATAATAATAATAATAATAATAATAATAATAATAATAATAATAATAATAATAATAATAATAATAATAATAATAATAATAATAATAATAATAATAATAATAATAATAATAATAATAATAATAATAATAATAATAATAATAATAATAATAATAATAATAATAATAATAATAATAATAATAATAATAATAATAATAATAATAATAATAATGATGATGATGATAAGAGGAAGAAGAATAATTATAATAATGATCATTATTATAATGATTATTATTATAATGATGATTATGATGATTATTATGATGATGATGATTATTATCATTATTATTATTATTATTATTATTATTATTATTATTATTATTATTATTATTATTATTATAAATGTATACAACATATCTAAAAAGTAGATCAGAAAACACCTATTAGTTTTCTCGTTGCATGCGGCATGATATCTACAATAAAATAGTTCAGTTGGCTCGAAAACTGTGTCTTGTTACAAATGAGGTAGACGATGTTGACACAGGCATAATTCCTCCACTGATACCGGTCACGAAACGACTGGAAGTGACCTGTGGACTCCTGAAATCAACTAAAGGAGTGTTGCATATTGCTTAGTTACACTGCAAAAGGTTCACGAATCACACGGATTCAGGAATCCACTTTTGCCCACCTCTGCCTTAGAGCATGCGCACTCAAAAATAGATTATTGCGTGCCTTCCCTGAGTGGAGCGCATTCTGACGGAAATTATTTCAGTCACTCGACACTGTAATATCTTGTTATAGCGGAGAAAGCGTTATAAAACACATTTTCGCCCATTTCGTTTGCACACCGGCTTACATTCAAAGAGAAATGGCGTATATTTCCATTTTGCATTTGCATTAACATGCACCGTAATTCTTGTAGCTTCAGCTAGCTTTCTCGTGATCTAAATTTAATCTAATTATCTGCGTACCTTTTAAAACAAAATGAAGTTTGCACACTGTGCGTTGGTTTTTATTTCTAAGACACCTATAATGGAAATAGTCTAAGTTGTTTATAGAGCTCGCATTATATAAATAACAACGAATCTTTAGAAAACTGCTAACGCTACAAAGTTATTTGACTTAAATTGGTTAACTCGGGGTGCAATAAGATTTGGTCTCTTAAGGTTTACCAGTTCAATTACATAAACTTGATTTAGAGCGAAGAGGACTTCACACATCATACATAGGAAAATTCAGGATATACATTTTATTACTCACGCACATATCTTGTAGAGTTTTAATCAATTTGTTCTAAACCATGTTTGGAAACAAATGCTACAACACTTACTACACATTTTGACGGTTAGAATCTCAAAACGTACATTTTAGTGAAATTTCAATATAGGATCATTTGGGAGAAACGCAGCATTAACACTAGACAATGTAATAATCGAAATATGTAATCTATGTTTCGTTAGCACATAGCGAACTTTTCTTTCCTTTTAAAGTCGTTTTTAGTTATGACATTACAATTTGATTCATAGTTACCTTTTCAACAGTAGAATCGATGCGTGCTGCTCGTCCCCCGTTTTACGTCTAGGTACATATATAAAATATACAAAGAGTGTATGTCGCTGGTTGGATGATTCGAGGTGACACGCAGGTTACGGCTTCCTGCTACATTTAGATTAAACATGCTTATTAGCCACGTATACACAATTCCTTAATACCTATGCTCCGTTCATGGACACAACAAAAACAGACTTTAACCAAGAACAATTTTAGTTTGTTGTGTAACATTAACACAGATTCATACGGTGTGACCGATGGTACCGTGGTGCAGAAATTGTTTCACTCTCTCCACGGCCCTAGTCTGCACTACAATTTTGTATCATTATTTTCTCATTGCATGTAGTTATCTGGGAGCAAAATTGAATATTTCTGGCACACATTAACAAATGATACATTTAAGACTAACTCAAGCAAAAAGAATTGCTGGAGCCTTAAATTCCCTGTTATGGAAAAAAGATATCAAATATAAAACTAAAATAATATGTAACTCCATGCTGAAAAGTGCACTTTTATATGGATGTGAAGTCTGGCAAATAAATGGAAAGATGAAAAAGAAACTGTCAACAGAAATGTACTTCCTACGGAGATCTGCAATGAAATCTAGATTGCGAAAAGTAAAAAGATCTGGTATGTTGCACTTACATGACTTTCTCTACTCCTGTACTAACCATTCATGCAAACTCATTTCTGTATCTTCTTCGTGTTGAGATAAACACTTGCAGAAATTATCTTGTTCATCTTCTTGAAGGTACACGGAGAATACGGGAATACACTAGACTTTGAGCGATAGTTAAATCTTTTAAAGCTTTCAAATTCTGTTCTCTTTGCACGATTAGCATATAAAAAATGAATAACGATGTTCCATTTGACAGAAGTATAAGTTCTCCAAAACATAACAAGGCATATCTCCGAAATGGTTCACTCTACAAAAGAAATCTGATGTGTTGCACTCACATGACTTTCTCCACTCTTGTACTAACCATTCTTACAAACTCGTATTCCTATATCTTCTTCGTGTTAGTTAAGATAAACATTTTTACAAATTATCTTATTGCTTATTTCCTTGTAGGTGCAAGGGGAATGTTAGAATACAGTAGGCTTTGTGCGATAGTCAAATGTTTTAAAGCTTTGAGATTCTGTTGTCTTTGCACACTTAACATATATATATATATATATATATAAAAAAAAAAAAAAAAAGAACAACAATGATCCATTTCACGAAAGTTCTAAGTTTTCCGAAACTCACACACATAACAAGGAATATCTCCGAAATGGTTCACCCTACAAGAAAATTTATTTAGACATAAATTGTGTATTTTAGCAAGATCTACATTTTTTGTATAGTATGATTTGGTCTATCTCTAACGGTTTACCAGTTATGCAAAAGTCGTCCAGAGTAGATACTACTACAAGGGCTATAGCCAGAAAATTCAAGATATACATTTCATTTGTCATAAAAATACCTCAAACATATGCCATTTTAATCAAAATCGTTAGAGCCATTTTCAAGAAAATAAAAAGTTTCCATGTAAAGGGTAGTTTAGGGTGGGGCTATTTTCTTCAAAATGTTCGTGTTGCAACCGTGAAAGACATTAAACTTAAATGCCAACTTTGGTTTTTAACCAACTTTTCGTTTTTGAGTTATGCTGTCCACAGACTAACACACAGACACACACACGGACCTTTTTCTAAAAATGCTTTTTTTTTGGATTCAGGGGTTCTCAAAACATATATTTTTGGTGGAAATTCGACATCAAATTTTTGGGTGGAATACAATACTTCCCCTACTTACCAGTAGAAAAAGTAAAAATGTATTTAGACATAAATTGTGTACTTGAGCAAGACGTGCATTTTTGTATGGTATGATTTGGTCCATCTCTTACGGTTAACCAGTTATGCTAAAGTCATCCAGAGTAAATACGACTACAGGGCCTATGTCCAGAAAATTCAAGATATACATTTCATTTTCCATAAAAATATCTCAAACATGGCATTTTAATCAAAATCGTAAGAAAATAAAAATGTTCGAAAAATTTTCCACGTAAATGGTAGTTTAGGGTGGGGCAATTTTCTTCAAAATCATCGTGCGGTATACTTGAATGACAATGCTTATTATTATTATTGTTATTATTATTATTATTGATTATTATTATTATTATTATTATTATTATTATTATTGTTATTATTATTATTATTATTATTATTATTATTATTATTATTATTATTATTATTATTATTATTATTATTATTATTATTATTATTATTATTATTATTATTATTATTATTATTATTATTATTATTATTATTATTATTATTATTATTATTATTATTATTATTATTATTATTATTATTATTATTATTCAGGGGGCCTCAAAATATAATTTCTGGTAAAATCTTGACATTGAATTTTTGGGTAGAACACAATACTTCCTCTACTACACTATACGTAGTAGAGAAAGTAAAAATGAAGAAATTGGAAGTTTGGTCAATAAAGACAAGTAAAATACGTACCATACGTACATACAGACACACCATTTTCTCAAGACCACCGAAATTTTTAATGGCCTAATGATTTCACTGCAACATCTCTTCTTAATATAACCAAGTAACTGTTCAAAATAGGATATCAAAATTTCGATTTCATCTTTTCCAAGTTGCGTTCTAATTGACATAACTCACTATCATGCTTCAATTAGAAATTATCCGTTTCTACAAGCAAACAGAGTGCACCTGAAAGAGTAATGTCATTCTTTAAATCAGAGACACACCTCGTTGAAAACAGTTAAAAGGTTATGAACAGACTTATTCTTTTGTAAATTTGTATAACACATAGAAAAACGTAAATGGAGAAGTGTTTGGCAACAGCTTGCATTCCCTTGCTGGTGGGTAGGAAAGTCACATTTGGCGGGTAAGGTCTGATCTGCCACAGTATAAAATATACGTTTATCTCCAATTTCAAATGTTTCCGAAAAATGCCTTGGAAGTGGTGTAAATTTGAGGTACAGCCTGACCAGAATCATCACTGACATCAGACGTCTTTCCCTACACATTCTCCTTTGTTTTCATAGCTTGTTCTACAAATTATTCGTAAAGCGATAAGGAAGAAAAATGTTCTGCTTTACTAATATTTAATAACCAACTTTTCGCTTAATTTCAACACACATTTTATTGTGACACCATATAATCATATCGAAAAGTTAAATATTAAAACAATAAAAGCTCACCATGGGTATGCTGGACTTAATGTTTTCAATACTCTTGGCAAGGCCTGACGAGAAAAAACAACCGACAAGAAATTTCAAAAGTATTTAGCTTGAAATACAGGAAAATAAATAGAATAGAAGGAATAAACGTCTGTGGGTATAGAAGAGCTTACTAACATAAATTACTTCCTCTCATAGGTCAGAATGAGTCCCAACTTAAAATAGGTTTTTATCCGTTATTAAATATTACATGTCTGCTAAACTCTTTCTCATGACACAATGTTAAGTTATTGACTTATTACTATAAACGTTTTCAAGTGCTCTCCCCATATCGTATATTAGCTGAAACCTCCTACGCAGTATTTGTTCTCGCAAGGGAAGTATAAGTATGACGAAACCTACCTTGAAATTGCTGTGATAGAAGCGGTTTAGCATTATGATATCACACTCAAAGCATTAACTGCCAATTTTAATGGCAGGGTGCCAAAATAAGGTTTGGAATTCAACAGCAGCATAGTATGCGATCCAGATGGACATCGCTGCTGCAGAGGCGTACTTTAGTCTAGTGCGTAAGTTTGGATGACCTGTGGTGCTAGATGGCGAGACCTTCATTGAACAATAAAAGGAAAGCAAACAATGATTTTTGTTAATTGAATTATGATAAAACAAATTCGTTTCACCCCATGCCACAATACTCATCACTCGGGAGGTTGGTCCATAGATCTTCTTCCATACGAGGAATGCTTTATCAGGTTCAGAAATATTAGGGATGAAATTTGAAAATGTATAAAGCATTGAAATTTTAGATTGCTGTCTCTATGGAAACCTCTTCATGAATGCTGTTGCCTGATGTGATAATTTATGACAAGTGGCGGTACCAATAAAGTCGTCCATTGCCAGAAAAAGAGTATGGATTTTCCCGGAGTATCAGGTGAAATCTGCAGCAATTTAATGGTCTTGGCTGGAGAAACATCTTCAATACAACGTCATATGGTTGAAGTTCAGGAAGTGAAGATTAGTGTGCGATTTGTTTGCATAAAATAAAAAGATTTCTGTAACCGCTGTATCATCTCCCTTTTCCATTCTCCCTGTTTTGTTGGCAATAACAATAATGTAATCAGATTTAAATCTTTAAGAAACAATATTCAAAACATTCCTGCCAATTCGTGAAGTACAATAGTTTGGGAAACAAGGAGTCATTTACACTGATTGTTGACGTACGAATATGTCGATGTATTTACTGATCGGGCTAACGAACGAGTATATTTCTCCTAAACAAAGACTCATTTGGGTTTAAGAGGGAAATGTGATCCAATTTCTCTCAAACATGCTTTGACTGTATTATAATCCGAGGAGACAGTATAATAATTGATAAATCGTTCCCTAGTAGTTGAAGTAAATTCCTCGGTGACTTATCCATTTTTGTGAACATCTTGAACACACGAGTGGGATACGTATTTTGTTCTCATCGTTATTCTTCTTGAAACGATTTATCCAAGTGTGAGATGGGTATATATCCTTATTTTGATGCGCTGTCTTATCATAGTAGATATATCTTAATTTTTATACCTAGTGTTAGTAAAATTTTTAAGATCCATAGTGGTAAATATCATCCAAATTTCACTGGCTCTTTCCATTTCAAGTTTTATGCTGTTTGTTTCTAATTGTGGGTAAGTAAATGTGAAAATTGTGTTTTGTGCTCGGTTCCGAGTCACATAACCAAACCAACATGAATTCCACCACACAACAAGCTCAACCAACTAGCAGAGCAACTAATAGTGAGTCAGTAATTAGTTATGCTCAAGCATCTCAGAGTACGTTGTTCCTTAAAAAGGAAAACGCCATTGTGATTGACTCAGCCGATTATGCTGAGTTTGTGCAACAGTTAGCCATAACAGTTAATCCCTTTCATATTAGATTTGCTTCTAAAATATCAAGCAAAGACTGAGTGTTTATCTTAGCAACATGGAAACAGCTGATGAGCTTGTACAAACACAAGGTAATTGCTGGAGCAAACAGTTTTTTCTATTAGACTGTTAATATCCCGAAACAAGACGATCATTTTATCTAATGTGTGCTCCAGCGTTCCTCATTATGTTCTAGAGAACGAAATGCTGTCATTTGGAATACAAACTGTTGCACCAATGTCTTTCTTACGAGCGGGCTTTTCTGACCCCAGACTCACACATTTTGAGTTTCCACCGTCAAACTTTCATTGTGCCGGAAGACGAACAAGAACTAGCCGACTAATTTCAAGTAATAGCTTACCTATCACACCGGATATATGTAACCTCCGATGTTCCTGTCTGTTTTCAATGTAAACACCAGGGTCATATAGCAAAAGACTGTCCCTCTGTTGGTAACCAGGACCCAAACCCATGTGCTTCTGGTGTAAAGCAGATAAAGCAATTTGATGTTTCACTCCAGTCAGCCACATCTAATACAGCTGATACTAGTGATACCACAACAACGCAAAGTAAAGTCCCCCGTCAGACCAGTACGTACACTACAGTTGGCACTAGTGTTACTGCAACCATACAAACCAAGTTTCTCTCCAGCCAACTACGCGCAATGCGGAGGGCAGTGACGTTTCTAAACTCTCTTCAGTCTCTCCATCACTTAACCCTACACATTTTCCAGCACTCCAACCACTACCTACCTCATCGTCAATCATAAAATCTGATGATATTGTGAGTGCATTGCAACCCCATGTCCAAAGTGAAGGTGCCTTTGTCATCTACTCACTCAGACTTGACTCCTTCTATTTCCTTATCTGAAAGGAGAATGAAACCACTGTTTCAGATTTTTCTGATTCTGAACAGGTTCATGAGGAACCAAGAAAATCTTAGAAAAAGTCAAACATTCACGTTCATCATCAATTTCTTGGCTCAGAGATATCTTTAAGTGCGTGTCCAAGATAAATTATCTCCATCGATGGAAACGGTGAATGGTCTGGCCCAATATTCTATAATGATCGTACTATTGTTCCTCGTAACTATAAATGATATCACCAATATGGTTAAACATCCAGCAAAAGTATTCCTCTTTGCGGACGATATTACTTTTCTTTGCAGTGGAAGAAATGTTCAACTGACTTCCCATATCATTCAAGAATTCTTGAATAACATCCACACCTGGTATAACTAGGAGTTATTTCCGGGCTGTTATGCCGTGGTCTGCTGGAGTTGAAGAACCCAGACGTTTCGTCCACATCTGCGGCGGACATCTTCAGTGGCGCGGTCGTAATCTCCTCGGAGAAGTTAGCGTAGCGTCTGAGGTGTGGGCTGTCAGAGCTGCGATATTTATCCTTCTAGTGGCCTCCGCTGATTGGCTCGGGCGGCGCACGGCCGGTGGGAGGGGGCGGGCTTCGCTCAAGGTGTTGCCTCCTGATTGGATCACTTCAGTTTCTGCTGTTTTATGTCGTTTCTTGCCTTCAATGACAGGATACCAGTTGCTGTTTAGTTTCAAAACTTCTTCTTTCTTGTTGAAATTGTTGGGAAGTTTATATATTTCAATGGCTTCGCGCTGTAACCGGGCATGGTAGTGTGTTGTGGATGAAAGGATGTTTGTGTCCTGGAACTTAATTATGTGTTCTCCCTCCGCTTGTTGGGCAACTGCGGACTTATCTGTTTGGGCCAGGCGGCAGCTTCTTTTATGTTCGGTGAGTCTTGTGTTGATACTGCGTTGAGTAGTTCCGATGTAAACCGATCCGCAGGAACAGGGAATACGGTAAACACCGGCAGATGACAAGGGGTCCCGGGGGTCTTTAGCAGAGCGTAATAGGCTGTTCAGTTGCCTGGTGGGCTTGAAGACAGTCTTGATACTGTGCCGTTGTAGTATGTGTTGAATACGGTCGGTGACATTCTGGAAATATGGCAGGAAAACTATACCGTTATGTTTGGGCTTGTTTGTTTTTTGTGAGGCAGGTTTCGGCTTGGCAGGGCGGCAGGCTCTTTTGACCTCTTGAATAGAATATCCATTAGAAAGTAAGGCTTTCTCAAGGTGACAGAGTTCTTGTTGTAATAAGTGTGGCTCGCAAATGCGAGAAGCACGGTTTACGAGTGTCTTAATCATGCCTCGTTTTTGTCTGGGATGATGATTTGAGGCTTTATTTAAATAGCGGTCCGTATGAGTGGGCTTACGGTAGACAGTATGCCCAAGTCTGCCGTCTGCTTTCCTGCTGACTAAGACGTCCAGAAAAGGTAGCTGTCCGTCTTTCTCTTCCTCCATGGTGAATTGTATGCGTGTGTTGATGCTGTTAAGATGTAGTAGGAAGTCTTGAAGAGTTTCTTTTCCATGGGGCCATACGACGAAAGTGTCGTCCACATAGCGGAGCCAGACAGTCGGTTTTAGAGGAGCCGTGGCCAAGGCTTTGGACTCAAAAGATTCCATGAAGAAATTGGCCACTACCGGGCTAAGAGGGCTTCCCATGGCAACTCCATCGATCTGCTCGTAGAACGAATGGTTCCACTGGAAATACGTCGTGGTGAGAACTTGGTGGAAGATGGCGATTATATCTTCTGAGAAAATGTGCTTTAACTGTGTGAGGGCCTCTTGTACTGGAACCATGGTGAAGAGTGAGACGACATCAAAACTGATCAGAAGGTCATGAGGTTGTAGTGTGAGGCTTTGTAGTTTCTGGATGAAATGAGTCGAGTCTTTAATGAAGGAGTCTGTCGAGCCGACGTGTGGCTGTAGTAGGCATGCTAGATGTTTGGCTATATAATAAGTCGGAGATCCAATTCCGCTGACAATGGGCCTTAGAGGCACATCCGGCTTATGTATTTTTGGAAGGCCATAAAGTCTGGGAGGCTGGGCTTCTGATTTGATGAAGCGGCGTTTGTCTTCTGCTGGCAGGGAAGAATTCTTGATGAGGGCGTTGGTTTTCCGTAGAATACGAGCTGTGGGATCTCGTTGAATTTTCCGGTATGAGTCAGGTTTAAGAAGATCTGAGATTTTGTCATCGTAGTCTTGCTGGTTTAGAATGACAGTGGCATTCCCCTTGTCTGCTGAGCAGATGATGATATTTTTGTTGTTATTCAAGTTCATCAGTGCAGTCCTCTCTTTGAAGGATAGATTATTGCGTGGAGCCTTAGCGTATTGGAGAATTCTAGAGGATTCACGGCGAATTTCATTGGCTGTTGCTGCTGGAAGGCCTCGTATTCCTGATTCAATGTTTGAAATGATGTCCTCCACTGGTATCGTGGGTGTGACTACTGCGTAATTCCCTCCTTTGGCAAGCAAGGACGTCTCGTCTGGTGATAGTTGATGGTTCGATAAATTAACCACCGTGCGGCTAGTGTCTGGAGGCGTAGAAGGTTTGTTTTTGGTCGAAAGGCGTTCAAACTTCTTCTTATGGCGAGTAGTGATGCTGTTCTGGTTGTGATCCATGGAGTTGTATGTGATCCTGTCTATATTGTCCCAATCGTATCTGTGGAGTGTGTTACTTACTTGTAGATGTAAGGCGAGCAGCTGTCTGTTGTTGGAAGAGAGTTCCCGTCTAGTCTGGTGAATGCGTTCTCGGAGCATGGCGTGTTCAGAACGGTTGTAGATGCGCAGAGCAGCGGCTGTTAGAATGTTGCGCTTCTGGCGGAGGAATCTAGGAATGATTCCCGAGTCACGGCAGCGTAGAAGAAATGTAAGAGAACACAGAAGAGAGGATTTTTGCTTGCGCAGTACTCCTAGTCGACGCATCAGACGATACATCTCCTCCCCGTAGAGGCGAGTCATGAGAGAGCGAAGGCTTTCACGGCCGGAGTCAGTATAACTAGGAGTTATTTCCGGGCTGTTATGCCGTGGTCTGCTGGAGTTGAAGAACCCAGACGTTTCGTCCACATCTGCGGCGGACATCTTCAGTGGCGCGGTCGTAATCTCCTCGGAGAAGTTAGCGTAGCGTCTGAGGTGTGGGCTGTCAGAGCTGCGATATTTATCCTTCTAGTGGCCTCCGCTGATTGGCTCGGGCGGCGCACGGCCGGTGGGAGGGGGCGGGCTTCGCTCAAGGTGTTGCCTCCTGATTGGATCACTTCAGTTTCTGCTGTTTTATGTCGTTTCTTGCCTTCAATGACAGGATACCAGTTGCTGTTTAGTTTCACACTACCATGCCCGGTTACAGCGCGAAGCCATTGAAATATATAAACATCCCAACAATTTCAACAAGAAAGAAGAAGTTTTGAAACTAAACAGCAACTGGTATCCTGTCATTGAAGGCAAGAAACGACATAAAACAGCAGAAACTGAAGTGATCCAATCAGGAGGCAACACCTTGAGCGAAGCCCGCCCCCTCCCACCGGCCGTGCGCCGCCCAAGCCAATCAGCGGAGGCCACTAGAAGGATAAATATCGCAGCTCTGACAGCCCACACCTCATAGGTCGAATGGTACTCGCCTCGTACACGTCTACTTTGGACCACTGGTGGAAAACCGTGACGGCACAGACGCTACGCTAACTTCTCCGAGGAGATTACGACCGCGCCACTGAAGATGTCCGCCGCAGATGTGGACGAAACGTCTGGGTTCTTCAACTCCAGCAGACCACGGCATAACAGCCCGGAAATAACTCCTAGTTATACTGACTCCGGCCGTGAAAGCCTTCGCTCTCTCATCCACACCTGGGTTAACAATTCAGGTTTTATTATATCCAAATCAAAATCTGAATTCATAGTTTTCACTGGGACTAGTAAGGATTTGCAAGCCAACGTTAGTCTCAATTTTGGTGGCCATAATCTGCGCAAAACAAATACTTACAAAGTACTTGGCATGAAATTTTACCACAAAAATTCGTGGAAACAACACATTATGTCCCTCAAAGTAGAATGTGCATCCGGCTAAGTATTATTAACATGATTTCATCTCCTAATTGGAGCGCTGACTCAAAATGCTTAATCAACATCTACAGAGCTCCGATCCATTCCAAACTTGACTATGGGGCTGTGTTGTACAGCTCAGCAAGTAAACGATTTCAATTGTTGGATCCAATCATAAACAGTGCATGTCGTCTAAGTTTGGGGGCCTTTAGATCCAGTCCTAACAACAGTTTACTTGTGGAGGCTGGTCTTCTTCCCTTGGACTTGCGACGTAAACAACTTTGCCTCAACTTCTCCTACTCAACTTTCTGCTCGCCAAGCAACCCGTTCAACAAATACATTTTTAATGCTTCAAAACCTGAACTTTGTGGTTCTCTTCATAACTATCCAAAACCACTGCGTGAGAGACTTCTGGAATACTACTCAGAATTTCGAATTGAGAAACCTTCTATACTTCTGAGACGTCTTCATCTTATTCCTGCATGGCTGCCTTTTACTCCATCTATTAATTTGGAGGTTTCGTAAATACCAAATCTCGCAACAAAGCCCAAATCGGTTATCCTATCAAAGATCTCATTGCTCCACCAGAAGTACCATCGACATCACAAAGTATATACTGATGGATCAAAACGTGACTCATGATCAGGATGTATCATTGTCACTAACTCACCAACTGCCTAGTAAATCGCCTACCGGATTAATTCTCCATCTTTTATGTGAAGCTTGGGCCGTCCTCAAGGCAATCGAAATCAGCACTCTAAGTCACAATAATCCGCTAATCGTAAGCCTTTCACACTCTGTCAACTATTGTTGCTGTTGCAAATAAATTTTCTATGAATCCACTCATTCAACGAATTCAGGAACCCCTATTTTATCACTACACTTTTTGGCATGGATTCCGGCACATATAGGTATATCTGGAAATGAAAAAGCAGACGTGGCAGCTAAATCTGCTACATTGCTGCAACAAACTGAAGCTGATGGATGGATCGCTACAGGATGTGAAACAGATGTTTCAGAAATGTTTTGTGAGCTCTGGAATGAACAATGGAAATAGACCCCTTCAAAGTCACAGCTTGTTAAGAAATGTTACAGAACCGGCTTTTCCAAATATTCATTTCCGGAGAAAACAAATCCTGATTACCAGATTACGCATTGGTCACTTCAATTTCAGTCATGGATATCTGATGTGGAAAACAAAGATCCATGCCCGAAATGTGGAGCTCAAGAAATATCTACAGCACATCTTAGCCTTGTGAATCACAGAAGTGCCTCAAATGTCAGTAGAGATATGTGCTCTATATTTAAAACGGCCGAAGGATGCAGAGCAATTATTAAGTTACTGGAGGTATCACAATTTCTATCTGCTATTTAGTTTTACTTCCTTTGTATATTGTTAAATCCAAGTATTGATACCACCATAATTATTTATTTGATGTACATTTACTGTATTATACTACTGTCAAAGTTCAATTGTTCTGTTTGATTTCTACTGTGCTACAACTATGTGTAGTTTGTCTACAATATAATTTGTCCTGTTCTATAACAGCGTTCTATATAAGCGTTGTGAAATTTGTTATCAATGGATGACACTTAAGCAAAATGTGACAGAAATTCCGTTTTCATTAGTGATGAAAACACTAGTGGACAGCGTACAAAATACGAAAATATAAGATAACGACAGATACCCCGCTAGCCGCTGATTTAATCACCTACGCTTTTCATCTCTAGAGGAGTTAAAAGAGATCTACAAAACAAATCCACACACTTAGACGACTTAAAAATAGTTTTCGTCTAGAAAATGCTGCCATTTTCAGAGGGAACTGTAGTGCAATGGGAAATTTCCTAAGCAAATGCCAGAAAAGCATGCACAGAACCAAGCTTTCCTTGCTTGATATACGTGACTACTATCTATTCATTCTAAGGTTGATCCGCGCGAAACTGAACCCAGGTGGCCAGTGTACAGTTATAATGTATCTTTCCGCCATTCGCGCCAGAAATACTGTCACAACCATGTGGTGAATGCATGCGATACGTAACAGAAAGGATACGATCCCTTATTCCGTCAATTTAAAGAGTGACTAACATGTAACTAGAGACGATAAGATTGATAGTCACAAAAAAATAAACGATGCAGATATCATAATTATTATTTTTCTTTGCGAGCACTGTTTATACTGGTACTCGAAACACCGGCGAACTCAGAAGTTAATTTCACTACTTCTTTGATGGGAACAGTTGGATATTTTTCACACAACTTATGATACACGTCCAACACTATTTCTTTTCACCACTAGTCAATGGTTTTCCCGCCTTATGCTTTTCATAAGTCGACGAAAAGCAAAGAGCTAATTCACCGCGGCCGTCCACCATGATTCTAAATAGCAACTGCTGGCTGTAAACAATACTCTGATATCAGGTACTCACACGAGTTGCATGTTGGGACTTGTAGTTTTGTTTATCAGTATACATCAGCGTTAATTAAGCTCTTAGGTATTTGTGTAGAATATTACATCATTTAACGATAAATTCATACTAGAACTCAGATTACTAGGATGGGACTACTTCCCTGCACGCATTGCTACCATGTTGTACCACGGTGCACTGGTCACATGGGTTTGTTTTGACGCGGACAAACCTAAGACCTTAGTATAGTATAAATTTTCTTTTCGAGTATTTTTTGTGTGTGTTAGAAGTAACTTAGCCACATACCATACTATATTTACTGCTAAGTTCCTGTCACCCGCACCATCGACACAGCAACCAGCCTCGCCGGCCTGCTGCATGCTGCGAAACCGGTCCTACTATGGATTGCTCACCCCGTATAGGTATTACGTAAAATGAACTAATAGGAACATTTAACTGAAATAAATATTTTGAAAAAAATATTCTGAAAAAAATATTTTGCAACACTCGGGTTGAATTCCGCATTCTGCAAACAGTAAAACTCCTTGTTCTCATTGTGCCATTAGGTTTTAGTAAAACGACATTTCATGTTTTACCACTAGTTATACCATTGGTGTGTAGAAAGTAGTTTAGTTAGTAGCACACTTCGATAGGCAAACTTATCGTTTGTTCCCTATAACTTTTTCATAAATTTGGACAACAGTCTATGAACATACCTGGATATGAAGATAAAGGAAATAGAATAGTGTTTTTTAAAATCATCATTAGTATTGATTTCAGTGCTAAGTGCCATTCAAACAGCAATTTGTTCATTGTTCCACTTCAATAGCCGAAGCACATTACATTTGTAAATTAGATTCAAATATAGCGTGTAGGGAGATCCATGAATATTTCATGAAGAGCGGGATCACTGAATTGCGATATCCTCGGGGTCAAAGGTTGTTTCGTCCGCAGCGTGCTATAATTAGCTAGCGCCCCACAGGGCATCATCCCTAACCTTGTAATTCATTGTTTCCAAGGAAACGGCCTTTCCATTGTTCTCTTAATACATCTCAGTCATTTTCTAGCTCTTTGGGTCTTTATTTAGTAATCTTGTTGCATTTGCACTAACTATATAACGTCTATGTTTAATATTGACATATTCATTTCAATTTCAATGATCTGCCCCAGATTATCTCCCGGAGCGTGATTAAGCTCCGGAATTTATGAATAGTCAATAAGTTCTATTTGGTGGTTAAACAATCATTACAAGAAATAAATAAACACTGCTCTGCCATTTTGTAAGTACAAATCAGTAAAAGTAAGTGGGTAGAAATTTTAACTAGCCTATTTGAAACACGAGGATTAAAAATCTTCAGATTTTCGCGAAATAAGAGAACTCGAGTACTAATTATGTTAAATAATCACAAAGAAACATCTGAACACTTTTGTAATCTGCTGTCCCGTAGTTATTAACTCCAGCAATGCCAAGCCTTATTCCAGAACTTATACTATCAACGAGGGGGGGGGGGGGGGCGTTGTGACCCCCACTAGTAACAAAATACCGGAGCAGTTTTTAAAACAAATTTATTTTAAAATTGTGTATTATATCTTGTCATGTTTATAAAGTTAATATTTAACACTGTTTGACTTCTTTTTTTCTTTACTTTTTTTACATGAGTCACGTTAGGTATTATACCAATCCTTTTAACAGAACTTATACTACCTACGGGGGTGTAGCTAGTGACCATCACTGGTAACAATGTCAGAGCAATTTTATTTTAAATTATATCTTATGTTAATAAGGGTAATATTTAACACCGTTTAACTATTTCTTTTTACATGAATCACATTATAGCGACGGGGCAGTACTTCATGACCACCTCGACATTTCATTGCTTCTGAAAATGACCACAATGAAAACTTGGAAACAATTACGCAATTCAGTAGTAGAAACAGTGATTGACAATAGCTATTAACTGCATGCCTTTAATCAAAAAATTAGAAGACAATTTAAAAAATTACAGAAGGTGGGATGAAGTGTCCCCTCCTTGGTAATGCTGGAGGTTTTACATAGTACAGATATGGTGACATCAAGTTTAAAACATTCATGAAATGGTTTTGATATTCTACGCTGCAATTATTGTTACTGGTGTCCGATATTTTGATAATGTTGTTGTTATTCGATTGTACATATGAGAATCGATAGTTGCACATTCTTTCTGAAAATGAGGTCATGTCTTTTGACTTTCTCCAATCCATGAATTGTGCGTAGATTTTTACTTTCTCTACTGGTAAGTAGGGGAAGTATTGTATTCCACCCAAAAATTCGAGGTCGAGATTTCACCGGAAATACATGTTTTGAGGCCCCCTGAATAAAAAAAAAACATTTTTAGAAAAAGGTCCATGTGTGTATCTGTGTGTCAGTCTGTCAGTCAGTCTATCAGTCTGTGGACAGCATAACTCAAAAACGAAAAGTCGGTTAAAAACTAAAGTTGGTATTTAAGTTTAATGTCTTTCAAGGATGCGACACGAACATTTTGAAGAAAATAGCCCAACCCTGAACTACCCTTTACATGGAAAATTTTTCGAAAATTTTAATTTTCTTGAAAATGACTAACGATTTTGATTAAAAATGTTATGTTTGAGATATTTTTATGGCAAATGAAATGTATATCTTGAATTTTCTGGCTATAGCCCCTGTAGTCGTATTTACTCTGGACGACTTTTGCATAACTGGTAAACCGTTAGAGATAGACCAAATCATACTACACAAGAAAGGTAGATCTTGCTAAAATACACAATTTATGTCTGAAATAATTTTCTTGTAGGGTGAACCATTTCGGAGATATTCCTTGTTATGTGTGTGAGTTTCGGAAAACTTAGAACTTTCGTGAAATGGATCATCGTTCTTTTTTTATATATGTGAAGTGTGCAAAGACAACAGAATCTCAAAGCTTCAAAAGTTCTGACTATCGCACAAAGCCTACTGTATTCTACCATTCCCCTTGCACCTACAAGGAAGTAAGCAATAAGATAAGTTGTATAAATGTTTATCTTAACTAACACGAATAAAATATGGGAATAAGAGTTTGTAAGAATGGTTAGTACAAGAGTAGAGAAAGTCATGTGAGTGCAACACATCAGATTTTTTCCTATACGTCTTGATTTTTGTGGCAATAAGTTATTCCTGACATCGTATGCTTTTGCGGAAACTTCCGGTGGTGTAAATTGCATATCACTTTCACTCGTGTCCAATATTTTTAGCTTTTCTAAACTCCAACTAGTTGTTATTCGATTGAACATACGAGAATCTATATTTCTGCTTTCAGCTACGTGGAAATGTGCGCAGTTGGCAAAGTATTAGTTGCTAAATGTGGATTTTCTGATTTTGTGGATAGCAGTATCGTTATGAACAGGTACACCTTTGATTGGTGGATAGCAGTATTGTTATGATGAGGTGTATTGAGCTCCATAACAGTTATGTATAAGCACTACATTATGGCAAGGTCGAGGATAAAATTAATATTTTGTTACTTCTGTTTACGTATTTTATGACGTTATTCTCATCATTCTTTTCCCACTAGCTGGCCTATCTTATGTTGCACGGTTAGATTATTACTCGAATGACGTACTTTAACTTCATTTGCCTCTCCCATTCTCGACGAAATTATTGCAAAATGATCTAAAGGGTTTTTACAGTTAACCCCTTATAATTACAATTTCGTGCAACTCCGGCGATACCTAATAACGTACGCAAAGTCCCTCATATTCATGCAAAAAGATGTGGAACATTGGGCGGAACGTTAGCTTCCTTAACCTTTCCCCGATAGTATTGCAAATTCTAGACATGTAGCTCCATTGTATCTAACAAAAGCCCACCTTTGTGGTGTGGGGGTAGCGCGTCTGCCTTCAAGAGGTCCCAAGTTCGAATCTTGGTTAGTGAGTTATCCGGATAATGTTTTTACTTTCTCTACTGGTAAGTAGGGGAAGTATTGTATTACACCCAAAAATTCGATGTCGAAATTTCACCGGAAATATATGTTTTGAGACCCCCTGAATCAAAAAAAAAAAAAAAAAAAAAAAAAAAAAAAAAAAAAAAGCATTTTTAGAAAAAGGTGTGTGTGGACAGCATAACTCAAAAAACGAAGTCGGTTAAAAACCAAAGTTGGTATTTAAGTTTAATGTCTTTCAAGGATGCGACACGAAGATTTTGAAGAAAATAGCCCCACCCTAAACTACCTTTTACATGGAAAATGTTTCGACAATTTTGATTTTCTTGAAAATGGCTCTAACGATTTTGAGTAAAATGTCATATGTTTGAGATATTTTGATGTCAAATGAAATGAATATCTTGAATTTTCTGACTATAGCCGCTGTAGTCGTATTTACTCTGGACGACTTTTGCATAACTGGTAAACCGTTAGAGATGGACCAAATCATGCTATACAAAAAATGCAGATCTTGCTAAAATACCTAATTTATGTCTGAGTAAATTTTCTTGTAGAGTGAACCATTTCGGAGATATTCCTTGTTATGCGTGTGTGAGTTTCGAAAAACTTAAAACTCGTGAAATGAAATATCGTTATTCATTTTTTTATGTCAAGTGTGCAAAGAGAACGGAATCTCAAAACTTCAAAAGATTTGACTATCGCATAGGGCCTACTGTATTCTAACATTCCCTTTGCACCTACAAGGAAATAAGCAATAAGATAATTTGTACGAATGTTTATCTTTACTAACAAGAAGAGGACATACTCGTAGGAATAAGAGTTTGTAAGAATGGTTAGTACAAGAGTAGAGAAAGTCATGCGAGTGCAACACAGATTTTTTTCGGCGTTTTCCCTTGTCCTGAGGAGACAAAGGTCGAGTAACTTTAAGCTAGAGAACCTGAACTCATCTGAGCATCATTTCATCCGTTTTATTCATTGTCCGGTGTGATCTACCAGGTTAAAGGAGGTTAAACTTAAGAAAATGTGGAACTAGGAAAAAAATAAAAAAAGCATATTTAGCAAATGGTAAAGTCGCGTCAGTAGCGTGACCTTAATTGCAGCAGCAAACAGCGCAGCATCAAGTGTCCACACCGCCAGTGAAAAAATACCGCGTAGTTGGTTCTTAGTTCTTTGACTGTGTATTTATTCCTGTGATTATCATTTTTCAAATGCTGTAATTAACAGGCGCGGCTCCTCAGGGTAGGCAGGGTAGGCATTGCCTACCCTATCGTAATACATCAACAAATAATGTATAACTATGATTCTGCATTTTATCATTTGAACCGTCATTTTCCCCTAAATTGCAGTTCAAGAAAAGTTTTCTCGGTTATAATGACCAGCGCATGGTCAAATCCTTTAATCTCAATTCCGATTCATCAAAACTGCGCTGCGTGTTTGAAACGCGCGGCAGAAATGATACACATGGAACCTGGGTAGTGGAGAGCAGGCTAGCTTAACCTCTGCCTGCCCGGCCCCATTTCCTCAGTATGAGGCCCTTGAACAGGGATAAGGAAACATTCGGTCTGTATATGCACTCCGAGCATGCGTAGACGCGTCTGCCAGCAGTCCGAACACTTGCCTGCCCAAATCCGAAATTATGCGACATTTTCCGAACAGCCATACTCCACGAACGAAGATCTCAGAGATCTGAATCGTGTCATTATCACTCTGTCTAATACCAGTATGACCGACTTAATTAGTGAACTATTACAAATTTCGCTTTCGCGGCGCACTGACAATGAAAAGGGGAGTGTCTTAGCTATTTAACACAAAGCTGCAGTCAGACAATTTTTCAATTTCTTAATCTATTTTAGTCATGGGCGTCGCGAAACGGGGGCAAGGGGGGCCACGGCCCCCCCCCCTGGAAGTTGGTGAACTTAATGTGCAGTCAGTTACTGACTTTTAAACTATTATTTTAATTTTGATGTAAAGAACAATTTTTGTTTAGCACAAATTAATACGGTTATCTGCAACAAATACTATAAATTTTGACAGTAAAATAATGATTTAATATTATATGATTGCAAATTTCCAACATGTGCCCCCCCTGGAAAAAAGTCTGCCGACACTCGTGATTTTAGTTTTGGCGGTAATTTGTCCGTAAGTCACACTCATTCACTCTGCTCTTATTAAACAACCAAACAATATATTGTTTGCGTTATCCGAAATGACTTCGCCCCCTATATTTCGGATAAACGGGGTTTATTTTTTTTTATTATTATTATTATTATTATTATTATTATTATTATTATTATTATTATTATTATTATTATTATTATTATTATTATTATTATTATTATTATTATTATTATTATTATTATTATTATTATTATTATTATTATTATTATTATTATTATTATTATTATTATTATTATTATTATTATTATTATTATTATTATTATTGTTGTTGTTGTTGTTACTGTTACACTTTGCCTACCGGAAAAAGTAACATATAGATTAGACAAACAAAGGGAAGAAATTAGAGAAGAGTTACAGGGGTGTAAAGTTAGAATAGAAAGATCTGATGTAGAAAATGAAAGGCAGGCTAGAAATTTGGAGGATGTTACAGACCAAATAAAAGGGGTAGTAACAGAAATTACTCAGGTAAAAGAGGCCTTAGAAAATTTGAAATTAAATGAAAATGCATGTAATCACAACAATCTTAGTAATGAAGTTGCAAGAAACGAGGCAATACCAGGTGTATCAGCTGACATTTCGATGCAAAATAGAGGTAACAGTAATTCCCATTCTGATCTCGGAAATAGCTCAGGGATAGGTGACAATTCAAATTTACATTGGCCTAACCATGTCTTAAATGAAATGACACCTCCAGTTTTTGAAAATGAAGATTCAGATGATCCTAAAGCCTTTTTAGAAGGGTTACAAGAGTACTTCACGGTGAAACGTATACCAGAGGAGTACAAGATGGTGATAGTAAGAAAATGTCTAAAGGGTAATGCTGCCAATTGGCTAGGCCTTTCTATGGGTAACAATAATGACTACAGGACCTTTAGGAACATCTTTTTAACCAGATATTGGGGAGCTAGTAGGCAGGCTAATATTAGAGTTGAATTAAGCAATGGAAAATTTAATCCTAGATCGGAGGAATCAATGGTCAACTATTTTATGAGAATAGCGAGAAAATCGAAGATGTTGGATCCTCCCTTGGATGAAAAAGATCTAATAAATATAGTTACTCCACATTTTCCGGAAACGCTTCAACACTACCTAATCATAGCCCGACCCGATAGCATTGCAGCTATGATCGAATTATTATCAGCCTTAGAAGTCAATAAGCCAAAACACGCATTTGGAAATAAATATGAAGGAAAAGATGTAAATTCTTTCGGGCAAGGGGCACAGTATTATCAGAATAGAAGTGAGATTAGGGAAAGATATAAAGGACCAATACCAAGGATGGAATCATTCCGGTGGGAAAATCAAGGTAGATATAACCAGGAAGGGCGTCACCAAAATAGAAATGGTAATCAAAGGGGAAGAAATATAAGGGTGAATTATATGAATACAAATAGATTTGATCGAGGTAGACGGGGACGTTATTTTGGACATAGTAGAAATTCAAATGATGGGTATTGGACAAATGGAGATAATGAGTTTAGACCGAGGTCACCAAGACAGGAAGAAAGGTATTCAAATGGACGAAATTCCCTCGAAAATGCGGAAATGGTTGAGGCCATTAACACGGTCAAAAACATGGTAGGAAGTAACCCCGATTTAATGCAGGAGAACAGAAGTAACAATTCGGGAAATAGTACAGGAGCCATACCTAAAAATCAGGGAAACGCCAGACCCGGTCAAACGCGCCTTCAGTGAGAACTGGGTATCCTAGTAATGATTGTGATGAGTACTCGGAAATAAATAGTCCTGGAAGGCAAATGATGATACAAAAGAAAAGAGAATGTAAAAATAGAATTGACGAAAACGAAAAAGTAGGAGATCCACCTAAAATCAAAATTGGAGTAAATGGAAAACAATACAATGCAATTATAGATACGGGATCAAATAGCACAGTATGCTCACAAAATTTTTATGATAATTTACAAAGTAGTGGTTTTAAAGTAATGTCTTTACCAGTTAATGGGATATATTGCTCGCTAGCTGTGGGAAAACGAAAAGAGAGAGTAAAATTTCAAGCAATGATAAATATTGAAATAAATGGGAGAATACTTGGAATTTTATTTCTGATTGTAGGAAGACTTGTGACAGATATTATAATAGGTTGTGATTGTCTTTATGCCTGGGAAGCTGTGGTGAATTTTAAAAACATGATTCTAGAAATGAAAGTTGTAGATGAGACCATTATAGTGCCTTTTGTGGAAGATAGTAGTTCAGAAACTATTGTAAGAGAAAAAGAGGAAGAAGAAATCCAAGGGGATACATTCTTTGTAGGATATGTTAAAGTAGGAGCTATGGAATTAACTGAAGTAAATGTCAAAGAGTACAGTGTCGATAATAAAGAAAATGTAGAATGGGATAAAAATGATTTCATAGACAATTTGAGGGTTTCTGATGCAACTA
This sequence comes from Tenodera sinensis, assembly GCA_030765045.1. Classification (NCBI taxonomy): domain Eukaryota; kingdom Metazoa; phylum Arthropoda; class Insecta; order Mantodea; family Mantidae; genus Tenodera; species Tenodera sinensis. The sequence continues at coordinate 566,329 of JAUKNM010000025.1, read as the reverse complement.
GGTACTATGATAGGGAGAGTAGTGAAGACTTAGAAGAATTGTTGAGGGAAAAGGTAACTCAGGCTGATCAACTAAATGAACAACAGAGGGATAAATTGTTTGAAATATTAGTCCGAAATAAAGAAGTATTCTCTGAGAAACCTGGTAAATGTAATATTTATACTCATTCGTTTGAGATGATACCCATCAAACCTTTTACACATAAAGCGAGAGCTATCCCTAGTACAATAAGAGAAGAGGTAGATGCAGTTATAAAGTCAATGTTAGAAGATGAGGTTATTGAGATTTCGAATTCAGAATTTGTGAATCCCCTATGTATTGTAAATAAGGCCAATGGAAGATTAGGGTGACATTAGACTCGAGAAAACTAAATTATTGTTCCTCATACTTTCCATCAGGGAATCCAACAGAACGTGTCCTCCGAGATATAGGAATTTATTTACGTGTACTTACACATCATAATCACAAGGATTGGGTGAAATATTGTCCATTGATAGAAAAGATTATCAATCACACCATTAATGTAACTACTGGGTTTGCACCAATAAAATTAATGTTAGGAATTGAACCAGAACCAATATTGATCGGGGAACCAAAAACACTGAAAATTAATGACATTCAGTTAAGTGAAGAAGAAAGAGCGAAAATTGCTTTTGAACGAATCAAGAAAAAGGCAGAGAAGCGAAAATTAAAGAAAAAGAGTAGAAAACATAAATGGGAACCTAAGATAGGCGATTGGGTACTAGTTAAAGACCATAAGTTATCAAGTGCCTTGCGAGGTAGGAACAAAAGGATGGAATTGTTATATAAAGGTCCTGCAGAAATTATATCAAAATTTGGTTATCATACCTATGAATTAAAAGATGTTAAAAATGAAAAATGTCTGGGAAGATGGCATAAACAACTCCTTCGACCATACAAGAAACCGTGTGGTGCCTTGGAACCTTGATTTAATGTAAAAGAAAAATTGGAAGTGTCATTTGTCTATTGGCGCCCAATCAGCTTTGAGATAAAATGTAAATGTTAGCTTACTTGAAAATCATATATTGGTCAGGTACTTACATATTCATGAAAAATGCAGAATGTGAATTGCTATATACTACAAAGAGCTTAAAAATATATTGTATAGAGCTCACAATAACAGCTTCAGAAAGATTGTTAAAATGTTCATCTCTGCATAGAGAGAAAACAGAATATTTACTTTGTAAAACATTTGTTAAAATATTTAGATGTATAGATAGTTATCACAGCAAGACAAAGAAAGAATTTGTCTGAAGAGTGTAATGGATTTATATAAATATATGTGTTACAATAACAAAAGTGAAAAATCACAGTGCAAGTGATAGTGAGAGCGAAGTGAGCAAACATGAACTAAAAGAAGGAAGTATAAAGAAAGACTCTTGAAATTTAACCTTTATATAAAAGCTTCACAGAAGAAACCATAACATATTGTAATTAGTATTTAAGGATTAATGTTAAGTCAAGTGTATAATTGTTTGTCATGTTAAAAAGATTAATGAGAAAATGTGTTAATAACCAATTTCAAAAACAGTGTAATTGAAAATTGTATATAATGGGAGTGTTGCCGATTATTCAAAATACAGGAGTAATTTTTAATTTTTCTTTCGGGCAAGACATTTACATTATTTTATTATGAAATAATAAAATAACATAAATGGGGGCATTTGATACCGAAATTTAGATTTCCGATCGAATGGGCTTTTGAAAAAGACACGTTTTAATTTAATTGCCGGATATGAGATTTGCGATAAATATTGAGTAATAACATAAATAGATAATATAGCAGGAAGTGTTGTAAGGTGAGCAAGATATGAGTAAATAATAGTCGTTAAATTTGTAGAATAAACGCATTATTGGTTTGAAATTAACGAGTCATGACGTCATACCACATAGTTTAAATACACGTTCGAAAGTTAGTTCTACAAACCTTAAAAGTCGCGTGAGATATCTAATAAAATATAAAGTAAACATCGTTTAATCCTAAAAAAGTAATTATATATTTGAAATTCATAAAAGAACATGTTATAATAGAAAGGGACATTTCTAAATTGCGGGAAAAGGAAATAGCATTTTGGATACGAGGCTTTCTTGGATGACGTCATGACATTCAAATGGAGCGAACGGTTTTCTTAGCGTGGGTAAGAGAGAAGCGTCTAGTCAGTACTCAACCAGAGACCAGTACGGGAGTTCGTGCTGCGCGGATGTGATTGCGATGCCTCTACAGATACACATATAGAATCGGCATATCTCCCGAAAATATTTGAAATAAAGGATATGAAAAGTTGTTCTTGGGTTGTCCATTACACTTACGCAAACCCGAGATAAAGAGATCTTATGCAGAACTAGCCGAGGCGAGCTACATCGAAGGGCAACGTCACGTCACCAACGACTTCAGCTTCAAATGGCGAGGCAATAACTAGGACACAACGATTATACAGCTTCACTTATTTGGGAATGCACCAAAGGAAACCAGAAGAGGTGACAGAACAGGAATATTACACAAGGTCATTACTGCTGCTATAAAGTAAGACATTAAGAAGTACAGATGTAGAGAAAGTCACTATGGAAGAGCAAAATCAATTAGAGGATATTTACCTCCAGAACTTAATATCAGAAAAATGTGGGCCAACTTCTGCAACGAAAGAAGATTAAGAAATCTACCAGTGTAATCATTGTCAAAATAGAAAAACATGTTTTACAACTCCTTCAATCTTTCATTCCGTACACCACACACTGACACATGTTCAACCTGCAAAATGGGACTGATGAAGATTAAGAGAGAGGCAGATGTGGAAAAGAGAAACGAACTAATAACCATGTACAGGCTGCACAAGCACTAGTAAAGGTGAAAGCTTACTTATTCATATTGTTTGCAATTTATTTGTGTGTATTCAATATGTTTGTTATATAAATAAAACAAAATATATTGTTATTGTGAATGTAGCAGTACTTAGTTTATAAGTTTATACCGAATATAATAATGCTTATAAACATTAATATGTTGGTTGTATAGTACATTATATATTATAAAGAGGTGAAAATAAATAAAAAGATAATAAATGCATAAATAAAAACCAATAAAAACAATAAATGACAAAAATAACGAAATTTCATGTGTTAATTTCTCGCTCATGTAGAAAAGTTAATCAACATCCATCGACTTTTGAAAAAACTCTGCATTTTCAAACCTCAAATTTGCACTAGTTAAACCATGCTATTTTTTTCTCTTCACATTTAATGGAACAGTATCAGGAAGGAGAATTGAATGATTAATACAGTTGCTGTGCTAACCAATTAGTATTGCCAATAAATAGAAAAAACCGTTTTTCTCAGAAAGACATTTTGTGCATCTATTGAGTTTTGAAAAAACGCTCCTCAATTCTTCATGAGGGAATTGGCTAGTATTATAATTATTATTAAATTACTTATTAATTTCTAGTTTACTTTAGATATGGACTTCAGTGGTAGCTTTGATGGCCCACAATATATATACCACTGTAGTTCACAATATTGAATTGCTGGACAAGGAACAATGGATATACTCCAGCATAGAGGACCTTTGGTTTTATATCAAACAAGGTAAAAACAAGGTATTGTAGAGTTCAAGATTTACTCACAAGCAAATAGTTTTCTCACCAAAGCAGCAGGAATATTAAGCAGAAGCTTACAAACAATCGTGTTACTGATGTATGTGACTAACGAGTTCCACACCTGCTGAGGATGGGTACAAACTATGCCCCAAACATATGGAAGGTATTTATATTAAGTTATATTTACTGATACATATTTCTGGCTATTAGTCCATAAATTTGAGACAGAATATTAGACCCCAATAGAAAATCGTTCATATAAATGTTTGTTAAAAGTGTATAAATTTCTAGTTCTTGTTTGGGTGTATCAGGAACTTATCTTTAATATTCAGGATAGCCAAAGTTTTGTTGTTACTAGCTAGTCTGTTGTGTTCAATAATAAAAACTATTTGCGCGGATGAATACAAAAATGGCGGTGTTGCATCAGAAGGACGCCGAGAAATAGTTCATTAGCGTCTATATGCTCAAGGTGATAAGACGTGTTTTGGTAGCGTGTGAACATGGAACTTTCACCAAACTTTTATCCAGCGTAAATTCTACCAAATCATTTAAGTGTGAAGGTTTTTGAGTATTTAATATGGTGCTGAGAGTGTAAAATAACGAAGTGTTAATGAATAAATATGTTGTGATAAAGAAACATTGATGTATGCATTCCATCTGTTACCTCGACCCTGTAGATAGGAATCATGTCTGCTATCACAGTATTCCATCTTTCTGAGAAGAGCATTATTCTTGCTGCTATGTGTTACCAGTAAACATTTAAAAACTGCACCAAAATGGCTTACCCAACGTGGAACTCGAATTTAGGATGGAATGCAAAATTACGAGAATTGAAATCACAATAAACATCAAGTGACGCCATCTCATCGCGCAGGAAAGGAGACGCCATTAGATCATCGTTTGATATCGCCATCAGGACACCGATGCACGGATAATCAACTTGGGAAAAGCACTGGAGATCATCTAGGGAAGCCAACTGCCCAGGAGACGTAAATAACTGGATGAAGCGACGGAAAAAGAAAGTAGGATCAAAAATTTTTGTTTTCACATACAGTTTATTTCCATTTTTATGTTACTGAGAAGCGGCAAAGTAGTGGGACTTTTAACCCTGAGTGAATTGAATAAAGAAATTAAAATGTCGCGAAAAGAGATAGAAACAGGAGTGGGGGAAGGGGCAGATAGGCCTAGTTATCAGGTAGAATTAGAAAGAGAGGAACAGCTAGCAATAAGCAAAGACCAAAGGTTATTAATGATCATGTTTGAAAGACTAGAACAGAAAATGGAACAAAATAAGGTAGAATTAAAACAGGACATAGAACAAAGTTTAGGTCAGAGTATAGGCCAGAAACTAGAACAAAATAAGGTAGAATTAGGTCAGAAAATGGAACAAAATAACGCAGAATTAAAACAGGACCTAGAACAAAGTTTAGGTCAGAATAAGGAAGAAATAGGTCAGAAAATGGAAGAAGTGAGACAGAATTTAGAACAGAAAATAGAATTAGGAAGGCAGGAGTGTAAAGAAAATATGAAAGTAATGGAAAATAATTTAAAATTAGTACATAAAAACTTAAATGAAACAAAGGAAGCTTTAGAAGCTAGGATAGAAATCGTAGGAGATAGGATGGGAAAAATAGAATCAGAAATGAGAGAGAATAAGATTGTGTTAGAAGGAGAAATTGCTAGATGTAGAGATGAAATAACAGAATGCAATACAAGTGTAGACTGTAAGATTACAAATGTAAAAGCAGAAATAACTGAGGAATTAAGGAAAGAGATTGAGGTAGTAAAGAAAGACATTATTAATGAAACTGTAGAACAAATTGTAATTCCTAAAATTAAGACGATGACTGATGTGATGCATTCACAACAGGATGCTATAAATGATATGAAACAAAGTCACTTAGAAATAAAGAATGATTTAAAATCAATTTGTGAAAAAATGAAAAAAGGGAAAGAAAGTTTGGCTAATGTAAATGATGTTGTGAATGCACTACAAAGGCAAGATGATTTAGATGTAAGTAATGTACAAGATGAGAGTTATTTGAATGATGTACAAAATGTTGACTCACCATACAGAGAAAGAGGTTCACAACCAATCAATGACACAACACATAACACATGTTACACCAACAGCATATTACATGAAATCACACCACCTACATTTGACGAGGAGAAGGGAGACGATCCAAAACTCTTTGTTAAAGAGATGGAAGAGTATTTTAAAGTGAAAAGGATACCAAATGAGCTTAGGATGATGATAGTCAAGAAAAGCTTAAAAAACAAGGCATTAGAATGGCTCAGGTTAACACTAGCTGGTCATGAGTCGTATAGTTCATTCAGAAATTTATTCCTATCAAGGTATTGGGACCCAGCTAAGCAAAACCAAACTAGGGTAGAGCTAGCGACAGGTAGATACGATCCAACCAAAGGGTTATCGCTAGTAGATTATTTTATGAAAGTAGCCAACAAAGGAAAGCTATTAGACCCCGACTTATCGGAAGCAGAACTAATTACCAGCATAACAAGACATTTCCCAGACACAGTGAGAACAGGGTTAATTGTTGCGAGGCCAGTAGATTTTGCAGATATGATAGAATTGCTGACAGCATTCGAAACATAAAATGGTCGGCCTAATGAGCATAGACATAGGAACGGTCACCCAAACTCACCCATCTTAAACCGGAGCATGGCTACGAACAACCAGAGTGAGGGAGAAGATAGAAATACTAGGAGCACCCATGAAAGGGGGAGAGGGGCACACCATTTCCCACAACCACACAATCATGGCGAGAGGATGGAGAACACAAGACAGCGGTACCACGACACAATACCGAGGGGTGAATCGAGATACAGAACGCATAGATATGATCAGGGGAGACCAGGAGACCGTACCCATCAAGTGAATCACATACGATTCTGTAGGGAATACTTAAACAGCCAAAGGTCGTCATACAATAGGGGTTCACGCCAAAGGGGCAGAAACCAATGGAACACCGACAACGTAAGACAACAGGAACAGAATGAAAATGTGCCGGATAGGACCGATGCTGCGCAGAATACAGAAACAACGATCACCTCCAACGCCCAGGAAAACTAAGTACAAGTCAACTTTGTGTCCCGGAAGTTGACCTGTGTGGCAGTAGGGCAATATTGACCAATATAATGTAGGTACCTTGAGAAGACAGGCAAGTGAAAAAAAGGAAATAACCAATCCACCAATGATTAGGCTGAAGGTATGGGGTATCGAATTGCCAGCGATGATTGGTACAGGAGCCAGCACATCAGTATGTGACGAACAGCTATTCCAGGAATTAATAACTAAGAGAAATGCTGAATTCTTGCCTGTGTGTGGAGTGTATTGCAGTACAGCAATTGGCAAGAAAAAGGAACATGTTAAATACCAGGTAAGGCTGGTAATAGAAATCGGAAGTTGAAAGTTCGATTTTATTGCCCTGGTAATACCTAGACTAACAGCTACCCTAATCATTGGCAGTGATTTGCTTAATCTTTGGAGGTCGGTGATTAATTATGACCTACATGAATTCATTATTAAGGAAGGAACCTCAGAATGCACTGCGAAGTTCCTGGAGGAAGAAACATGCCAGGAGGAACCAGACCAGACAGGGATCCATCCGGATGAATAATTCTTTGTGGAGAACATCAATGTCCACAAGAATAGGTTGGTAGACGTAAGGGTAAATAAGGAGAGAACAGGTTGGACGAGCAAGGAGGAAACTAATGTTTGCAGCCATTGGATCTGCACAGAAGACGAGTATGTTACCTCGAACAACTACCAACCTGAACCACTACCAACAGATGGAGAAGAACCGATGTCACAGCTAATCGATGAGAAGGTCTGGGGGGCACATGGCATCTCTGAAGAGGAAAGGAACCAACTTAGAAAAATATTGATTAAAAACAGGAAAGTTTTTAATAAAAAGCCAACTACGTGTAATAAGTACGTACATACTTTTACAGTAAAAGATATCACCCCCTATTCACATAAATCCAGACCCATCCCCAACTCCATCAGGGAGGAAGCTGACAGAGTGATCCACAAAATGTTAGCGGACGGAATAATAGAGCCGTCGGACTCATGTTATGTGAATCCAGTGGTATGGGTCCATAAGAAAGAGGGAAAATTGTGGATGACCATCGACGCAAGGGAAATAAATGCACATACCTTGCCAGATTATTACAGGCCTGAGGGGGTAGACCAACTAATGTCGAAATTGAAGGGAGGTCAACATTTTACAAGTCTTGACTTGACAGCATCATTCTGGCAAATTCCTCTTCATCCAGATGTCGGGAAATATACCTGTTTCTTGCACAAAGGAAAGGTGTACCATTTTTTAAAATGTGCCTTTGGATTATCGACCAGTAGCAGTGCACTACTGAGGGCTCTAGACAAAGTTTTTGGGGATACTATCGAGGCTTTTGTAACGCAGTATGTCGACGATTTTTTAATATACAGCAAGAATCCCGAGTCACACTTACATCACATAGATTATGTATTGTCCAAGTTCCAGGAAAGCAACATGACCCTAAATTTGGAAAAGTGTGAATTTTTCGTCAAAGAGGCAGAATTTCTAGGCCACATCGTTACGCCTGATGGTATACAACCTAATCCGGAGAGGGTCAAGGCCATAGAGCATATACCACCCCCACGTAACTTGAAACAGTTGAGAAGGTTTCTGGGCATTTTACAGTACCAGTCAAAATTCGTGGTCAACTACGCTAAGGAATTAGTACCCTTAGAGAACTGTCGAAAAAAGATACTAAGTGGGAATGGAATGCTGAACACCAGGTGGCCTTTGAGAATATCAAAGAACTTTTCAAGCACAGTATTCTCCTGGAACGACCGGATCCAAATTCACCTTTTCTAATATACACCGATGCTAGTGCGCACTCATATGGAGCAATATTAGCACAAGAAGATGCAGATGGCAACAAACATGTGATTGCCACAGCTTCTAGATTTCTAAACAAGATAGAAGCCAATGCCTGCATAACAGAATTAGAAATAGGTGCAATCCATTTTGCGTTACAAAAGTTCAGGCAATATATATATCATTATATAATAATTATATATACAGATCACGTAAGCCTGTCCTTCATTCAAAAATGCAAGCTAACCAACTCCAAAATCTCAAGGTACATACACAAAATAACATCACACGACATAGAGGTCAAACATATCCCGGGGAAGGAGAACATCTTTAGTGACTTATTGTCAAGGTTAAGGTCGGAGAGTCACATACCCGAGACGATATACAATCCACACCATGAAATTAAAATCATGCAGATAAATAGTAAAGAAAGCAACGGAATCTTACAACACTTCAAAAACATAGCGAAGCTACAACAAGAAGACCCTGAATTGAAGAGGCTATTCGACAAGGCTCCAGACAAAGTACCAAAACTGGAAGCCAAGATAGGTAAATTTAGGAACATCCTATTTAAATTACATGGTCGCGACGTAAGGAAGTGGAAAATGATGGTACCAAATTCCTTACAGGGCAGGGTCATTTTGGCATTCCACCACTCAATGTTTCACTTTGGTACTGAGAGAACAATGCTTGCAATTGAGGAAGTACTGTACATCAAACATCTTGGCAAGAAAGTCAGGAAGTTAATTTCCTCATGCGACCTATGTCAGAAGGCCAAGCCAATTAATGTAAGATACGATGTCGTTCCACAATCCATCGTGAGGAACGAGAAAAATGCATTGGTGTGTATTGACGAGCATGGAGAGCTACCAAAGGGGAAAGATGGAAACAGATACATCTTTGTCATGTTTGATGTTTTCACAAAATTCACTAAAATATACCCCATTAAGAACATTAAAAGCAGAACTTGCCTAGATAAAATCGTCAAGGACTACATCCCAAAATATGGGAGGATAAAATGTATTCTATCGGACAATGCAACAATGCATAAGAGTAAGTTATTCCAGAACACCTTAAGAACATTAGGAATAAAATTGTACTATTCCTCAGCGTATTATCCCCAAGGAAACCCGACTGAGAGAACCATGAGGGATATAAGCATATATTTCCGCCTACTCTGCCACAGAGACCACACTTCCTGGACAGAAAAATGCGGGTACATAGAGGAGGTGATTAACCATTCGGTGAACCCCACGACCAAGTTCGCCCCAATCGAATTGATGACCAACACGAAACCCAAGAGATTGACAATTGACATTGACACTACGATGGCTGCTCAAAGGGAATTGTCAGAGAAGGAAAAATGTCAATTGGCATTCAGAAGATTACAGCAAAAGGCTGAAAAAGGGAGGAACAAGGTAAAAAGATTCGTCAGGAAATGGTCCCCACAAAATGGAGAAAAGGTGCTCTTAAAAAGCCACAAAGCATCCAAGGCATCTGAGAAAAGGTCTGGAAAGATGGAGCTATTGTACAATGGACCACTGGTCATAACAAAACAGCTGGGTGACCACACGTATGAACTACAGAATACAAATGGCAAGTTGGTAGGAAGATACCATAAAAATAAATTAAAGCCATACAAAGAAAGGACCAAATAGTCTTTGCCAACAAATATATAAGGCAGGAATAGTAGAGATGATGGAAAATAACAATTTTTAATGGGTTACTTATAGAAAATTATGTTCAGATTAGAAAATACAACAAGAAAGAAAATCAACATAGTCATTGGCTATATTGACCACAAAGAGCATTGTCAACAAAGACAGATGAGGACACTGATTGTCATTAAAGAAATGAATTATAGCGACGGAAGATAATGTGTTTTTGACATAAGGATGTCAGGGACAAAAATAAAAAGGAATCAATTATGATGACAAAGATATTTCGACACAAAGATGTCGAGGATGAATTGAGAAGAAAAATAATACAATTGCAGAATAATTATAAGTATAGAAGTTTTCTCTTATAGAAATAACAGACAAAGAGGTGGCAATTAGTGAAGTAAGAAAAACCATAATCAGAAAAACAATGCCCATGAATTAAGATGGATGTAGCCAATGCTAAGCTCGAAGAAATATTGAACCAAATAATAATGAATAATAACCCAATTAAGAAAAATGGTACCATTAGTAACATCAGAGTTTAAGAACCGACTCAATGACCTGCCTATACATAATAAGCTTACAAGACAAAGAAGGCAAAGAACAATAAAATATTGCCATAAATATGATCATAATCATTAGCTCAAAATTTGTGTCCTGTTTTTCTCTCCTCATAGCAAAGAATACAAGTCAAAAACCACATAATAAACCATGATACACTTAAATTATATTTGTGTCAATGTCAAATGTACAATAACTGAGTAGGTGTTATATAAGAACTGAATATGTGTTGTACAATAACTGAATATGTATTGTATAATAACTGAATATGTATTGTATAATAACTGGATATGTTGTGTAATAACTAAATGTGTTGTACAATAACTGAATATGTATTGTATAATAACTGAATATGTATTGTATAATAACAGAACATATGTGGTATGATAACTGGATATGTATTGTATAATAACTGGATATGTTGTGTAATAACTGAATGTGTTGTACAATAACTGAATATGTATTGTATAATAACTGAATATGTGATGTATAACAACTGAATATATATTGTGTAGTAATTGAATATGTGAAATTTATAAAGACATGCTGTATCATGCCAAAACAAAAGACAAAGACAAACAGCGCAGAAGACTGTAAAGAAAAGAAAAAAATATTGTACAAAGTGATTGAATCAGAGGAGTAGGGAGAAGTATTGTATTGTTTCAAGATTGTAAATATAGGTGACAACTTGAAAAACAAAACAAGGGGCATATGAGACAGAATGTTAGACCCCAATAGAAAATCGTTCATATAAATGTTTGTTAAAAGTGTATAAATATTAGAATTGTTTGTGTTCCATAATAAAAACTATTTGCGCGGATGAATACCGCGGACGAAAACAAAATGGCGGTGTGTCGTGTCAAAGCGACGCCAAGAAATGATTCGGTAGCGTCTATATGTTCAAGGTGATAAGACGTGTTTTGGTAGCATGTGAACATGGAACTTTCACCAAACTTTTATCCAGCGTAAATTCTACCAAATTAAAAAAAAAAGTGTAAAGGTTTTTAAGTATTTAATATGGTGCTGAGAGTGTAAAATATCGAAGTGTTAATAAATAAATACATTGTGATAAAGAAACATTGATATATGCATTCCATCTGTTACCACGACCCTGTAGGTAGAAAACGAGTCTCATCGCACAGCCCATTCCATTAGTTTCATTAAAAACTGCACCACAATGATGGCTGTAAGCATGTGATACCAAACCACAAAACATTGTTAGAGGATCTCCTCAATGAATTCAAGAACAGATTTGGAGAAGCTGAGTCTATGGATCCCAAATGGAGAATCTTCAACAACCCTTTCAGTATCCATCCTCGTGATTTCTAGCATGATCTGCAATTAGAATTAATTGACTTGCAAAACAACACATCGTTGCGCAATTCAGGAAATTTAGGTGTCAAATTGCAAGAGGATTAATGACTTCATTGTCAGAAATCCGGCATTAGCTAACAACAACAATTGTATATTTCATTACCTGAAACTACATTTCTCAACCTTCGTCAATCTTCGCGTCGTTTGATAGCAATGTTTGCGTCGACATATATTTGTGAACAGTTTTTTTTTCTAAACTGAATAACAATAAAGCGCTCAGGCATACTAACATTACTGACAGACATTTAGTGTCAGTGTTATGCCCATGTTCTTCAGAGATGGACCCTGAAATTGAGAAACTTGTGGGCAGGAAACATTGCCAAGCATCCAAAGACAATGAACAACAAACAATAAAAAAGGATCAGTGACTAAAACAACAGTGTATTTCCATTTGTAAATTGTACAAACAGGAAGCATGGTACCAGCCGCCACTGTTTGTTGTTGTTTGGCACCAGTTCACCCCTACTCTTCTAGCTGCGTATACAACAGAGGTAAGACCGGTAGCCAGAGTTCACGGGTCTCAAGTTCACAGTTTGGGAGCACTGTTTGACATCCCTGATATAGAACAACAAGTTATGATGGAGCAACTGAATCAACCATTCCCTACATCTTCCACATAATATTAAAAATGTTAAAAATACTGTCTTACTATCAGACTCAAAAGCATCAACCCTGTCAATAGTTTCTGATAACATACAATCCACTCAAACACATTTGAAACCACCAGCTTAAAAAAGTAGTATTACAATGGATACTAGCACACTGTGGTGTGTATGGTGATGGGGCAGCAGACAACTTAGCCAAAAAAGGATGCCTTCTCACCTATTGACCAACTAGAAAATTAACATTTGATTCTGTAAAACGATAAATAAACAATATAAGTTAATAAAATCAATAACAATACCTACTATATCTCAAGGAAAGGAGTGGAGAGTTGTAGAATCCAAAAGTAATAACAGATCTGCCAAGGAAAAAAAAACAGTTGCAGCCTTTCAATTACACTGCACAACACTGAAAGTTGCACCTGACAGAAAATAGGCAATTATAATAGATTTTTAAGCACAAATTTCAGAACTGAAATCCATTTTGTGATATCACCTAACATTTTTTAGACGTTGCCCTTTTTGTGATTTGCGAAAATCTGCTGTGCTACGCCACTCCCACTGCCACAACCTTTATTGGTTAGCTCACCTCTCAGCATCTGTTGTCATTCAAAGTTTTATTGCAGGTGAGGTAACTTCAGCATTTTGACAAGGGGCTTAAAATGTGACTTCTTTGAAAGGTCTTAAGAGGGACAGCAGATGGCATCTATCCATGAGGATACTGGACCAATAATGGCAAAACTCTGTAAGAACGACACAATGCTGTTTGCCTTTGCCGAACATCACTTTTTACTATAAACACGAACCTTTTAACTACACAACCCCTCTCCACCATCTTTAGACAAAAGCTGACTATTCTTCACCCCACCCTCCTCATTCTCTGTGGCTAGAAGAATTTCTTACCACGTTCTCTACTGCGCGTCATAAAGCCGTGTGTCATGTTTGGAACAACCAGTAGTTGTATACAAGTATCTGTCTCAGTACAGTGCCCCTCCGAAGGAATGTCGCCTTGCCGTGGCGGAGGGGCTCAGTACCTGATCCAGACGGCCTACTAAGTGTGTCTTTGTGACCACTGGTAGGCAAGAGGTGAGGGGAAGCTAAGAACATTTCAAACGGGTAGATGAGGCTCGGTAGTCTTGGTCGATGACTCATCTAGGAGAAGAGGACTGCGAAATCAAACTCCCCCAGGGGGACCTACTACGGTAGGTCCGGGTTTGGCGCACCCGGGGCCCCTAGCCGTTCACCATCATTTCACTACTTCCATCTTCATTAACTGTTGCCACGTACAGCAGCTTATGTTGCTTCTTATCATCCTCTTCCTCTTCTAGGTTTATTAAGATTATTAGTTAGTAAGGCCTTAGTTTTATAGCTCCTGCCTCACCAGCAGGGATATTTCCTATCTCCGTGGTTCTGTCCCACGGTTTTCAGCGCGGCCCCCGACTTGTGTGCTCTTCGGAGGTCTCAAGCACGAAGGTTGGGCGGACCCTCCCTACTGCCCCATGTGTAGCCTTAGGTGCGGAGCCCATCCACATGTCATGTACACCCACGTAGCTCCTTGAGGGCACGGCCGGTGTTAATTTCCCGACGGCCGCGTGCCGTTGGGTTAGTATTACCAGCCGGACGTGTTACCGCTGACGGAGCCCCGGTGTAATCAACCCGAAGTCCCCTGAATCCACGCTGACTCCGTTGAGGCAGCGTGGCCTAAAGCGGGGAGCCACAGGCGGTTATTCCTGTGGTGGGGGCATAAAGCCGGGGTGTCGCGTGGTGAACGGTTTACCCATGTGGACAAGCAGTGGTGATCGGAGGGTAGTTCCTCTGAAGTACGCTTTGAGGTCAGTCGTGGAGGGGTCTCCATGGCGGCACAGACCGTAGAGATTTTGGTGTCTTTTATCCTTTGACCCCCGGATGGCAGGCTGACGCCGACGGTTCCGGAAGGGGATCCAAACCAATCATGCATCCGCGCAAAACCCCCTTTACAGATGTTTTCTTGGTTATGACCTTGGCAAGTGATGGAAAATCGATGAAGGATATTAGCCCGTTTTATATAAAGAAGGAAGTGGATCGGGCTTGTGGGCCAGTCAAGAACGAAATTTCTATCCCTCATTCACATACACGACAGTGGCTTTGACACCATTGATGAAATGGTGGAGTATTTTACCTGCTCTATCTTGCTCGCGGCAGATTCCAGCGTTTATCGAAGTTCCTCTACGCCACGACACGTTCCCGTACCGTGGTGGACCGAGGAATGCCTTTTGGCTATCAAAGCTCGTAGGCGTGCTCTGCGTGCTTTCCACCTGCATCCTACGGAGACAAATTTTATATCTTTTAAACGCGCTCGTGCAAGGGCACGTTTTGTACTTCGTAGTATAAAACGTAGCTCCTGGGAATCTTACGTCTCTTCCCTCTCCCTGCAACTCAAGTGTGGACTGCTGTTCGGCGTATGTACGACAAGTGTCGCCTGACGATAATACCCGGTCTTGCCGTACAGGGATGCTCTTACACCCACGAGCAGGATATCGCCGACGCCCTCGCAGACTCTCTCGCTGTTGATAGCCAAACCCCAAGCTACCATACTACCTTTTTACCCGCCAAGGAATCTGCGGAGCGGGTAATCCTCAATTTTAAAAGTGACTCTGGTGAACCGTACAACGCTCGTTTTACGGAGGCGGAGCTAGTCCATTCTTTGTCTCTCGCGAAGGACCTGATGACATTCACCGACAAATGCTGCTTCATCTTCCACCTGAGGCTTTCACCTTCCTGCTGAACATCTACAACCACATCTGGCTTCAGCAGGTTTTCCCTTCCTGGCGCGAGGGTACTGTCATCCCTATCTCTTGGCCCGGGAAAGACTGGACACTTCCTTCTAGCTACCGCCCTATCTGCCTGACGAGTGTCGTTTGTAAGACCTTGGAACGAATGATTAGCACTAGCTTAGTGTGGTGGGTAGAGACGAATAACCTGCTGAGCTACGTTCAGTACGGTTTTCGTCGTCATCGCTCGAGTGTCAACAACCTTACTCGCATGGAGGTCTACATCCAGAATGCTTTTCTCATGAAGCAGCATGTCGTGGGGGTCTTCTTCGACCTGCAGAAGGCCTACGACACTACATGGCGCTATGGTATCCTCCGCAATTTATACGACTACGGTTTACGTGGCCATCTAGCTCTCTTTTTGTTTTTAATTTTTTACAACTTCGCCGATTTCGTGTCCGCATTGGCCATACGCTTTCACAGGAACGAATCCAGGAGAATGGTGCACCCCAGGGGTCGATTCTGAGTGTAACACTTTTCGCCGTGCCCATCAACGGCATTGCCAGTGTTGTTCGTAGCGGAATACCAATGTCACTAAAATAAAATAAAATAAAATAATATCAAAATAAAATAATATCAAAATAAAACAAAATAAAATAACATCTGCCAGCTATGTCCAGATACCTAATTTCTTATATCTGGACGTAGTGTGCGGATATTTTCATTTATTTAAACTTATTTATTACAATTTGTTCACAATAGAATGTGCAGAAAACTAAATTAAACTAAAACTAAATTAAACTAAATAACAATAAGAAAAATTGGTGATATTGTCAAGTTGTCCCTAGTCTCTGGTAGGCTGTCCAAGTCTCATCAGGCTGTCGTTTTGGCCTCGTTATTCTCCTTTCTGCTTACAGTTGGTTTGACAATCTTAACGATAGACGGGATGGTGCTACAACAGTCGCTGGAGGCGTGTACAAATTTCTTAGATTTCTTTCTTGTTCAGTTTGTCTTAAAGATCTTTCTGCTATACTGATTTGAGTCGCTAACTCATTTAAAGCATTTAGATTTTCCTTATTCCTGACCATTTCCGATAAAGTGAGGTACATGAGCTTTTCCCTGTTAGATTGTCCTATTTCACTGTATTTCTGACAGTTAAACATTACATTACCAATGTCACTGTATGTTGACGACTTTGCGATATACTATCGCTCTCATAGTTTAAAGCGCATCGAGCGTCAACTGCAGCTAGCTATAACATCCATCGCCGAGTGGGCATTTCGCACCGGCTTTCAGTTCTCCCCTACGAAAGCACTGTGTCCACTTCCATCGACTTCGTGGCGTACACCCGGCTCCTGATCTTTATTTGCGTGGCACGCGTCTTCCATTTGTTCCGCACCTGAAATTCTTGGGCTTACACCTCGACACTAAACTTACATGGGAGCGTTATCTGCGTGCTTCCTGCTTGGTCCGGTCCAAATTAGACTCCGTCTGTTTTACCTATGGCTCCGCATCCGCCTCAAAACTCCGCAATTTAGATACAATACATTACACTGGTATCCGTCTCGCTACTGGGGCTTACCGTACAAGTAGAGTGGACTGTCTGTATGCTGATTCTGGCGAACCCCCACTGTCCGTCCGACGCTCGTTGTCATTATGTTCCTACGTGGCAAGGTTGGCCGCTCATCCAGGTCATCCTTCGTTTCCACCTGTATTGCGTCCGGACCTACTGTACCGTTATACGCGGAATACAACTATCTCCCGTCCAAGCGGCATCAGGTTTCGAGAACTACTGACCGCACACGATCTACGATTGCCAGCTGTAGAGCGGCATTCGCATGGCCGATGCCCTCCATGGCAGCTCCAGCGTGCACGCTTTGACCTAGAGCTGTCGCGCTGTAGCTACCCCTCACTCGGTGTTTCACAAACTTTTCATCGCAGTTCTGGGCCGATATCGGGCTTATACTCCGGTATTTACTGATGGCTCACAGATGGGTAGTGCGACGGGTTCCGCTTTTGTATACCATGGCGACGTTCGCAAGTACCGCCTTCCAGACGCCAGTTCAGTATTTTCCTACTTTTTATCTCCAGTTCAGGTCCTGGAAGTTTTATTATCTGTTCCGACTCTTTTAGCGCTCTCCAGGCCCTGCGACAGTTTATCGGCACCTCGCCATTGATTAATAAAATTCAGATGTTGATCTCGCAACTACTGTCTCGCGGATACCAGTTTGTTTTTACGTGGATCCCAGGCCATGTGGGTATTCCGGGCAACGAGGCGGCGGATGCGGCTGCAAAGCCTGCATGCCGCCTTCCGGAATATTCCACCCGTACACTACCCTATGTAGATGTGCAGAAATATTTTCGTCGCCATCTGTTTACTCACTGGCAGCAATGTTGGGAAGCGTTAGCTGGCACTCAGTTACGGACAATAAAGGGCACTGTACAACCCTGGCAGACGAGCTGCAGGGATTCCAGGCGTGAGGAGGTGATTTTAACCCGCCTGAGGATAGGCCACACTCGAGCTACGCATGGACATCTTTTGCGTGGTGATCCGGAGCCTGTCTGTGTGACGTGCAATGTTTCACTCTCCGTCGCACATGTTCTTGATTGTCCGCAATACGGTCGTGAGCGTCAGTCCCTTGGCCTGGGCCTTACACTGTGCTCTATTTTAGGCAACGACGCAGTAGCTGTCAATACAGCACTGTGGTTTGTTGCCAAGATTGAGTTTTGCAAGCAAATGTAAGGCGGATATTGTTTTTACTTTGGATGTTATTTCGTTTTTTACCTTGGGCCTGTATTACGCTCTCGCGTTAAGGTTTCGGTTAACAGTTAACTTGAAGTTACACCCAGATGTCAGTATTACGACCTTCGGTTAAGGGCTAACTGAGAGTTATTTCTGGAGGTACACTAACCGCAACGTCAAGTGGGGGTTAGTGCGTTAACTTGGAGTTTACTCGTGTTTCACACACAAAAATGGCGTACCTCCTATCACAATTGTGTGTCCACAGCGACTCTGAAGATGAAATGCTGGCTCATTATTTATTTAATACAAGAGCAAAGAGATTCAGAATGCGCAAAGATAATTTCGAAGAGTGAACGTGGAAGAGTTCCAACAAATATACAGGTTATCAAAAGCTTCGACATCCGGAATTTTAGCGGAAATAAGGCATCGAATAGAATTTACGACAGAATGGCAGTTTTCAGCACGTATATAACATTATACCAGCATATTTGTATATTCCCGACATTCGTAAAATGAAATAAATTAAACCAACATAAATTGTAGGTATTTCTTGATGAGCATTAGGTTAGGGAAATATAATTCTGGAGCCCAGTAAGTGTAGTGGATTGACACAAACAATACGATGTTTTGTGCAATTTTCATTACATCGGCACCACGCTTTAACTAACGCAAACGTAATAAACGGAGCATGGCAAATTACACATTTTGCGAACAGAAAATACACGGAAAACTATACAATATGTAGGTACACAAGCTCAAAAACACGCGGAATCATCTTTAACTAACGTTGAATGTTATCCATTGTGGGCAGAACGATTACCTTTTAAATAGTAAACGTTGCATTATATTCATTGTGGACACAACGATTTTGCGCTTCTTCAAAGCACTTCAAGGATCTGAATGAATAGTGAATAAAACAAGCTATTTTTAGGTTATGCAATGTGTACAATTCTTCAAACCATCCCACACAGAACACATCTCTGATGCAACGTAACTCTGATGTGCTTTACCACTGCTTTACCCACGAGATAGCGTTGCAAACACAGCAAAAGCCTGGTGAAAAATGTTACCAACTGCTCTCAGGGCATCATAATCTTCAGGGTAACAAACCTACAGTTAAATTGAGTTCGTCATACGAGGCACCGAGCCTAACTAACAGTTAGCGATAACTGAGAGGTAACAAACCGTGGCTAGTAACCGGAAATCGTAATACAGGTCCTTAAAGATTTTATCAGTTTTAGGTTTTAGAAAGTTGTTTTTACTAGTCGTTTAACTTTTAACTGTTTTAGCTGTCGGTTTTAAATATTTTAACATTTTTTAGTTATTTTAACTTTCACCTTTTAGCTTTTTAGGGTGAGGTTTTATTGTTCGCTTGTTTTATTCTTTGGACTTAGGGCCCTAATGACCTAGCTGTCTATGGGCCCTTAAACAATACTCACTCACTCAGTACAGTGCAGTGAATGTTGTGTTCTTTGAAGTGATGCATTTTTGTAAACTACATTAAAAAAAGTTAGTTATAAACTTCAGACTCCTTTCAACTGCATTTTCTTGCGTACTACAGACACTGACAGTATTTATTTATATACAGATGTTATTGTTTTGAAATGTCTTGCAAGCATTTAAATTCTGCAAACCTATTTTGTTCTATCTGTGGCAAATTTATGACAAAATCTCAGTGAAAATCTTTAACTCCTAAAGTGAAAAAGGCTTACGAGTTATATTTTGGGTGCAAAGCTGGTGATGAAGGGAAGTGGTGGTCACAAGTACATGTTGCACTAGATGTTCATGATACCTTCAGGGGTGGTTAAATGGCACTCATAAATCAATGACATTTGCTATACCAATGATTTGGAGAGAACCAAGGGATCATATTACAGATTGTTACTTCTGTTTACCAAGTGTCGGGCTAAAGAAAAATATAATGAAGTGACTGAATGGCCTGTAAGGAGTGCTTTAATACTGGGTTATGTTTTTAAAAACATTGAAACTGATTTCTCCAAAAAACGGTACGTGATAGAGAGTTTTGGATTTCAGATTTGAGTTCAGCATAGCTAATATGTATGAAGTCACCTATTTTCATTCGAGTACAAAAACAAAAGTAGAAATTTGTTGTTCAGTGTAATGGGGGAGACTAGTGTAAAATGACATACCATTTTCGTTTTTGCATCCAATGAGACGTGGGTGATGGTTTTCAAATTGCTTTATATCTCAAAATGTTCCTTATTTAATTCATCTACTGTTCTTAACATAAACATCTTAACTAAATATAAATAGCTGATTTTTAGCAGTTTTTAAAATTGTGCATGGTAAGTCATTTTAGATTGGTATCTGGGTATAATGGCATAGGGTGTACAAAATTTGGGAAGGTATACAAATCAATGTTTAATGCAAGTGTATTGAATGTTAATTATTTAACAAACAAAAATTACACTGAACAAAGAAGAATTGTTCTATTTGCACTCATCACAAACAAATTGTTTTGCTCTGCTGGTCAATCCAGTGCATTCAGTGTGTGCCTATTTGTTGCACTGTTGACATTTCAACAAGTGTTCTCCAGGTCTTGATTGGGAATACGATTCATTACAATGCAAACATGCACAATTATTAGAATCATCAACTAAGTCATCAAACATTTCAGTTTCATAAAATTATTCTTTACCAAAATTCAGCCGTTTCTTTGCTTTTTGTGCTGCAACACGTTTCTAATTTTCAATCTTCTCTCGACGTTTCTGCTTAAGCTCTTTTAAATATGAACTGTTTGTAAGAACTATGGTGGTCTTCTTGAGCTTTTGTCTTCTCTGCAGTCCATTAAGACTGGAAATGGAAGGAACAGGACTGATTTTTCTATTGGAAACATTGGCGAGGGAGAGGTTTTATGATTTGAAAGATCCATATTAACAACTGCAGTTTGTGTTCTCATTGGGTTTCTTGATTGTTACAGTTTCTTCAGCTTCAGGAGCGGCAAGGTCAGTGGGAATTTCAGGTTGGTTCATAGGCATGCAGTCTGTAATATCTGTGGTTGCTGCTGGAGCAAACAAATGATCTGGAAAGATGTCTGGGTTGAGAGGCCATAGTCCAGTGCTTTCGAAACCACTTTCGGCAATAGCAATGGTTGCTGCTTTCCCATAAGCTTTAGCAAATAAAGGACAGATCTGATATTGAGAAACAGTTCTTCCAGGATTGCACTTTAGGCATCTTGTTACCTCCTGATCACAGTAGGTTTTTAGAAGTCCATAGAATGACATGCCTAAAGGCTGGAGTCTACGTGTGCAATGGGCAGGAAGGCATACCAAAATGTCATTTTCTTTGCTCTAACTGAGAGCTTCAACATTTTTGTGGCTTGCATGTCCATCCAAAAGAAGAATGACTTTATTTTCCTTTGAGGGTTTCACAAAAGTACAAAAGTGTCTTAACCACTGCACAAAAATGTCACCAGTCATCCAACCTGTTAGCCTGTTTCCTGCACAACACCAACTGTTCCTAATGGAGCTCTCTCAGTTAGTTCTTTCTTCCAGTTTTCTCTGGGATAAATTAACAATGGTGGAATGAAGCCAGAAGGACCCATGCAGCATACGACAGTTACGTGCACACCTCTCACTGCACTGGTTAGCGCACTTACCTATTTCTTTCCAGTCTGGGCAAACACTTTTACAGTTTTTTGTACTGTAGTCAGATTGGATTCATCCATATTATAAATATTGCAAGGAGAAATTCCTTCTTTCTTTACAATTTCTTCATAAACAGAAAAGAACCATTACACAACAGGTTTATTGAAACCAGTAGCCCTGGCTGCAGATGTTGCCTCTGGTTTTCAGAGAGAAATTCCTGGATTTCTCTTCAGGAAACAAGAAACCCAGTCCCATCCAGCCATTTTATTCTTTATTGAGTCTATGATTTATACCATTTACTTCAGCTATCTGGAATGCAACTTCCCTAACTTCTGTCGCAGACATTCCAAACAAACGAGACTCCAGAAGTTTGAGATGGTTAGCCAGTTCATGCTCCAGCTCCCTGCTATGTTGGCTGAAATCGTCCCAATCCCTTCTCAACACCATTGAACATTTTATTTTGTTCCTTGCATATCGTTGAAGTGTAGCATGAGGGACTGAAAACTGCTTCAGTGCTCATAACCAGCCCATCTCATCACTATTAACAGCATCTATTGCCCTTTTCATCTGCACTTTATCCCATGACTGTCTTGTAGACATCTGTTTTAAATCACTTCCCATCTGAAGAGAAAATTAAATGCATTATACATTTTTTTATTTCCATCAGTGGGTTAATAGGGTAATAAGTTAAATAAATAAAATAATAGTACAACATTTAAATCATATCTTGATTATATGGGTTATTAAATAGGAAAAAATAAGCTACCAGCATAATCATTAAAGATGTGATAGTTTTTCTGGTATAATATTGGACTTAGACATAATTCAGATCTAAAATACTTTTTCCATGAAATTTAATCCATTAAGCAATATATTAACTGTTTAATACCCAAGAAACATTATAAATAACCTACAATATTAGTCGGTGTAAAATGACATACTATGTCATTTTAGCCGGACATATGGTATGTCATTCTACACTGAGGTACCAACTATGTTTCGTTCGCCAACTACCTGAATGCCACTGGGTTTTATTATACCAGGTTTCTGCTAATAGAAAGCCAAAGAAAGGCTTTCGAAGAATAACATCATTTCCAGTCAAAACATTCATATATACGTAACAATAGAACAAACAATCATGAAAAGAAAAGAAGCTTTGAGTGCTTACCTTTAGGATAAAGTTGTATAGCACCAAGAATGAAGCTAGCAGACTTCCACCATTAACGTAGGACCAGTGTTGTCAATTCACCGTTCCCAATAATACACCAAAACTGATGTCGCCACTTTCGTTTACTCTAAACCATAGCTATGTCATTTTATATGAGTATGTCATTTTATACTCGTCTCCCTATAATGATTAATATGAAGTAATGTTATGCACTAATAAACTTAAACTCAATACAAAAAAAGTTGTATGTTATCCAGTAGAAGTACTGACAATAACTTATGACAATAAAACCATAAACTATACTTCAGAAATCAAATTTCTAGGAATGACCATAGATAAACTATTTAGGTGGAAATCACACACTCAGAAGATTGTAACTAAGCTCAATAAGGTGTACTATGCAATTTATGTTTTAAAAAATATTTCTGATATGCAGAGATTACAAATTGTGTGTTTTTCATATGTGCAATCCATACTTACGATATTCCTGTATTGGGGGTCTACAGTTGACTTTGACTCAATTTTCATATCACAAAAGAAGATATGTTAAATTTAAACAGAACTACATCTTTCAGATAATATTATAAAGAATTTCATATCCTCACTTTACCCTGCCTCTATATTCTAGAAACAGTATGCTTTATAAATAACAATATTCACTGTTTCAATATTAATGATTCCATACACCATCATACTACATGGAATTGTAATAAAATACATCTGAATAATACCAGAACATTTAAGAAGGTAAACTCTCTATTGCATAAAGGTATAAACATGTGTAACCTAATAACTAATAAAATATATCAAAATAACAAGAGGAAATTTAGCAAATGTACTACAACATTTCTAATTGATCAATGTTTTTATAATCTGAATGAATTCCATGATTACTTCGATCGTACTTTGTAATATATATTACCTACTATTGATGGATTATCTGTATACACTCTTAATTTTGTCTGATACACCTTGTAGATGAAACCATGTAATTGTAATGTATTACTTATGGTGAATAAAGACACTAATACTGATACGTGATTGTATGGTTAAACATTACATAGAATTTGAATTTATGAGTCCCCAATTTGTCCACCATGCAATATAAATGAAGAATTGGAATATAATCATCTTCAAAATGTCTATCAGTTCTCAATATACAAAAATATTGGAGTGTAAAAAGACTAATGAATTCATTGTCAACCGTCAGGTATCAGAAAACAATAATATATTTGCAGAAAGATTATATGGTATATATGTGATGCTTAGATGCAAAACCTAAACATTTCCAATTTTTGCAAAAAATGAGCTTTTTAACACATGTGTGTTCTCCATGTACAAAACTGTCAATTTGCTAATTAAGATTCATCTATCAACATTTTCCATGTTATAACCAAGCCCCAGACTTTTAGGTTCCAAGAACTTAAAATTTGGTTCTATGTATCAGTATATTAGAATTATAGGATCTTAAATGTTCAGTTTAGGAATTTATAGAATTTTTGGAATAGGTGTATACATATATGAGGAGTAGTCATAAAGTTTTAATTACCACCTCAAAAAAATGAAGCTGGGACCATGAAACTTGGTGATGGTATTAGTCCTTCTCTACATTCTCACCCTTCGTGTGACATGTTTTCCCATGATGACTTGATGGGGCCCTTGGTTGTAGAAGTCAGCATTTTGGCCATTCAGGAAACGTCCCATCTCATAAATCACCTCCTCATTCTGGAAATGCCTGCCATACAATGGTTTGTTCATCCAAGGAAAGAGAAGTCACTAGGTGCCATATCAGGGAAATATGGGGGTAGGACAAAATTTGATAGCCTAAAGAAGCAGCATGGTTTTTCGAGTGGGTGTGAGTAATTGCACAACCCAGTGAGCAGTAATTTTTGTCATGTTTAATGTGTTGTGCATGATGTAAATGATCCATGATTGATTTTCAATTTTGCTACTATCACATGGATTGTGATATGCCGGTCTTCAAGCACCAGGGATTCCACATCTTTTGAAATTCCTGGTTCTTCACAGAGAGATGATCTGCCATTTCATTCTTCGTCATCCAGACTTGTTTTACCACACTGAAAGGATCTGTGCCTTATGACCACTGTGTCATATAATGGTGCATTGTTGCCGTACACTTCCACCTACTCAGTATGGATTGTTGCAGCATTGCTCCCCTTCAAATGCAGGAAATGAATTACTGCATGATACTCCACTTTATCAATGGGCTATGCCGTTTTGTTTTGGGTCCTCTAGCCGCATGCTACAGTGATGTGGTGCGAGGATTTAAATGTGTTCCAGGACTTCAGACATGTCCCTCTAAACAAACAAAAAAATTAATTATTTTACTTTACTTTTTCAAGGCGATAATTAAAACTTTGACTACTCCTCCTATTTGCATAAATCTGTTTCAAACCCTAACTTTAAATTGTAAAAAGTGTAACTGTAACTTTAATATGTATTTTAAACTATTAACTTCAATACATCTATGATTAGTATGTTACTGAAAATACAATCTCAGTATAGTTATTTGTGTTAGTATGACATTGACAAATACAGAATTAATTTTAAATACTACATGCACAAAAGTTTTCAGTATTCATGTTGTACTCTTAGTATGATGCTAAACAATAAAGTAGCCACTTTGAAAGATTCTCAGATGTAAATCCTCTTATCTTCTGTTAAAATGCACTTGAAAATGGAGAAACTGCATTCCATTTCACCTGAGCCAATATATGCAAGCTTAATTTTGGCTTTTTCTTGCACTTTTTCTCCACAGAAAATATGATCAATTGTTGCATCTGACACTGTGACAAAGCTGGATTTTATAGTCTATATTAATTGTTGGAACTCTCTATATTGAAAGATGCATTAATACTACCCAAGAATGCTATTGATTATTTGCATCAAGTTTTAACATTGTTGTGGCATGTAAACATCACATGTTTCAGAAAACTCATGTGCTGGTGACAATCACATTCAAGAATAGTCTAAGTTGGTAAAATTATTTAAATTGACAGCAGACCTTTTAATTAGTTTATTATTGATTCTGTCAGAATATTACACAAGATTTCATAATATCATAATTATTTAACATTTTCCTTATTCGAATGGCATTCTTCCATTTTGAAAATATTTTATTTTTCATTTTGGAAATTATTCACAATGGCATTGTTTAAAAAGCACTGCTCAATCTACGGGCACATCCTCTTGTAGGGTGATGAACTGATACTAGTATACCACACAGATGTTAGAAGACAGTTGTGAAGAGCATCCATAGTAAAAGAAAACTGTTTGTTGTTAAGCAGAGAAAGTCATGGATTAGATTAGATTGCATTCAGCGAGTTCACAAGTAGCCATGGAGGCTGTTGAACATTGAACATGTCAATTGTGGTGTACAAAAAATTTTCAATAAATATACAGAATGAGCACATAAAAACACATTATATACAGGAACAAAAAAGAAAGAAAGAAACAACAGCAAAGGGGATAATGGAAACACAATCAAAGCTTATCTGAAATTTGTCAGATAAGAATTGAATTTTGTGTTAGATTTACACTAGGCATTTACAGCCATATTCTACTGTTTAGTTGCAATAGAATAATAATAATAATAATTCATCTAGAGATCACTTACAGAGTTACATAAGCTTTCACAGGATGATTTGTCATTTAGATTACCTTATACAGAATAAAATAAGTTAAAAATTACTTACAAAGCTACGCAAGCATTAACAGAAATAATTTGTCATTTAAATAATCTTATACAGAATACAATGAGTTAGGAACTACTTACAAAGCTACGTGAGCATTAACAGGAATAATTTGTCATTTAAATAATCTTATACAGAATAAAATGAGTTAGAAACTACTTGTAAAGCTACATAAGCATTAACAGAAATAATTTGTCATTTAAATAATCTTATACAGAATAAAATGAGCTAGAAACTATTTATAAGGCTAAATAAGCAACAAAGTTACATAGGCATACAGCATAGTTTGTAATTCACATATAGAATAAACTGAGCTACATAGGAATTAATAGGATAATTGGTCATTCAGATAATCTTGTACAGAATAAAATGATTTTGAGCATAGGTACTCTTTAGTAGCTGTTTTAAAAGCATTGAAATTGTCAACTTTTCCCTTAAGGTTATTAGGAAGGGCATTAAATATTTTTATGGTTTCATAATATACACCTTTCTGGAAGCAAGAAAGTTTTGCACTGGGATGATGGATATTACTCTTCTGTCTAGTGTTTATTCCATGAATTTCTTTGTTTGTTGTGAATAAGGATCGATTGCATATAAAGCATTTTAGAATCGAGAATATATACATACTGGGTAAGGTTAATATGTTTAATCTTCTGAAAAGATCTTTGCATGAGTGTCTCCTATGGGTGTTGGAAATAATTCTTATAAAATACTGTATTCCATTATAGAGTTAAAATATGCATAGTATACTAATTTGAGTGTATCTATGGAGCTAACATTTGCCAGCGCTCAGATAGCATTACAGGCAGAACTGAGTTTGGGTAAGATATACTTAATGTGAGCTTTCTAATCTAAATATTTGTCAACTTGCAGACCCAGAAATTTTATGTTATCTATTTTTTCTAATAACATATCGTTAATCCCTATTTCAATTGGAGTGTGTGATGTTTGATGAGTTATGAATTTAATCACTTTTGTTTTATCTAGGTTAACAGATAATTTGTTGGCTTTAAACCAGTAGGACATGCAGTTCAAAACATAATTTGATTTAATTATACATTCATTTAAGTTTTTGCTAGTGACCAGCACACTAGTGTCATCAGCGAACAGTACAGAACTTGCTATATTCTTTATACAAAATGAAAGGAAGATAATCAGTATCACTGTTTACTTTAACGCTCTGTTTTCTTTCCTTTAGGTATGATATGAACCGGCTTAAATTTTCATTTTTAATTCCATAGAATTCCAGTTTTGCTAACAGAATGTTATGATTTACGCAATCAAATGCCTTTGCTAGGTCACAGAAAATACCGCCTACATGATTTTATTGTTTAGGACAGTTAACACTTCATGTGTAAGTTTAAAAGTTGCATTATTTGTTGAGATGCCCTTTCTGAATCCAAACTGATCTTTCACTAGTATCTTGTTATACTCGAGGTATGTATACAACCTGTAGAACATTACTTTTCAAGAACTTTTGAAAAAAATGGTAAGAGAGAAATTGGCCTATAGTTAGAAGCATTGTTGCATTCACCTTTTTTAAAAATGGGTTTTACAATCGAGAATTTCATCCTGTCAGGGAAAATTCCGGTCTTAAGTGACTCATTGCACAAGTAACTCAGAGGAGTGCTAATTTGGAATGAACATGATTTTAGGATTTTTGTTGTTATTTCTTCATAACCATGGGAATTCTTTGTTTTAAAGGAGTTAATAATTTTATTTATTTCCACAGGTGTCGTCAGATTAGCTTTAAATTCTGGCAGTGCTTCTGTGAAACTTGATCTTAGAAATTCTAGTGCTGCTTCTTTACTTCCATAATTAATATTCAGATTGTTTGTTACATCTATAAAGAATTTGTTAAAGATTTCTGCAACTAAATGGGGTTTGTTAATTTCTTGATTGTCCACTTTTAATGTTATTGAGTCGTTTTGTAATGAAAATTTACCTGCTTCTCTTTTTATTATATTCCATGTAGTTTTTGTTTTGTTGTCTGAGTGTTGGATTAGCTTATTGTAATACAATACTCTTGCTGCTTTTATTACCCTTTTTAGAATTTTGCAATATTTTTTGAAGTAGTGTTTTAATTCTAAATTGTTACTTGTTCTTACTTGTTGATATAATTCTCATTTGTGTCTACATGAGGTCCTTATGCCTAAAGTGATCCAAGCATTGTCACTTTTCAAGTTAGTTTGCTGATTTTGACAGGAAAGCACGATTCAAAGTGAGTTTTGAAACATTTGAGAAAACTATATTTATTGTTGGTTCCATTCGTTAGGTAAGTTTGATTCCATGATTCAAGTTGAAGTTTTTTGCTAAACTCGTTCAGAGTACTTTCATTTACCTCTCTATATTTCTGATATGTATATTTAGGTTTGACATTTAAAATCATCTTTTTAATGCATATAATATGGGCATCATGATCTGATAGACCATTGGTTATTGGTGAGACAGTGCAAGACTTAATTCTGTGTGAATTTACAAATATATTATCTATAGCAGTGGAAGAATTATTTTGGATTCTTGTTGGCAAGTTAACTGTATGTGTCATGTGGTATGTTGCAAATAAATGGCTAAGTTGTTCCCTTTGAAGACTGGATTTTAAATAGTCAACATTTATATCACCACATATTATTAGTTCCCTCTTTGGTTTAAATAAAAAATTTAAGGAATGTTCAAGATCTTCCTTTCATAGAAGTTTGAAAACAGTGTTGTATTAATTAATTTAATTTAAAAGGTGAGTTAATTAATAACACTGAACAACACTTACAACATAGTTTTCCGGGACGCGTTTTGAAGGTTAACTTTCCTCCATTATCAACCGGACAATAACTGGGTTTCCATGGTGTTTCATGGTGCAGATGGTGATGCTTCTTCTGGTGTTTTATTGAACCGCCACCAGAAGAAACACCAGAAGAAGCATCACCATCTGCACCATGAAACACCATGGAAACCTAGTTATTGTCCGGTTGATAATGGAGGAAAGTTAACCTTCGAAACGCGTCCCGGAAAAATATGTTGTAAGTGTTGTTCAGTGTTATTAATTAACTCACCTTTTAAATTAAATGTTCAAGATGCTTTCTGAAAATTTCAAAATTGCCTGAGGGAGATCGATATAGTGCTACTATGATTACATTAATTTGATTTAAATGAACTGCACAGATTTCAAGGTCTTGTTCAGCATTAAAATTGGATAAATCTAAAACTTTATATGTCAAATCATTCCTAACATACATGCAAACTCCACCTTCGTGTAAATTTTTCCTAGAAAACTCTGCTCCTAAAGAGTACCCATGCAATGATATTGGGTGAAATTCCGGTTGTGTCAGGTGATGTTCAGAAATGCAAATTAAATGTGGTAGTTGTTTTTGAGTATTTAGACTAATAATAAGTTCATCCACTTTGTTTCTTAAGCCCCTTATATTTTGATGGAATATTGACAAACAGTTCTTATTACTATTGTTATTGTTATCATCATTATTTTTATTATTTTCGTTAAGATTATTACTACTATTGATGGTATGAGGAGCATTATTTGTTAAGTTATTAATGGATTTAAAGATATTTGCTCCGAATGTTTCCTTTAAGGCCCTCTGACTATACTTATTTTGGGGCATACTTAACCTAAACAAGACCTACAACTTGTGACAACAGGACAAGATGGAAGGCGACTATCATAGACAAAGATGGACTGCACAGTTTTTGTGGAAGGAAGTAGTCAAAATAGCAGATATTCAACATGATTTGAATATGAAAAATATGTGTGAACATTGGGTTCCATGGGAATTGACACAGGCCCAGAAGGAGAACAGAGTTGAAGGGTGCAGACGACTATCGGAAATGGAGAATGAAGATCCAGACTTTTTGGAGAAACTGGTGATGAATCACTATCATACACCTGAGAAGAAAGTCTTTGTTCAATAATATAAAGAATGTGCTGCGAGATAAATTTTCGGCAACAATAAGGAATTGCAGGCAACTGCCCATGACCTCCAAACAAATGGTCCTGTGACATAATGAAGTTGCCAGGAAGGTGGTAACAGTGCATTGACATTGATGGGGAGTATATTGAGACATTCCAGGTACATTGAATCACGTTTATTAATAAATAAGTTATAAAAATCTTACTGTAAATCATTTCTGAATGTCCCTTGTATATGTATAAATAAATGCATTCTGCTTAAATAACTGAAGTAGATGTTAGGCTCTGTCACAAAAAATAGATCTTAATAGTCCCTCATGTTAAGTTTAGGCTCTCTAAAATTTAAGTATATTACTCATTAGTACCTAAAACATTAAAGTAAGCTGAAATTTAGAGAGAAAGAGGTCATGAATAAAATAGATTAGAACTTAAGAATCTGGGACTTGGTTATAACAGTATGAAATTCAAATCTTGATATTTTCTCATGGTTGTGGGATTAAGTTGTGACATTTTGTTGCAGCCAATCAATGGTCACAGACAGAATGATACAAAGTCATACGCAAGCAGTTAACACACCAAAGGCAATGCTTTAATGTGTGTAGTTTATTATTCGCATGTGCTACTACATGTTGTTCTATATTAGGAAAATTAATAATCACAGTGGAAACTGCTATTATCCTAGTACACCAGGACGAGAGAGGAAGAAAGTGAGAAACTCGGAAAATTGGAAGAGATTACATGCTTTTGTTCTACACGTTTCATGTTGCTTTCTCATACTGGGAAGGCTTTCTCATGGTTGGAATGTAGTATCCATGACATTTCTTGGAAAAATGTTACGTTCGAAATGTATAGGTACTTGTTGTGTTTTAGTGAAATGAATTCAGTTCACATAACATAACCAAAATTTCAAAAAAAGAATACTGGATACAATGTCATAATCTAAAGATGAAAAGAAAAGTTTGATTAAATCTCTCAAGGAACTTGCTGAAAATATCTTTCTGAGGAATACTGTTGCCGGAAGAAACATCAGAAGAAGAATCACCATCTGCACCATGAAATACCATGGAAACCCAGTTATTGTCCGGTTGATAATGGAGGAAAGTTAATCTCCGAAACGCGTTCCCGGAAAATTATAATATAAGTGTTGCTTAGTGTTATTAATTGACTCACCTTTTAAATTAAATTGATTATAACAACACTGTTTTCAAACTTTTATGAAAGAAGATTGTAAGTTGTATTCAATATTTCCCAGGAACTGCCCACAAAGTGTCTGCTAATCTTTTCAGTAATTTAAATCTATTTCTCGTTTTTCCACATACATAATCTTATGCCTTCTCGGCCACTTCTAGCATAGTGGTAGCATGTCTGCCTCATGTCGAAGAGGTCGCAAGTTTGAATCTCGCTTAGGGTAAATTATCTGGATAAAGTTTTTTCTGAGGTTTTCCCTTATCCTGAGAAGATGAATGTCAGGTAACTTAATCACTATGGACTTTGGGCTCATTTGAGCATCATTTCACCCATTTCATTCATTTGCCATCCAATATGACACTACGTTAGAGGATGATAATTAAAAAAGGTATATATGATTTCTTCAGGTTAGTTTATCAACACATATTTTTCTTTATTTGTTCTTTCTAAAATAGTGTTCAAATATTGCAAGTTTAATTCAAATTGTTTTCTGGCTACTGAGAATAATTGATTCTTAGTTTTCTCTATTTATTGTCACAAAATATGTTGAGCACCATTTTTTCAAAGTGTCTAGAGATGATTGAGCTGTCATTTCTAATTGTTTAATATTTTGTGTTTTGTGTGTGCCACATAATTGAATCGGCCGGAGCTGAAAGGCATTAAGTCAAAATGTACACTTTTTTTTTATTTCTCATTCTGAACTAACTAGTCAAGGTGCATCAAATGGCACTGAAAAGCATTAAGTCAGCCTTTTCCTTGTATGGTAAAATGCTGTTGTGCGTAATGTGAGCGGAGGAGAAAAGCATGAAGTCATTGACTTACTACCTTTCAGCCCCGTGCCGGCGCATTCTTATCACATAGTTTGTTGTGCTTTAGTTGTTATTTGAGTGTCATGTGGAAGTCAAGCGTTTTTTCATGTCTCTCAAGAGAAAAAGAAATGATTCCCCACACAAGAAAAATGTAATAAAGTATGCCATAGCTAAAGGTCTAGCTTATACCAGCTATAGTGGTAATCAAATTGCAGAAAAGAAAATGGGGGAAGATTGCAGGCTAGTACAAATGTTTACTGCTACAATAATAATGAGCCTTATTTGTATTGTACTTTTTTCGAGTCCCAGATATAAAGTGCGTCTATTATTTTTTAGTAGTAGAACACGCTTAAATATGCAAAATTTATCAAAATCATTTTGGTTGTAGGTGCCGTAAAGCCTGTTTCCAGAGAATCGCTGACAATGACAAAATTAACATCCTTGCAAAATTTCATGGCCTTCTGAACAAAAATACTCAAGATTTATACTTAATGGGCCTACTTGAGACATGTGACGTCATGCAGCGCAGGTCCTGGAAATCAAACAGGGATGAATCAAATAAGCGTTCTTCCAGTTTTCATTATTTTATAATGTGTGGGTCTCATAGAGTGCAGGTATGCCAAAAGGCATTTCGGAGTTTCCATTCCATTGATATGAAGTGGGTATTCTCTGAAACTCATTCATTAATAAATGGAGAATTGCCGAAAGATAAACGTGGAAAAAATCCAAAAGGCAAAAAAATTCCTGAGACCATCCTCAAAACTATAGATGAACATACAGAGTCTATTCCTCTGAAGTCCTCTCATTACGCGGGAAAGGAACTTCAATACTTAGATTCTCGGCTGTGTGTAAGAAAAATGAACGACTTGTACTGTGATACTTATCCAGATACAGCCGTGAAATATGACTTCTACAGGCAGCATTTTTGGGAAAACTATGACTATAAGTTTGGCAGACCACAAGTAGATGTCTATTCTCTTTGTGAGGCACTTCGTGCCAAATTAAAAAGTCCACATCTCTGTGAAGCTTCGAAACTTACAGCCAAATCAGATTTGGGCGTTCAACTTTGAAGAACTCAAATTTTACAATTCCCTGAAGAAGGCCAAGTCTGACTGTCTTCATAATGAAGAAATGGGCACCATTTGCCTTTGACTATATGCAGAATTTGCCCTTGCCAGAAATACCTGTGCAAGAGATCTTTTACATGCGGCAACTATGGGTAAATGTATTCAGCATTCCAATTTGAGGGATGACAGCTCTGTCGTGTACCTTTATCATCAGGGTAATGGAAGAAAAGGTGCAAATAAAGTGTGCACCTTTTTATACCATTATATTAAAAGTTATATTCCATCCACTATTAAAGATCTCAGCTTGTTCTCAGATGGATGTACTGGACAAAACAGAAACCACCCAATGGTGAGAATATGCATGGAACTAACTGCAACTGGTAGATATGAGTCAATTACCCCATGTTTCCTGAACGGGGTCATTCATACCTACCATGCGACAGAGATTTTGGGTTATTCAAAAAGAAAATTGAAAGTTGTGATAGAGCTTATACTCCAAGGGAATGTGTTGAAATAATAGCAAACAGCAGAAAGAAAGGAGCATTAAGAGTGTGCAGAATTTGACGAAATTATTAATTTTGATAAATGGTGGCCATTATACTTTAAGAAGAGCATAATATCCAGAGAAAGTAAAGGACTCCCAAGAGATAAGAAGCAAGTGTTTTCCCCCTTAAAGTTCAAGCAATTCAAATATTGCAGTAACATTGGAGAGGTTGCATCATTTTACATTGACTCACTGGTCAAACATACATTCTTTCTGGGAAAGTCTGACTCACTACAGCATCTTGCTGTGCCCTCTGAAAAGGCATACAAGCACAAAGTTCCCATAAACTTTAAAAAGATTCAGGACATTGGCAAGTTAGTAAAATATGTTCCTCAAGGGCTGTACAGCTTTACGAGAGTTTTGAAATGGCCAACATATGTGGTTCAAAGTGATTCTGTGTAAAGCTCTCAAAGCCAAGTTTGTATGTTTATTTTTCCAAATTAAATGGTATTTATGGAAAGTGGCAATCTATTTTATAATTTATTTTACTCTGTTAATTTGTTTATGTTTATAAACATGTATATGGCCACTAAAAAAATCACAAATTTAAATATCAACGCAAATCTGCAATTCAATAGTGGTCACTGAGCTGAAAAGCATTAAGTCTGTTTTTGAAAAACGATAACGAAATATAGATGTAATATTGAAATTGTTTTTTCCCTCAGGTAAATGCATTAGTAAACATTACTTTATATAAAAATACATTAATAATCTACATTTATTCGCTTTTGTTATATTTGTACAGTTTTTTCCTTCTCCTGAAAAGTTGTAAAAAGTGACTTAATGGTTTTCAGCTCCTATTGATTCAATTAAATTATCTGCAAATAGGGTGCTTTCCATGGCAGTATTTTGAATAGTGTTAGGGAGATCATTTATATATATGTTGAAAAGTTTGTTACTGAGAAGAGCTCCTTGAGGAAGTCCTAAATGTGTTAGTTTGAAACCATATAAGCTTTTTATTAAACTACAAACCTTACTACAATTATCATTGTGCCACCCCTGCTATGTGGTTTCTTTCAACTTGCCATAAAGAAGATAAGTTGATACATCTATTTGAGCAAGTTTCATATTTTCCTTTAACCTTGGAAAAACAGCAAAACAACTACTACTGAAACTCTACAATCTATCCTGGAAAACCACTGTACCTGCTGAATGGCGAAAAGCAATAATTGTCCCACTCTTGAAGAAGGACAAAACAGCATCAGAAATAAAAAATTATAGACCAATAGCTCTTACCAGCATAATAGCAAAAGTGATGGAAAGAATGGTGTCAAACAGGTTAAATTGGTTCCTAGAATCACAAAATTTAATATCCCCATGTCAAGCTGGATTCAGAGAGTTCCACTCTACAAATGAACAAGTCTTACTTCTCAGTCAAGAAATCAAAGACTCCTTCAATAGAAAAGAAGATAATTTATCAGTTTTTATTGATTTTCAAAGTGCATATGATTCTATATGCAGAACAAAACTACTAAAGAAAGTAAAAAAATAGGGATACAAGGTCCAATGTTTTCATGGCTATGTCATTTCCTAACACAATGCTTTATTGCAACCAGATATGGAAGAAATATATCTAAATATAACCAAATACACCGTGGCTTGCCACAAGGTGCAGTGCTCAGCACTACACTTTTTAATATATTTATTAATGATCTACCACAACAAATACAAGAATCAGGCGTGAAGTGTGCACTATTTGCTGATGACTTGGTAATGTGGACTTCAAAACCAAAAAACAAAAGTACAGAACTGGAAAAGACCATGCAACAATCCTTAACCAACTTACAGAGGTGGACCAAAGAAAATTTAATGACTGTTAATACAACAAAATCAAACTACCAAATCTTTTCACTAAGAAAAAAACCACTAAAAATAAAACTAAATTTTGAGGGTCAACAATTACCAGAAACAAAGGAAGCAAAGTATTTAGGAGTTACATTTGATACCAAACTTACATGGACCAAACAAATAGAAAATGTAATACAAAGAGCAGAGAGGCGCCTTTCACTGTTAAAACGTCTAACAGGAATGAAGTGGGGATGTTCCAGAGCAACGCTTAACACAACATATAATATATATATATATATATATATATATATATATAAAACCATTGTTTACTTACTGCAGCGAAGTTCTTGTAACAGCAAACACAAAAAAAATTCAAATCTTTCAAAACCAAAGTCTGAGATTAATTACAACCACACCAATAGCAGCTATGCAAATACTAACCAACCAATATCCCATTGAATATGAAATAGAGAAAGCGGCTCTTATTCAACACGAAAATTTGATCAGACTCCCATTCAATACATGGCACAAGAGAAATTTTACACATATACTAAAGACTCAGGAGAGCTTTCTTTCCAAAATTCAAGACATCAAGAAGGATGTACACCTTCCTAATTCAAAGGAAAACTTCATATCTAAAGTCAATCCAACACAGACATTAGACATCACATATTATTTACACCTGACAGAAGAAGTTAAAAAAAGTGATACTCCAACTAGTGTTCTAAAATTATTGGCATTAGAGACAATCCATACTAGATTTCCAGAACATGAGTGGCTCCATATTTATACTGATGGATCATTGATATCATACCAAGATGGAACAGGCGCTGGAGTCACATGTCACCTCTTTTCCTATTACAAATCTTTAAGTTATGGAACTACTAACTTTGATGGAGAAATTGAAGCAATTCGAATGGCCCTACAAAATCTTTTGTACAGAATTTCACATTTTCAGCAAGCAGTTATTCTCTCAGATTCCAGGGCAGCAATTATAGCAATTACTTCCAAGTTGTCACCAAAAAACCAAACTATTATAGAATGTTGGAAGATGCTTACCCATCTAACAGCACTTCAAAAACACCTAGTCTTCCAATGGATACCGGCTCACTGTGGACTGAGTGGTAATGAGAAAGCTGATTTTCTTGCAAAAAAGGGTACCAGCGATGTACAAAAATCTATAGTTAATTTACCATTTTATGCAGCTAAAAGATTAGTCAACTCTGAATTCAAAAAAATTATTGCAAAATATTACTATGAAAAATCAAAGAATAAAAGATGGGAACTACCAAACATTCAAGCAGTGATTCCTGAGTATCCTCGAAAAACAGCAGTTGCAACCTTCAGGTTGATTACAGGACATGATTGCCTGGCAAAACATTTAAACAGAATTGGGATATATTCTTCACCACTCTGTCCTCTATGTGATCTGCAAGAGGAAATGGACTGAGACCACCTTCAAATATGCCCAGCCACTTCTAGTGCCCCATCCATCAGTGAAAAATATTGGAGAGCAAGAGGATTAATGACTTCATTGTCAGAAATCCAGCATTAGCTAACAACATATTTTCCTGCAACACTACATAATTATTTAGTTTCTTGATGTTCCTACTAAAGGACTCAGTTTGGTTATAATTAGTACCTCTTTCTTGTGAGAAACCTTTAGTTGCTAGTCCTGCTTTGTATCTGTCAGTTGATTCATCAGCACTAGTTTTCACTTTGTAGAACTGTTTACATGGAATACCCTTTTTCCTTTAAGTAATGCATCTAATATTCATATTTTATTTTCTTGATGAACAACCATCTCCTGATTCATTGCTTCTTTCCAGTTGTCTACATCATCTGAATTCAATGCATCTTGGTATGTTTTTGGTTCTGTAAAGGTCAGTGAAATCATTGCATAATCTTGAAATTTCCCTGGCAGCTTGAATGCTGAATGATCATGCAATTTTGGTTTTTCGTTCATCTGTAATATTGTTTGTGGTTTATCATTTTTTGCTCCTTTCAGTAATTCATCAATGTACACAAAGCTGCTTTTCTTCTTCTTTGCTTTCAAGTTTGAACTTGTCTTCATTTCCTCTCTTCAGATTGTTTTGGAAGCTTAAAACTTACAGGACAATTCAAAGCTCTCTGTAGTACTTTCTCTTTGAGAATTACATCGCATGATCTGCTTAACTTATTTTCTTCATACCAAATTTGATGACCTTCATCTGGGTCATAGCCAATCAAAATACTTTTCACTGCTTTTCTATCCATTTTCTTCCTTTGGTGTTTTGGAACAAGAACATAGCATGTAGATCAGTGGTGCCTTGTGACTTGTTGCAGTGGGTGTGCAGTATATTACATCCTCTCCACCTTTACTCTGTTTCTCTCTCTCTTACACCACACAATTCTA
Source organism: Tenodera sinensis (assembly GCA_030765045.1). Lineage (NCBI taxonomy): Eukaryota > Metazoa > Arthropoda > Insecta > Mantodea > Mantidae > Tenodera > Tenodera sinensis. The sequence continues at coordinate 527,939 of JAUKNM010000025.1, read as the reverse complement.
CTTTGCAATTCATATGGGCAATTGAGCTCCTATGTTTTGCTATTTTTTGTTTTAAATGACCAATATTACAACCATCACTTATCCAGATGCTGTTTCTCCCACTCGCAAATAATAAGTTTGGAAAACAGCTCCTTTTCTAAGAATAAACCCGAAAGATTTATCTCCTTCAGTTTTGCCATGCTATTCATTTCCACACTAAAATAGATTCAAATATTCCACTATAAGCTGACCACTGCATGCAATTTGCTGTCAGAAACACAAACATAACAAACGATAATAAACACGGTAACAAAATAACTATTCCAAACTGATGTACTAGCCTTAGTAAATTAAGACATGAAGACTAATTATACGAGTATGCATTCATAATGGTTTAATAAAAATAGATGTAATTGTGTTTACAACATTAATATATGGCTATATTGTATTTAGAAATGTCAAATTGGCTAACTGACTAGCAGGTAGATTGCAACTTCTGCTAAATGAGAGGGAGGGAAATGTTTGTAGCAAGGAAAACTGAGACTTGTATGAGAAAGCAGTGCACTTGCATGTTAACAATTGCATCTCTTGGCCTTGTCGACCATGCTGCTTTAATTTGTTGTACTTTTAAATGCAAGCTTTGCCTCGCTCCCCAGGACCCCTCACCATAAAGCTTCCTTTGCCAGTCGCAAAATCAGGTTTATGCATTTCTACAACTTGTTGCCTGAATGCACTGGTATTTAGTAAAGAGGGTGAAGGAAAAATGAACAAGCAAGTTCAAATAGGAGAGAATTGGGCTTTCTCATATGCATGTCTATAGAAGTAAATACACATTCACATATAGGAAAGAATTAGTGAGTGTTCAGTTGTGGTATGTGATCTCCCAGAAACTGCCACTGATGTAGATCCTATTATGTGCTTCAAACTAAGCTGCTTCTTATACCATGATTCACAGTGGGAGATTTTAGGTATACCAGAAGGTCCTATTCAGTTTAAGGTATATGCTGTTGTACTTATTATTCCTGCCTAAAATGACTGAGGAATGTTCCATGTGAGTACAAATAAATAGCTCTAGAAGTTTCAACAATAGTTTTTGATTTTCTCTCTCACTACCACCATTCTGCTTGGGAGTATGTGGCATAGTAGGCTGCTGAATTATACCCTTCTTATCTAGAATCACTTTCACTTGTTTGTCGAATTTTCCGCCATTATCACTTAAAAACCTCATAATTCTATGTATAGCAGCCTTTGCTTCAGTTATAAACTGACTTATTTGATTAACAACTTCTGACTTATTTTCAATGAAATAGAGTGCAAAATTTAGATAAACTATCTTTGAAGAACAAAGTAACAACAGACCTCTGGAGTGTGGCACAGACATCTGTGTAAATTAGCTCTCCCAGCTGCAATACTCTCTGCCTAAGATATATATATATATATATTTACAGGGCCGTATGTACATAAGGGCAAACCGTGCAACTGCCCAGGGTGGCACATTTTAGAGGGCAGCAAAATTACTGGAAAGTTGCACCAAAAAAAAAAAAAAAAAAGCATAGACATGAAACATCAAGTTCATTTAAATTTGCCGCTCACAGAGGAATATTAATCAACGCATGTTGGCTATGCTGATTAGTTTGCACGCTATGTGCACATAGCGGAGACAAAGCGAAATGCGTTCCAATAATGAGAATCGATTAACACACGCAAAAAATTGTGAGATCAAGAAGTGTGTGTTGTTATTCATTAACGGTAATTTTCTATATATTGTTAGCTGAGGTAATGAACAGTAATTATTATTGTAATTATATTGAATTCTCTTATATTTAATAAGCCGGCATTCCGGCATAATGAAGTAGCAGGTTATGTTTGAATCTTTTAAGTTTTTCAACTGTTTATCATATTTTCTTTCATTTTCTCAGTTTGTGTCGATTGTCGTTGAATAAAATGACAGGAAGAAAGAGACTTAGTGGGGCTCAGTATCATTCATTGGCAAAAGATAAAAGAAAAAGAGAAGAAGATACATTGAGAAAAGTCCCATGCCTTGATGTGTTTATAAAATCAACCCCAAAGAGTTCATTTCAGGAAGAAACGCCCTCACCAAGTGAAGCTGTTGAAGACTGTGGGGAAACAAGTACCCCAAATAAATCTAAAGATGAAACAAAACTTCTATCAAACGAAAGTGAAGGCGGAACTTCCATCGTTGCTGATGAATCCTTTACAATTAGTGCTGTTCCTTTACTTTGGGAAAAAACTGATAAAACACGAGACTATATTGCAGTGAATGGGGTAAAACAAAATAAAGGTGACTTTTCTAAGTTGAAACATCAGTTTACAGATGGTGCCACAAGACGTTGCACTAATGCATTTTTTTCAGAGAAAGCTGGCGAACAATGAAATTATTAACAGAGATTACTTAGTATATTCTGAAAGTCAGGGAACAATATTTTGTGCACCATGTACTCTTTTTGGAGGAACATCAGATTTGACAGGACCTCATAGTTTCTCAAACTGGAAACATCCAGAGCTAATTGCAACCCATGAAAACAGTTCAAGGTACCGAGACTGTGTTCTTAGTTTAAAAGACTAAGAAGGATAGATGGAAAATTATTCTCACAACTTGAAAATGAAGTTCAGTACTGGCATAATGCGTGGCGTGGTGTTGCTGTTGTGAAGAAACTTTCCTCTCGAGGACTGCCTTTTCGTGGCAATGATGAAATTCTTGGAAGTGTTCACAATGGTAACTTCTTAATGTGCATGGAACTTATTGCCGAATTTGATCCATTTCTTGCTAACCACATGTCACTGTATAAGGATTCTGGAAGTGGAAAAACTTCTCATATCTGTCTTTTGCTATATATGAGCAAATAATCAAAATCATGTGGAAGAGAGTTGTCGAAGAAATAATGACACAAGTTACTGTGGCAAAATACTACTCCATAATTGTTTACTCTAGCCCTGATATTGCACATAATGACCAATTAAGTTTTGTCTTGCATTATGTCAACAAAGAGGGGCTAACTAAAAAGCGTTTTGTTGAATTTGTACATGACATGGTGGCCAGGATCTGTCCAATGCAGTGGTAAACTGTCTTGAGAGACATGGATTGGACATAGGTAACTGCAGAGGACAGAGTTATGACAATGCACCAAACATGTCAGGTATTTATTTAGACTTGCAAGCTAGAATCAGAGCTCTCTCTCCTTATGCTTTCTATATTCCTTGTTCAGGGCACACTCTGAATTTGGTGGGTTCAAGTGCAGCAAGATGTAACCAAGCAACTAATTTTTTTGACATTTTGCAAGAAATATTTAATTTTTTCAGTGCTTCTAGTCATCGATGGAATCACTTAACCACATTTTTCAGTAAAGAGAACTTGAGTGTCAAGTCCCTCTGCATAACCCAATGGTCTACTAGAGAAGAAGCTTGCAGAAGCTTGAACAAAGATGGCGAGGCAATCGTTAGAGCACTGTTGTCAATAATAGGGAATGAAAGTGAGAATCTTTGGTGAAATCTGAAACTAAAGGCATAATGAAGAAGTTGTGTAGTCTTGAGACATCTTTTATGACTGTAGTTTGGAATTCCATTCTTGAAAGGTTCAATGTTGTAAGTAAGCAGTTACAAACAGCAGACATGGATATAGCCAGTGTTTGTAATTTGTATAGTTCTTTGGTTGGTTTCTTGGAAGAAATGAAAATGGGATGTGAAGTTTTCAAGAATCTAGGACAGAAGAAATTTAAATCTCTTTGTAACATTACTACAATTGACCAGGATAAGAAACGCATTAAGAAAAAGAAAAGATTCTTTGATGAATCTGATTCAGACTCTGAAGGAAATGATGATTCAAATGACTTACAGCTGTCTTTCCTTTTGATTCTGGATAAATTGATTGAAGAACTGAACAACAGAGTTTCTTCCTACCAGGAATTCAGTGAACCATTTATGTTTTTGACAAATCTGAAGGTGCTTAGTCCACTTGAAGTTCAGAAAGCATCATCCAGACTTCAGAAAGTCTACAGTTCGGATCTTCAAGATTCAGCATTTGTACTTGAATGCTTACACTTCAAAAGCTACATAGAAAAATGAAAATGCGTCGCACTCTTACACAGCTGTGCAAGATGTGGTAACTGTCTAGAGAGTGTTTACCCAAACTTAAACATAGCTCTACAAATATACTTGAGTACTCCTGCTACCAACTGCTCAACTGAGACATTTTCTGCTCTAAGATGCATAAATAATTATTTAAGAACATCACAAGTGAAGGATCGTCTTAGTTATTGTATTCTTTATTGCAGTCCAGTAGATGTGTATAAATGCACTCGCTTAATTCTTAGTAAATATTGCAAAAATTGATTTTGAAAAAAATTGACTTAGTTCCTTTCTCCATTCGACGATAGGTTTACCACTGTTTAATGCATTTTGTAACGGGTTTGGGTGCCGGATTTAGGTAGGCATGACAGGATGTTTCTCAGGCGCGAGGTTAGATGACAAATACAGTAAAGACGTTTTACTAATTTTATTTTTTACCACTTCATTGCCTCGAAGTGCCGACCTGAGCAAGTTTCTGGTGTTTCGTTCCAAGATTGTTATTTGCTTTACTTTACGCTAATCACTGTCGCCTTTCACACCTCGACGTTTCTTTTTGGCGCCAAGCTATACTTATTCAGCGATACAAGGCTCCACTCGTCTCAACATCGCAACACAGCCCAACTGTCAGCTTCCAAGTTTCCTATTTATGTCTCACCCCCGCACTTTCTCTCTAGTCCCGTTATGGAGGAGGGGTGTATTTTCCCCAGCTGTGTCCTTGGACTTCAGGCAACCGTTTCTCGGTGTGAGTTGACAAAAGGACAAAAGGGGGTTTTGTCATCTGTCCTTCAGAAATGGGCTCAGGTCAACATACTTTCGAGAGGCAGCTTCTTTGCACAATACAAAATTATACTTATATCTAAAAGTCTTATATATATGTACATTCTTCATCTAAAATTACAAATATATACATAGAAGTTCTCGTCTCAATTTGTTTGCTTAAAAATGTCGTTTTTGTTACAATATTGATGTTCAGCATCTTGAATAACATGAATACAATCATAAACACCACAACATGAAAAAGCACATTACTATTTGTAGTACATTTAAAAATGTTGGAGAAGTAATTTGCAAATTACGGTACCTGTTTCATTCAACTGTACCTAAAGATTGTTTTATGAAATCACTGGTCACTGCAATAGATCATAAAATTTTTGTGCATCTTCCCCATATACATATTTCACCAGCTTTTGTATGTCCTCAGTTTTCTTTTTCTGAATGGGCACTTCGAGCTGTGGATGAGCTGGCTCCAGGTCCATGTGAAAATTTGAACACGTTTTCAGCAAACAGAATGTATATGTCAGACAACTATTGATAAATGGACATGTTCTTATTATTCTAGGCTTAGTAGTGTTGTAAATAAATTCCTTATACTGGGAAATTGCAAATGATTCTTTCTTGAATGCTTCTTGCTTTTTTCATAGAAATCATTCTTTTTGTAGAATTGTGGCCACCACTTGTCAAAATTCATAATGCTTTCTGTCTGTACCATAGTCACATTATTCCTGTAATACTATTAGCTATCAGCTCCACATATTCTTTGGGAGTATAAACTCTATCACATTTTGAAATTTTTCTTTTAAGTACACCAAACACTCGATCACATGGAAGGAATGATTGACCCCTCTCTGGAAATCGATGAATATCTTATTCATTTCTTTCAGCTGTGTCTATGCTAGACACATTTGGAGTATGATTTTTGTTTTGCCCCGGGGCTCCATCAAAGAAGTGTAGTTCTGTAATATTTTCTGGCAGAGTAGTCTTGATATAATCATATAAAAAGGAACATACTTCATTGGCCCCCTTCTTTCCCTCACCTTCATGATACAGATACACGACACATACCTGCAGGTTCGTGTTGCCGTTTCCTTGGTTGCCTTGCCTCACCTCTTTAACAACAATTAGCCCTTGTAGATGTATATCTTGAGAATTTTTATCTTCTATATTAAGGAAATCTGACAGAATGTTCAGGCATTGCATATCATTAATATGGTGGAAGCATTCCATCCGACACCTGAAAACAGTATCGAATTACATTAGTATCAGTAATAAAGCTCTCTGTAAAATATAGAAGTAATGCATTGCACATTTCATGCTGCAGTTGTTATTGTCTTATTTACTTACTTGCAATCTGCTGTGACACTGTTCCCAGGTACAAGATTGCCCTGATAGTTCAAGTAGGGAAGTTTATGCACTCTTGCATGTTTTATTTTTTTCCTTTTGTGCTGCTCCTCGTTTCTCTTTCTTTTTGGTGACATGATTCCTTCACAATAAGCTTCTGACTAAACAGTTACAGTCTCAAATATAGAGAAACAAGAATGATTACATAGACGTAATATGCCACCCATTGTCGAAGCACATTCTTGATGCAACAGGGGTGCCTCGCTTGCAGTTCACATCAAAGAAATGAGGAGAAACGAATTAAATCACTGACATAATTCCTTTCTCCTCCTGATGAATACACAGAGATTAATTTTTCTCCACTAAGCAGTCATTGGACATAGTTCCTTTCAACACAGGACGATGTATTTCAGTCGAATTAAAGTGAATGCACGAAAAAATGAAAAAGGGAAAAAAGTGACTTAGTTCCTTTCTCCACCGTCGGATTCAATTAAGATCTTTTGAATTTTTGGTATATATCACAAAGAATATCTCAGCCATTTACCATCTAATTCTACTTCAACATCTGTAGTACCCTTGCCAATTGCTTCAACTGAGTCTCCATTAGCTGAATTAACTGTATGGCAGCGGTGGATCCAAGGGGAAAATAGGGGGTTGTGTCCTCCCCCCTCCACCCACCTGCTAGAAATGGAAAGTATTAAGAATGTAATTAAAGGAAAAGGTATTCACATTAAACCATATATTTAGATTCTTTGCCTCAGTAAGACAATTATCTGATATATGTTTATGCATACGATGATGTTTCCAGATTTTCTAATTGTAGCACCTCATCACATACCCTCCTGAAAACAAATCCTGCATCTGTCCCTGCTGTATGGTTAGTGTAAAAGGTTTCAAATGTGTGGAAAACTTCACAGTTGTTTATAATATGATTTCTTGGTCCATTGCCTGTATACCATTTGATATTGTCACATTCAGATATTGTAAATGATGCTACAGTAGAAAGAACTATATACTCGTAGGTTACATTTCTATTTGAAAAACCAATTGTTTCATTGCATCTATCTACTGAGTTTTCAGTGATCTTTCATCCACTGTCTAATTCCAACATTTTTAATTATATGATTCAGTTTTTTATAGTGGTAGCAGATAATTCTCTTATGCCATTTTCTCTGAAAGTTGATGTATCTGCTGCAAATGCATCTTGAGGTGGTGATTCAGCTCCTTTATTTGACAGTGTTATTTCAGTGCAAAGTAGATCTATCAGATTTTCAACGGTTCTGTCATGTTTAGACATCAGCATCCAACTGAATTTAAATTAACAATACTCTTCTGGCAATGTACCTAATGTTCTACAAATCAAAAATAAGTCTGGTAATTTTTTATTGTTCTCTCCATCTTTGGCCATCTCTGCAAGCAAAGGGAATTTTCTGAGATGCCATAAACTAGTTTATGCACCTCTTTCCAAACTTCTTGAATGTATCAAGATGCATTACCTTCTGTAAACTTTCTTCTGTCATGTTCATTGTGATTACAATCATAGCATTACTATCAGCTTTCAAATATGTGTCTAATGCATTCTTATATGCTTCTCTTTATTGCATAGTAGCATTTTCTGTAAGCTTATTAGGTTTAACCAACCTGGTACCTTAAATTACATAAAGTGCGCCTGCAGTTCCATGTGGACAAATCCTTTATATTTCTAAGTATTTCAGTTACTTTTTCCTTCCAAAGGACCTACCTATGTTTATTATCCTTGTAGATTTCATTTGTTTGAACATAAAATTCAGCTTTGAGCAACCTTCTTTTCTCCTTCTTCAATTTTCATACAAATAGTCCAAATGGAATAAAGAATTTAGTATACATTTAAGTCTTTGTCTACCTGGACAACTTGTTGTGATTCTTCATTATTTGTTGAGGAACCCTATATTCTTTTAGAAGGAATATAATGTAGTATATCAAGATATCTTGTTTGTTTGGTTGGTTACTCAGTTATACACTCCATGGTAATATAAATAAAAATAGATGAATATGTGTATAACCAGAGGTGGCTGATAATTATGTGCTGCAGCACAATGTAAAAATTGCACCAACATTACACTTTTTCTTTCAGAGCACTTTTGAAGCACTTTTGCTGGAAAAACATAAACCACCAAAGCTAGAAAGTATGGTGTCAAGTGCTGAGTGGATTTCAGCTCCTATGATCTTGTTATAGCAACAATATTAATTTTATAATGAAAACTGAGTTGGATTGGAACACTAACATCACTTACATGTATGTGATGTTAAGTGTTTCAGTCCGACTCAGTTTTCACAATAATTTAGATTCACATCACTGTTACTAGCTTATTCAAAGATACGTAATATTAATTTTGCCTATCATGACAAGATAGTGAAACACAATCAGTAGAGAGGATCAAAAAATTAATCTCTAGAATTACTGATTGTATCATATTTTATGGTGCTGTTGAGCAGGCTTTGATGGGGCACAAAAAGACAAACATTGAAAAATTTAGACGTTTTCTTTTATTTTTGATAGATTTTACATATGGACTTTTCTTCTTCTTCTTCTTCTTCTTCTTCTTCTTCTTCTTCTTCTTCTTCTTGTTCTTGTTCTTGTTCTTGTTCTTGTTCTTCTTCTTCTTCTTCTTCTTCTTCTTCTTCTTCTTCTTCTTCTTCTTCTTCTTCTTCCTCTTGCTCCTTCCTCTTGCTCCTCTTCCTTCTCTTCCTCTTCTTCTTCTCCCCCTCCTCCTCTTGCTCCTCCTCCTCCTTCTTCTTCTCCTCCTCCTCCTTCTTCTTCTCCTCCTTCTCCTTCTCCCTCTTCCTTCTCCCTCCTCCTTCTCCCTCTTCTTCCTATAGCTCTACAGTCCTTCTAGTTTGACCTTGGCCTCCCTAATGATATGCCACCGTTCCACTCAGTCCTGTGCCTTCCTTCTCCATATTCTCACATCCAGTGCTCTTAGATCTTGTTCCCTATCATCAAGCCATCTCTACTTTGTGCGTCTTCTTCTCCTCTTATTATCCAACCTTACAGTTAGTGTGATTTTAGGGATTCTTGTATCTTCCATTCTCATCAAATGGCCAACCATTGAAGCCTTCTGATTTTTACACCATTGGCTATATCCAAATCTTTATATTGCTCTGCTATTTCATTATTTGTTCTGATAGCCAAATTCCACCATCACATATTGGACCATAAATCTTACTTAATATCTTCCTTTCCCATGTTGCCAATATTGTTTTTGCTCGCTCTGTTAGCACCAAAGTTTCACTTCCATATGTTACACTAGGCTTAATTATCACCTTATACAGCCTTATTTTAACTTTCTTCCCAATATACGAGGGTGGTTCAAATATAAACGGTAATTTTGTTAATATTTATTGATTAAATATATATACAAGTGACTACATCATTTCTCTATATAGCTTCCTTCACACTGTACACATTTTTGCCAGTTTCGGAAGCTTGAACATTCCTTCTTCAAAAAAAGTTTCAGGGTGCGTCGCCAACCAATTGCGCACATGCTCCTCGACGTTGTCGTTACTTTCGAAATGTTTCCCTCCAAGCAATTTTTTCATGGGTGCAAACAAAAAATAGTCTGGAGGGGCTGGACTATAGGGAGGTTGTTCAAGGGTTTCCCAGTGCATGTCCACCCTTGTGTCCATTGTCAAATTGGTGGTGTGAGGCGTAGCATTGCCTTGGAGAAGGATGACATCTCTGATGGACATACAGCATCTTTTGCTTCAGTAGGCTGCTTTTACAGACCTTAACAATTGGCAATAGTTAGCTACAGTCACTGTATGTTGATCATGAAGAAAATCAACCAACTTCTGATGCAATTTCTTCAACAGTGGAGCAGTGATCACCTTCAATAAGCTCTCGAGCGGCACGGATGTTGTCATCTGTAAGATTTAACCTTGGCGTCGAGCATGACTTATGTTTTCCACAAATTCTCGGCCACCCTTAAATTGTCTGGCTCAAGTAAACTCTCGATTCTGTGACAGTGTAGTCTCCCCAAACTGTGCCCTTAAACGAGTTAAAATCTCTGAAGGTTTAACCCCTTCATTGGTTAAAAACTTGATAATGCGTTGCGCAACAGACAAAGGAACCTCTTGCTCACTCATTGCTGTACTGACACTAGAACCTAGCAAAGCAGCTAACAAAGCTAGTTCCCCCTCCCTAACACACCAACTTTCAACCCTCCCACTCCACTGCCCCGCTCTGAACTGCTTTCTCCGTGATATGCAGCAATTACTGTTTATATTTGAATTACCCTCATACCTGGCTTTCATTATATTACTGAGAGCATGGAGACATTGGTTACCTTTTGCTGTTCTCTCTCTAATTTCTTTCAGTATGTCATTATTCTTACTCATCATTGATCCTAAATAAAGGAATTGAATTTTCCATATCGTTCTCCATTTAGTATTAATCATTTCTATTATTTATGTTTACCATGTATTTTGTTTTATTATAATTTATCTCCAGTCCTGCTGAAGTAGGACTGATATGAACAGTGAAATAAAAGAGATTAGGTTACCAAGTTTTTAAGGGGATTTCAAAATCCATTCAAAATGAGCTGCTGGATTACACCTAGGTGTATTGAAGTTTGTGAAGTTCTGTCCAAGAAAAGAAAAAAAAGAAAAAAAGGATTCTAGCAGATTGATACATTTTTGCAAAATTCACCACTGTGTAGCACATATATAAACACTGTGGCTATCCTAAAAATGTGGTACGTTACTAAATAATAACTGATATAAGTAACAAACACACCATTCTACATTTTAACTTCATTTTGATCTTCTTCACAAGTGAAACTTGCTAAGACTAATAAATCTATATTCTAAAACTTGTACATGCTTATTTATGCAACAAGTTATTGTTAAAATTAAACGTAAGTGGCAGACTGATACTGAAGTAGCAATTTTATGAAACTACGAGGGGTATAAGGTTCCCAAATTTTTTTCACAGTGAAAAACATTTATTGACATTGAATAATACATTTTTGGAAAGCTTAGACTTTTTCCTATTTTTTAAGCTAATCACCATTCTGATCAATGCATTTTTGCATGCGGTGTACCAACTTTTGTATGCCTGCATCATGGTGTTTTCCTGCAGTGCAACAAAGATAGCCTAAAACAGTTTCTTTCAGCTCCTCTCCGGTTCTGCAATGTGTGTTTCTTCCAGTCAGGGAAGAGACGGTTGTCACTAGGGGCTAGGTATCAGCTGTAGCGAGGGTGTGTGACAGTATCCCATCCAAATTTGTTGATGACATTGGCTGTCACATGGGCACTGTGAGGACGAGTGTTGTCCTGATGGAAATGCACTCCCTTTGTGAGCATGCCTCTCCTCTTGTTTTGGATTGCATGGTGAAGGTTCTTCAACATGTCACAGTAGCGGTCCCTATTGATTGTTGTACCAGTAGGCAGAAATTTGCACAACAATAACCTCTTTCTGTCCCTTCGATCTTTGAGCATTGCTTCTTCCACTTTCACAATGGTGTTGTCCAAAACCGATGGTCGTCCAGAATGCTGATAATCTGTCTTTGAATTCTCTGCACTATTTGCATATGTGTTGTATGCTCATACACTGTTCTCCATACACTTCACACAGCTGGGAATGATTGTCCACCGGTGCAGTGGTTTTTGTGCACAAAAACGAATCACAGAGAGTAATTCACACCTGGCCAGAGAAGCGAGTGGAAGCTCCATTTCTAATGGCTACCGAGCCAAGACTGAGTGTGGCAGACAGCTCACAAGGCAGGTGACTGGAAGAGGGAGAACCTAGCTACAGGTCAGTATTGCCAGATCTCACATGGCAGCATTCCTCGTGACTGCAGGACTTTGGAAACATTTTACGGACAACCCTCGTAAATACAGGTTTTTATGTGGTATATCAAACAGGGTCATAGTGTCAATGAATGTGGCAGGAGCTTGCTTCCCCTTTTAATTCTGAATAAAGAATTTTATTATTGGCAAGTTTATTAAGTGGCAAATGAATGCAAGTGGATAAACATACAGTAGAATCTCTGTTATCCGAAGCACTTTTAACCGAAATACCGTTTAACCAAAATGACCAACTGAAAAAAATTTCATTGTTTTTATAGCATTATATTTTACATGTATAATAAACTATATTTCGTTGTGTTAAAAATAAACAGAATTTCTGTTGTGTGAAATTTAGCACAGTGCTATATATAGCGAGTGAAGAAAGGAATTTCCGAACCGAAATATACAATGCCTTAGAGGTAAGTACAACTTCACAACACAGTATACAGTATAAGTTACAAAATTAGCATAAAATTTATGCACACATACCAGTTTTCTCACAAAGTTTTTTTGTATATTTTCAGATAACATTACGGTTCATCGAAAGATGTGACAAATCAAAGCTTCTGAAGTTTTGCTAATGAAACGGTGGTGTGACATTGCGGCTAAAAGTCTTGAAAAAAATGACAAAAGAAAATAGAGGATTTTTCCGAAAAAGTAGTATTGTACTGTGATTATAAACCAATAAAAATACATTAATCACTATCCAAAATTTTTGTTATCTGAAACCTCCTTCCCCCCTTTATTTCGGTTAAGAGAAGTTCTACTGTATTCATGCTTCACTGTGTGACATATACAATATCTTGACTCTGAGTTTAAAGGCATGTGCTGTCTGAAATTCAGTTTCTGAATTTCCTATTACTCACTATGGGTTGATAGGAAAGACAGATTTTACTACTCTGCAAATAGTATAAGGTATGTAAAGAGGAAGCTACTTCTTGCCTTAACCTTGGACACCTTCAAGAATGAACTTTTCTTACTCTGTATGGGCTGAGAACTTGAAGGGCTGCTTGTCTTCCTGCCTTTACTCAATGATTAACGATAGCTGATCAGGAAGCAATAAGCATATGAGCAGTGAAACAGTTACCAGTGATGAGTGAATATGGTGATGAAAAATTAGATGATATCCCTGATTGTTGGTCTTTAGATTAAAAAAAAGGGCATTTTGTGCAAAAAATATGAGTAGCATTGGTTGAAAACAAGAAACTTGGTTGCAGAATATGTGGAAAAGTTGGAAGCTAGGACAATACAGAAACAAACGGGATGAATATTGCACAGGGGTGGGCTACAATTTGTGTATCATCTTACGGGAATGAGAAAAAAACATGGTTTCTCTGTGAAAGAAAACATTCCAACATCAAGCATAGTGATTTTACATAACTCCAAAGAAAACACTTTTGGAAACTTTTGCATGAGACCTCTCAAAAACGAAAAAGAAGTGACTACAAATGTGTTCTATAGGCATACAAAGTTGCTAAAAAGAGCCAGGCTTTTAATAATAAGTTGAGGGTAGCAGCAAACAGTCGATATTGAAATATCACATACTTATTAATCATTACAGACAATGTTATCTACTCGGCTTATTTAATTTCTTGTGTTACATATAGGCTACTTAGACTTGAAGGGAAACAAGTCCACTCCTAGAATTCTGCTAAACTTTTGTTTAGAAAAAGAGCACTGCATATATCTAAATTAAATCTAGTATTTCATTCCAGTGTACCAATTTCATTAAAAAAGTAAGGGTTTCTCTTTGCCACTCTTCCTAGCTTTGGGACCTTTTTTCTAAGTCTATTAAGAGAACAGAGGCTTTAGACAGACATCTTAACCATAGTCATATTTTTTCATGATATGAGTAAACTAAAGTTGAGGGCCACTAATATCAGTACACGCTTTATTTGCTCAGAGTTCATTGTTGAAATATTAAAAACATGGCATGCTATATTTGGGACATCATCATACCAAAGTGCTGAGGTGTCCTATATATAGACCATTTGTGCTGTGTGTGCATAAATACTAAAAATGTATGTCAGTGTTTTATTTTTCAGGTTAAAACACAAAAAGGAGGGAAAAAAAAAGAAAAAATGGAATACCTTGTACATTATTGAGTTCAATGAATTGTTCAGACTTCCACAAACTGTAATATGCTTTTGTCTCTGTCCTTGCAAGATTTTGGAATGAGTATTTAACATATACACATAAGAAAACTAGTAGTAAAACTGTCAGTTTCCAAATTTCTAAGTTTACATAAATTTAAGCATCACTGTTATGATGTATAGAAGACCTTAAAGTGTTTATCATGTAGTCCTATGTTACATTTCATGCATATTGTTGTTTTAACATGGCATTAAACAACATAGTGATCCATACCATTAAAACAGCAGTCTTGAAGTTCACCTTTAGAAGGATGACCTCTACTCTTACCAGCTTTAGCACTTTTTACAGGAATGGCAATACAGCAAACTCTCGGCTTAGCAAACCTAAAGGGACCAGGAGTTGTCCGGAAAATTGCAAGTCCGTTAAATTGCAAAATTAATGAAAATGAAGCAAAAACAATTGAAACTGTTTTATTGGTGCATACCATTTACTTTACCTGATTCACTCTTGATTAGAAGTCCTTCCCTGTGAAGTTCTGGGTTTGAAAGAAGTGTCAATACCCCTTTGCTTCCCACTTAAATATTGCTTCTTTATGATTAAGGAGTGAAACTGTCTGAAATGTTCATAGTAGGTTATCAGTTGTGGGTCTGAAGATCTTTCCACATAAGAAATCACATCATTCATGTGGTCTCTTATTATAGATAATTTAGGTACACACTTCAGAGATTCATCATCAGTCATCATCTTCATCTTCATCCTCTTGTAGAACACATGCAGCAATCTTATGACTCAGAATCTGGTAACCTGGGAATGCCCAGAGAATGCCAAATTCAAACTCACAGAACACCTAGCATTTCAAACTGCAGCTAAGAATCATGTGAACTCTTCAGCACGTGACGTGTACACAAACTTTCACAAATGTAGTCGAAGACACGTGAACTAGCCTTCTCAATCAGACAACAGTGGAATGCCACTATTTAATCATCGCAGATCTTCTAAATGTCATTTAAATTTATTTCATATCCAACGCCAAATTTAGTAGGTTAAATCCAAAGTCTGTTGAACAGATGTCCATTAAACCGAGAGTTTACTGTATCTAGGTCTCTATGAAGGGTCAGATGATCCTCTTTCCAATCTGTGCAGCAACCATGCATTTTGTTCTGCTATGTTAAAGTAGTGTGACAGGTGACAAAAACATCACCTTTTGTCTCTGATTGAAGTTCTGTAGAGACTTATCTTTTCAACACCAAGCAGGTGTTTATTATAGACAAAACATTACAAGGCTGTTGACAGTAAATCTTTTTTCTTTTTCCTTTTCTTTTTGTGAAATCTATTAGTACTATGAAATGGCTGAATGGAATGAGGCTATGCTACACATACCTACAATGTTATTACTCCATCTTAGTTATTGTATTTGTTTCCTTTCTCTTTACTTTTGAATTGCCTCTGGCAGACTTCTGAAAGAGTTGATAATGGGAAAGAGCACAACCAGTAGTTCTATTCTCTCTCTCTCTTTGTTCCAGTACCTTGAATCATCCGTTTTCCATATTCTTGCAAAAGTGCTATTGAGTCAAAGAAATTATCAAAGAAAAAGTGATATAGAAAAAGCTCATGTTTGCTTGATGTATATCAGAGTACCACACTCACTTCTAAACCTAACATGTGATTCTCTGTTGAAGCCTCGTAAATTAGCACTCTGTAAGGCTCCATCCAAGAAATATATTCATTTGGAGGTAGCACCTGCTCACAGCTAGAATCAAAATGCATAGTTTTCCTTGAAGAAATTGCTTTGTCATATTTTCCAAAATATGGTATCGTGGATCATCCAAAGAAAGTTAATCACAGTGCATAATATGAGCCAGCAAAATGTGAACCTTTGCAAATCTGTTACTTTTATCTAGATCATCAGTTACAGACATGAAAATTTCTCATAATGAACTTAAATTTATGTTTAGACATTGTTTGGAAAATATAATAAGTATCAGGATTGTTTTCCCATGACACATTTTTCCATGGAAGAACAATATAACCTCTCAAAGAAAGTATGCTGAGGACCATTTTCATTTCATTTTCCATGTTATTGCTCAGCACATTCTCCTTAGTAGTGTACTGATTTGAAAGAGACAATCAAGCTTAAAATATTCTCATCTATAAAAAAACAAAATAGTTTTTTAGGAGTCAGGAAATTTTTGGGACCAAACAAAGTAAGCCATGCTGCTGAATCAATTCCTTTATCTCATCTAAACATTGGTATTTATATTTCTTCATTCAAGCTGGTGATGGTGATTTAGGAATTTCCAGATCACCTCCATTGTTTAAGAAACAATTTTGATCTGGACAAACAGAAGATGCCTCTTATTCTACGAGGACAATTTTTTTTCAAGGTCTGATGGGTTGTGAAACCAAAACTACAATGAAAACCAGTTCATGTTTTGTGTACATGTGTTGTGTAACATCTCTAGTATGCCTCTTGATCATGTTGCATCACACTTTCAGTTCTGAGCACGTGTGAGCACATAGACATGTCCAAAACAATAGTCTTCCACAAAAAATGAAGTGCATTGTTATTTATTTATGCCATTATTATTTATACCATTATTACTTATGTGGAGAGTCTGTGGTTCAGATCCCCACTGTGCCCTTGGGGTTTTCAGTTCCAATTCTACCTCTCAAATGAAGTGCATGTTGTAATCAGATTTCTTTATGTGGAGGAATGCAATGCACTCAAAATTCATCAACAACTGAGTAATGTGCACAGTGAAACTTTCATAGCAATGATAGCAAAGTGTGGTAATGGTGCTGGAACTTTGAAGCAGGATGTACAGATGTTCATGATGCAATTGGTCAGGGAAGAAAGCGAATATCAACCGATCTAGTTCTCAGAGTGGATAAGGTGACTGAAGAGAATCATCATTTCACAATTTCTGTGATCTGGACTTAGCTCCATCCGATTTTCAGCTCTTTCTTCACTTGAAATGGTGACTAGGGGGACATCACACTTCATTTATTGCATGTTCCATTACAAAATATAGTAATACTACATGCATTGTTAAACATTATACATATTACACATTCACAATCTAAGTCTATTGGGTTAATATGATATTAATTCTTGGGTATAATGATGTATTACTTTTGTTTTATTGAATGTCCATTTTCTGTGTTTGATAATCATACTTTTTCTGAAAATGCATCGTTCTTTTTTTAGTTTTGCACATTCAAATAGTAGGTGATCTATTGATTGTTGTGCTTTTCTGCATGTACACATAAGACTGTTTTATTTTAAAATGATGATAACCTTATTTTCCTGTGCCCTGTTAAGAAGGTGGTTATTTTTCCTGTCAACAGAAAATCCAATTTGTCTGTTTTTCACACTGGGTAGAAAATATTTTGTCACTGCACCTTTTATGGTGCTTTCCAATTTGCTTATGCTTATTGATTGGAGTTCACTTAGAGCCACACTGGGTGGTTTATGGTCATAACATACTAGAAGTTTGCTGTTCTTCGCTGCCTGTTTTGCCAGATTATCTGCTCTCTTGTTCCCGTGGTTCCCATTGTGTGCCTTGACCCACGTGTAATGAATTTTACACTTCTTTGTTTCCAGTAGTTTTGTTTGCTCTCTTGTTGAAACTATTAAGTTCTTGGTTTTTGTGATTTACAAGTAAATCTAAAGTTACTCTACTATCCGTACGAATTGCTGCTGTTTTTTGATGCATAGGAAGATGGTAAACTGTTGCCAAATACCCTAGTGATTTTAGAATTGCTAGCTGTTCTGCTTGATTGTTTGTATAGTGATCCTGTAGTCTGTATTGTAGCTAATGTACTGGTTGTTTATTAATATATATGGCAATTCCTGCTCTGAAACCTGGGTCTTCTTTACTATCGCCAGCGTATATGTTTAGATTATACTCGACATTCTCGTGCACTTTGCACACCAGCATAGAGTAGTGACTGAAAGCATAGGCGGCTGATGAGGGAATTGGAAAGTTAGTACCATGCTATGAAAAATATCAACATTGGCACAGCAGTTGTGTAGAGAAATGGCATTTAGGTGTAGCTAAATGTTGGAAATAGAATAGTTTTGTTTATCACTGTGATTTTGGTTTTGTAACCAATCAAACCTTGAAAAATAATTAGTCCTTGATGCGGGGTTACCGCTTCCTCCTTTTCACTATCCTAAGCGGAATTTTGGTCTCAGGTGATTTCTGCTCCGGACTGCTCAGCATGGATCTTAATCTCCGGGTATGTGTGAGTATTTTCAATAAAAGACGGAACTCTCCTTAAAACACTTTTATTTACAATCAAGTAACGTTTTAGATTTGCTGATCGCTATTAGAAATTTTGTTATATATTTACTGTGTCTTTACTAAGACCGAAGATTGTTACTGGAAACTGTAGTGTGTCCTCCACTTGAGGTCCGGAAGGTAAGTCTAACCGACCTACTCGCTGACGATCTGGAAGGCAAGTTAAACTAAACCGCTCGCTCCAGGTTCTGCATGGCGAGTGTTACTGACCTGCTCGCTCTGAGTTCTGGAAGGCAAGTGTTACTGACCCACTCGCTCCAAGTTCTGGAAGGCAAGTGTCTGCTTTGTGCACTCCCGGTAAGATCACCCATGCTAACTGTGCGTCATGACGCTATCTATGCTTTTCACCCCTTAATTACCCCTATGCCAGCAGCGGGTTTTGACGAAGTCTACGCAACCGTCCCTCGTTTTCCTGTGCAACACCTGCACTAAGTGATTTCCAGGAAAACTGGAATTACCAGGCCTCACCTGACTACCTGACGCTTGCCCCTAATGACTTGTCTGTAACATTCTGTAATATTTCTGACAATTTTAACTGTAACCAATCTTCCCAGGTTTGTACCTTTTATACACGCAATGATTTGAACATTTTCTGATTATAACATTTTCTGATTATTTAATTGTGCTGTGTGATGCAGTATTAAGTCATAATTATGGCATTCACAATTTTGGTTTCATCCTCATAATCGCCCATCACATCCCAAAATAATTCATATTAACTCAGTGAAAGGGGAAGGAAAAAATGTTGCTTTTGATGGCTGTATAATAAGTCACTGATCAGCACAGTTTAACTCTTCTGAACATTTTTTGGAGGATCCAAAGCCTTTTTACTCTTCTTGATTGAATATATTTTCATGATTTTAAAGTATCATTCCCAGGAACAGTATTTTCATGTCTAAAAGAGAATTATGGAGCTTTGTTTGATTTTGTGGGCTTTGTAAACAGAACTTATGATACCTAATCTATTAAAAACACAGATATGTTGAAAAATTGTGTATACGACTTACACCAATACATGCTAAAACTAGTGCTGACTTCTGTTTTTATAAATTCGTGGAATTTTTATACATTCGTGGAATGTGATTGAAGGAGTCTTTGAACATTGTGGAAGATCTGAAATCAAGTCAAGTGCTGTTGAAGGGTGTGGAGGAAGTAATCTGGACACCTATTTGTAGCCGATGATCTCACGTTGGTAGCCAATTTGAAGTGTATATGATGTTAAATATGCCACTGATGGGAAGAGGGTCCACTGAATGCTTTAAGGTGTTCTTGGCGCCATTACCTCGGCTTAATTTGGAAGAGCATGGATTTGAAGTTCTCAGGGCACTTTGTGGGTATTTAAGGAATAGCCCAAACTTCGTTTTCAAATGTTTATATTCGATGCATTCCTTATTTTCAGCATTGAGAGGAGCTGACCACAATTACTTTCCGACAACCCTTCTCACCGCCTTTCATCCTACTATGTGCTGGTCTCATATAGTGTAATGCCGTTACCATACTCATGGATGACCTGGATTTGTTTTAAACATTTGACCGTTGATCACGTGATCCTTGTTTGCGTACACTGAATTTCTGTTTCAATAAGCTGCTGGAATGCAAGTAATGAAGAAATTTGAATCTGTTATGGGGAGAAACCCTGACTTCTCAACATGGGCTGCAAAGAAGAAAAACTTCCAGACACTCTCTCACCTGAAAAAATGTAATCTACTTAAATTCACACCAGCAACTTCCTGTGATGTGGAGAGGTTATATTCTGTATATTAAAAGATCCTCTCTGATCGGCAGCATTCCATGACAATAAAAAACTTGGAGATTTATTTGATAGTTCATTGTAATTCAAAATGAAGTACATTGAATTCTGCAAAGTACGAGATATTCGGTGATCAGATAGTTTAAAGAGTGACTATGAAGATTAAAATAATTGTGAATCTTCATAATAATGGAATTTATTTAAGCTAGCTATAATATGGACATGCTGTATTAATTATTGTACCACACTTTATTTTGCAAAAATATAATTAATAAAGTGAGGAATCTTCAAGTAATATGCATAATTGTACATCATTTATATCAAAATTAAATTAAACTAATATTACATATTTCATAACATTTTGTGTGTTAGTACATACTTCACAACATTTTGTGTGCTAGTACATACTTCACAACATTTTGTGTGTTAGTACATACTTCACCTAATATTACATATGTACACATTCTACATGCTAATATTACATAAAAATCCTAGCCTTATTGTTATTGTTACAATAGTCGCTGTCACTATTGTCATTGCTGTTATCACCATCACTATCACCACCATCATTTTATGGAATGTGCAGTTTAAAGGATTACTTAAAATAAAACACATCACAGCAGCAACATTTGTTATTGAATAAAGCAAAATGCACTCCTGGTAAGCCATTCATTTTGTTGTTGAAACACTCAGGAGAATGTCAGCAGAAGTAATTGGGAGAACAAAGCTTGCTCTTCATTTAGTGATTATTTCCCTCCCTGTGGTGGAAATTTGTTGTCGTTGGCTAATGCTGGATTTCTGATGATGAAACCATTAATCCTCTTGCTCTTCAGTATTTTCCACTCAAGTATGCTACCATGGTGATACCTGGACAGTATTAAAATTATCTTGATCCATTTCCTCTTGAAGATCAAGTGGTGAAGAATTAATTCCAATCCTATAGAGATGTTTTACTAGACAATCATGGCCTGTGAATATTCTAAAGATTGCAACTGCACATTTTCTTGGGTATTCAGGGATGTTTTGATTTTTAATAGATTCCCATATTTTATCTTTTGAAATGTTATAGTAATATTGTGTAATCATTTCTTGGAATTATAGGTTTATAATTTTTTTATTCTGTGGAATTATAGTTGTGTAATAGGCTTTTGTATATTATTGCATCGATTTTTGGCTAGATAATTGGTGTTGTTGTTGCTGAACAGTACATAATGTACAGGAATGCCCTCAAAAACTATTCTTCTCTGTAATTTAGTGAGATGAAATAGACTTGTCCAATACTAGAGAATTCGTTAACCTTTTGGTGTTGAGGTGGATGTTACAGTTCAAATAGCTGCTCTTGAGTCAGAAAGAATTGTTATTCTATACAGAAGATTTTGAAGTCTTGTGCACATGGCTTTGACTTCTCTGCCAAACTTTGTGGTACCAAATGCAAGAGGTTTGTAGAAGAAGATAAGACATGTAGTTCCAGCACCTGGTCCATTTTGATTTCACAACAAAGAGCTATCACTAAAAATGTTAAGTCTTGTTGTTCAGGGAATCTAGTGTGATTTGTTTCTAATGCTAATGATTTCAACACATTATTTGAGGTGTCATCTTTTTTAACTTTCTCCATTAGGCCCTTATGGTATTCAACATTTAGAGTTTATATTGAGTTGGTCTTTGAAAGTAAAGTTTCTTTCTTAGGAGGAAGGGTTAGTTATTTTTCTGAGATCATGGATTTTAGAAAGAAAGCTTTCCTAAGTTTTGAAGTGAAATATAAAATTTCTTATTTGCCAACTACTGGATGGCAACCTGATGAGTTCTTCATACTGTATAACAGCAGCTTTCTCTAGCTCATATCGGATAGGTTTTTGATTTGTTAACATCTCCATTGTGGCTATTGGTGTAGACTTACAGCACCTGTGATTAGCTTGAGGCTTTGGTTCTGGAAGAATACCAGGTTCCGTCATTAACTCGCCAAGCTAACCAGCGCTAATTGTTGAGCAGCCCCTCTCATTAGTTCGCCATGAAATGGCATGATTACTAACAGCTGCACCACGTGAAGGCTTGAGATGGGACACCATGTCCTAGTTGGTTCCTTTAAATTTCCAAACAGAAAGTATTAAAGGCCCTCCCCCCTGTTAAATAAATCTAAATATCTTAGGCCCGTATTAAAGAGTTGTAGTTATTTCGCCCTTCACCAGATTTTATCTACTTTTACTTTCTCTACTACGTATAGTAAAGTAGAAGTAGCATTGTATTCCACCCAAAAGTTCCATGTCTGATTTCACCGGGAATACATGTTTTGAGGTCCCCTGAATTAAAAAAAAAACATTTTTAGAAAAAGGTCCGTGTGTGCGCGCAGCATAACTCAAAAGCGAAAAGTGGGTTAAAAACAAAAGTTGGTAGTTAAGTTTAATATCTTTCAAGGATGCGACACGAAGATTTTGAAGAAAATTCCTCCACTCTAAACCATCCTTTACATGGAAAAGTTTGATTTTCTTGATTAGCTCTAACAATTTTGATTAAAATGCCAGATGTTTGAGATATTTTTATGACAAATGAAATGTATACTTTATTTAGTCCTTTGAGACAGCCGAAGGTTGTACCTCCCGCTTCCACTGTCTCAAAAGACTGAACGAAGTATATGTCTTGAATTTTCTGGCTATAGCCAATGAAGTCCTATTTACTCTGGATTACTTGTGCATAACGGGTAAACCGTAAGATATAGACCAAATCTTACTCTACAAAAAATGTAGATCTCGCTAAAACACACAATTTATGTCCAAATACATTTTTTTTTTGTAAAGTGAACCATTTCGGAGATATTTCTTGTTATTTGCGTGAGTTTTGGAGAACTTACACCTCTGTCCAATGGAACATCGCCATTCATCTTTTTATATGTTAACTGTGCAAATAGATCGGAATTTGAAAGCTTTAAAAGATTTGACTATCGCTCAAAGCCTACTGTATTCCCATATTCTCCTTGCACCTATAAGGAAATAAGCAATAAGATCATTTTTGGAAATGTTTATCTCAACACGGAGAAGATATAGGAATGAGTTTGTAAGGGTGGTTAGTACAAGAGTAGAGAAAGTCATGTGAATTCAACAGATAAGATCTTTTCGTAAGAAACGGGAAGTTAGGGTTTTCACTCTTCGAAATGCGCGGTAAGAGGTACATGCAAACCACAATGCAAACACTTCTGCGATGCTGCGCTATCTAGTAAGACGTATATGAATTACTAATAAAACAGCTGCGATGATGAGCGACCTGGTGACAGTCTCATGCATTACAACTAAATAGCTGAACATTATAGAAGCAAATCAGTGTATTGCATTATAAAGGGTTATCAACAAGTCCCTCTGCACCGTGCCGAAGCCCACCTCCTTGGTGTGGTAGTAGCGCATCTGCCTCATGTCCAAGAGGTCGCGAGTTCTAATCTCGCCTAGAGCGAGTTACCCGGATAAATTTTTTTCCGAGGTTTCCCCTTATCCTGAGAAAACGAATGTCAGGTAACTTTAAGCTCTATGACTTACTTGAACATCATTTCACACTTTCATTCATTCACCGTCCGATATGACATTACGTTCGAAGACAATAATAATTAAAAAAAAAAAAAAAATAAAAAAATAAATAATAAAATAAAAACGCACCATGCCGGGGTCTGCCGCTCAACATAACTTGGTATCCTGTTTATCTGCATTACCTTTGATGAATTAATATGTGAATCTATCACATACTTCATTTCGTGGAACGTTATGAATAACCATAAGCTCGCGGCAGTCAGTGCTGCCACCGGAATTCCCGTATCTAGGGGAATTTTGGTTACAAGAGACTGCGAAGGGACTTCTCGATAATCCTATATTACCACGTACTTAGAAGGCAGAGGAAGTATTTTATTCTATCCTAAATCTTGATATTGACCATTAAGGCCAATTAAGCCCATTTAATTAAAGAAAGTAAAAAGAAAGTTTAAAGACGTATTTGCGTGTGGGATGTATATATGGAAACAATGTGACTTAAAAAACAAAATTCGGATAACTAGGTACCAAACTTGGCATTGAAGCTCGGTATCTTTCAGAGATAAACCAAGTTTTAAGAAAGTGCCTCCCCCGCATTAGCTTTACATGGAGAACATGGGGAAAAGGGTACGACTTTCTCAAAATAGCTTTTTTTGTTTGCTTGTTCCATTTGCCGTCTTTAACACCTAGGTCATATAGGCAGCTTTGTGTTTGGAACAATCGCTCATATTAGTGATCTTCACTTGCTTTACTGTTATTTTTTTGTGTTGTCCATATTCTGGCAGACTCATCCACACTCTATCATACTTTCAGACTCTAGGGATAGAGGAGAATAATTCTGTCTAAAGTCCATTTCCTACCCTCCAGCCGGGAATCGAACCCGAGACTTCTGGGTTGGAAGCTAGCATGCTAACCACCCGGCAGTCTGAACTATTTTTATTAACATATATTTAAGATATTTTACAAAATAAATGACACATTTTGGAAGTCCTTTGTCCTAGAAGCCGTCTTCTTGTGGAATCAATACTGTACATAGCTTTACATAACTTGTAAACCGCAAAGATCTACTATGCAAAAATGTGGATACTTATCTTTAAAATACACAATTTATATTAGGTAGGTGGATGGGTAGAAGGCAGGCAAGCAGGCAGGTCTTTTTTTTTTTCTTTTTTTTTTTTTTGTAAGTTTAACGTCCTTCAACCTGTTCGATCATATCGGACGATGAATGAAATGGGTGAAATGATGCTCAAATGAGTGAGTTCCATGGAGCTTAAAGTTATCCGACATTCGTCTTTTTAGGATAAGGGAAAACCCGGCTAAAACCTTATCCGGTTAACTCGCCCTAACCGAGATTCGAGTACGGAAACTTTTAAATGTAAGGCAGACACGCTACCTCCACACCATAGAGGCAGTACACTTTTTGCATTGATCATTATTTCCGTTATTTCCGTTATTTATAGTGCTGTCAGTATTCAGCTCTTTCTAGCGGTCATGGAAAACGTATGGAATTTCAAGGCCAGCATATAACGATCCGTTTTTAACACGACTAACGCTTCAGCTTCCTGTACGACATGTTTGGGATAACCATTCTCTCAAGAGGGTCTGAAGATTTTTCGAAATGAAATGATGCAATAAGGTGCTTTAAGGACATGCCTATTGTCCAAAGGTTTTACAGTTTTCTTAGCACGTAGAATGAAACCTTCTCTTTAAACTGGTCCGCATTCCAGTCACTCACGGTCATAAGAATGCACGTAATAAAGATTTTCCCATTACTGTCGACTTTACTGACAAAAAGGAAGGTGTTGTATGCCTATCCAGTTTTAAATTTAGTTTCAAGCAATTTGAAGCAAGTTAGGCATATTTTATTAACACGGAATAGATTTGTGGTATAAAGTGTTGTATATACGTATTTGTGAATTTGTTTTGTGACACATAAGCATATAAGAACCTTAAGAAACCAGCACATTTTGTTACGAAAATTTATCTACATTTCAGACCATTAATTTCCTCAATTGTTTAAGTTGCTCTTACATCGGTTTTCCGTGTTCCTGCACAGCAGTTGTTTCGCATGTCACAGAGATGAGAATTCTACATACATAATCATAAAAACAAATTTATTTTAGACTGTTGCCAAATTACCTTATCTAATACTTTGCGGTGTTATCAGTTTACCTATCCATTATACGAAAATAGTGTTTATTTGTTAAGCAATATATTTGAAGCCTTAAGCTTAATACTTAATTTTATTTTTATTACTTGTGGAGAATTTAGCTCTACTTTAGTCCTGAAAGTGTATGATAAGTGTACAGAAATTATGAAGAGATTTTTAGAGTGCAACTAGGAAAGTGAAGTTCCAAAGTATGACTTTATACCAAGCAGCAAAATTGCATTAGTTCCTTGCAACACAATTAAGAAATTTGTTCTCGTAAATGAAGACTTGGAACATACTCAAATACAAAAATTGGTTCGGCGTTACCGTTGGTATGCATCATGGACAGTTTTTTGTTTTACACTTTATAACTGTCAAACATGAAGCTATTTAAATGTGAGATTGATGGAAAATTCAGGTTCCGAGGACGAGGACTGTGTACTATAGGGATATAGATATGTTGCAAAATTACCTTACCATTGCAAACTTATTTACCGGCACAGGCTGTCATTATTTGTATCACTTTTAAAAATGAAGTATTCAGAAAAATGTGGTTATTAAAATGTTTGTCAGTTATGTGAGTACTGAAAAAAGTTGTTTCCAATGATGTATCCATAATAAATAATAAAATCTTCTTTTTGTGAAAATACTACGAAATTGCCTTACCTTACCCTACCTTTCCAAATTAACTTCATGATTTTTTCTAAAATCCCTTTAGCACTAAAAACGATATCACTGCAGTAGGACTCATCTAAAACCAGGTTGTTCTTCTTTAAACAGTATTTTAGTTTTTAATGTGCCATTTAGCATGTGTTGTTTATACTGTGTTAAAAGACCTGTAGTTCCTTAATTTTCACACTTGTCTAAATATTCTTTCTTAAACGGTGAGATGACATCAGGCATTCTCTAAATAGCAAACAATATACTTACTAAATAATTTCTTTATTATATGCTGAAATATTTAGTACTTCTTTATGTGCTCTTTCCAAGCGATCTCTTTAATAGACTTCCTTGTAACCACGTTCTCTCCTTCGCCGCCCCCCCCCCCCGCCTCACTCAGATTTTGTATGCACGGTACTTAATTTACATACAGTCAAAATTCGAACATTTAAGTTTGTCGCAAAACCCAAAGTTGCATTGATTTAAACCCCGTCGTTGTAAGACTTAATTTTCGTTTCACTTTGAGAGCTCTTGCAGCTTTCAAAATATACGTTGTAGTATCGGAGAGCTGTAACACCAATTTTTCTTCTTTACCTCTGCGGGGCCACATTGTCTTCAAACCATTGTTAACGAATCATTGTTTCTCAATCAGGTGTAAGTAAGCCAAGTTCAATACATTCAGTTCCAACTGAATCAACTGATCAACTGTTTCAAGATTTGGCAGGACCATAAAAAACCCTGCATATCTATCCTATGTGTGTAAATATATTTTATAACATGTTCATTATCACCAGGGAATCGACCCGTTCATTGACAGGACAATAGGACGTCCGGAAACAATTGCAATTGTGTGCTGTTCTGGGCTCCAGATCATTCATTTTCTAGCATTCGGGAGTACTCCATTTCTAGAAATTTGTTCATTGTATGCGGTACCTATGTAAGGGACAGCTAAGCACCGAGTCAGTTAAACCTTTACGAAGCGCTGACTGTGAACGGAACCGAGTATAGTGCAATGCGAGTTGTGATCCGGTAATGATAGTTCAGTTGTGATTCGATTTGACGGATAAGTTATGTTGCTCTGAGTGTGTGTAATAGTGTAACATTAGCAATACGCTAACCGATTAGAAGACAAACTGTGATTAGTAGTAACTGGTGTTCTCACAATATTAGTAGCTAATACAGGTTGGTACACCGTCAGAGAGGTACAAAAGATGCCAGACAGTACGGAGCTTTAATAACTTCGAGCGGTGATCACGTCTTATTTCATCCATTCTACTTCAATGGTCAAATGCAATAACGTAGAAGTGCCTAACTTCAGCCTCCCCCAGAGTGTGAAATTGTAAAAAATACATATTCAGCTTCTATACACTTCTAAGTAAGTTTTACCCGAATCGGATGATTTTTTTTCTATAGTAGTTTATTTAAACATATCATTTTAGCCAAGCAATAACAAGAGCCAATCCCTTGTAAGACTATTTTGGTATTCCCATACCGTCTTTGATAGTGCCATGTTAAACATCTGAGAACAGTGGTATGATGAAGTATTCCAAGGGGAATTCATTTGAACATCGCCTTTCTTCTTTGTTCTCCTTAAACGTTTACAATCACGCTCTTTCCTTCGGTGTTTATCAGTTCTAGTTATTACACATTGTTTCTTGCGTCTTCTAACTTGATCTATTTCACTTTTCTCCACCTGAGAAAAGTAAGTTTTCTCATTTGAGACAATTTCTCGTTTTTCTCAACCTTAATCCCGTTGTGGACTTCTGATTTGTTTCATCTATATTCTTTGAGAGAGAGAGAGAGAGAGAGAGAGAGCGCAAGAGCAAGCAAGCAATATAAATGACATAATTCTGGCATTTTTAAAATTGCACATTTCGTTTTAAAAATGTTTAATGTGAATATATTTAGTTCCACAACTACATAAGTGCATACAATACTGTTTTATATCCCCTATGGCAGGCTGTTCCAAATCCACGAATTTGAGTATGAGTATACGCAAGTACGCCGCAGCTTGCGCGGAGCACAGCTGTAGAGGAAGTGGTAGCTAATACGTCACTATATTACCCGCCCCCCCCCCAAAAAAAAAAAAAAAAAAAAAAAATTCACACCTTTCTCCCATTATGGTGCAGTTTGATTATATTTGGTGATATTCCATCCATTAGATTGCATTAGTGCCGCCAACTGTCCATAAGATATAACCATGGTAAAGCTATGCCCATAGCTGGTGTTATTGCGTCTGTTATGTTGCCACAGAAACCCTTGTTTATGAACGCGTTGCAAAGAAGCCAACCGATAAATTTTAAGACAAAATTTTGTTTAGACGCCATATTAATTGATTAATCTGTGGACGTACTGCTCGTGTTTGCGTGGTTTTGTCTTGAATTCTTTTACAGCAGTATATGCAGTTATAGTTAGTTACTTTTGTTTTCTCTACAATATTATGATATTTAGGGCTCGGAAGTGGTTTTATGCAAAAGTGTTATTGCAGAACAAGATTTGCCGAAGGTGAGTACGTTCTTTGTTGTGTGGTAACGATGTTCAAGCATTATTATCGTTTAAAACCCTGTGATACTTGAGGTTAGAAATGCCTTTATTATGTTCGTTGGCAGGACTGTTTTTTGGGACACTTTCCCCTGCTGTTTAGTGTAATGCCGGCCATGCTCAATTCTTGGGAACTGCCGATAAACTACTTCCACTATAGCAACCTCGCTCATTCTCCGTCGCAGGTCTCTGTTAGTACCTACGGCGCCGTGACGGCAGCTTACCCCAGGGCAGAGCTGTGCTGCGAGTTGCAGGTTTACTCACGCAAGGCGGCGAGTACGCCGTTACACACTGACGAGCAATACAGGTGGAACACATTGTGGCATTTGGTAATAATTAGAATTCCAACATGTCTTGTACGTAAATAACATGTGGGATAAACTAGTGGTAAATATAGCTGTTTAACAAAACAACCCAATTACTGCTCGCTTTATTAAGCAGTGTTTTGCTTGAAAGAAAAAGAATACAAATAATCCACTTCGAAAACAGTGTAGAACCTTACTTCTATCACATGCAGGATAAATGGTTGTGGAAAATTCAATTTGAAAATCATTGTTCTTGAGTTAGATGTATTCTTATGAAATGTTTATGCAAGTTGAATTAATATTTTGTCCATACAATGCAGAAGAAACTGAGGTGTGGCTTAGCATAAACTCTCTGGAGAAACAACTGTCAGCTGTTTTGAAATATAGGAGTAACAAACATTTTTTGTGAAATTGCGCTTGAAACATTGCTTTTCAAAACCTTATCACTTGGCCATATTTGAACCCCTTATTTTCAAGATCCCCAATTAGCCACACTTATGTGTGAAATTGACAGAACTATGGACTATTCTATTATTACGGATAGGGCAGTCGTTTGCAGGATTAAATCAATACTACAGCAAGTATTTATAAGCCACATCTTTGGTTTTAAACCTCTTCATATTCTGGAAATAAAGACTAAAACATAGACATATATTTCAAAATATGCTGTAAAGAAACATTTCCTAAAAATTTCCCTTTTTAACTTTATTTTCACTATATTAATATCAAGTTTTTTTTTTAAATTTATTATTTGAAGTCGCTTCAACATAAAAGTCATATCGCGACTAAACATTGAGGAAAAAAAGGAGGAAACAAATCATGAAGTTTACATTGAATTTAAACATTAACTTTGCATGCTTTGATGAACTTGATGATTTTCTTGTAATATTGTTGATCACCCAAAGCTAGCTGAAGGTTCTCAGGAACTCCATACTGAAGTCGCTGGTGAGTGTATCTTGGGCAAACAGTGAGCAGATGCTGAACGGTAAGAGTAGAATCACACAGAGTACATTTAGGAGGAAGTTCACGGGACAGAATGTAGGAATGAGTAAGCGCAGTGTGGCCAATGCATAATCGGGTTATTAGCACCTGGTCTCACCGGGTTAGTGTTCTAATTGTTGTGGACAGGTTAGGTATTGGACAGATATCATACAGTTTGCTGTTGGATGTAGTTGTTCAATCTGTCTTCCATCGGTGTAGGATAGTTCTTTTAAGATGCGTAAATAGTCTTCATGAGGTAGCTTAAGATCTGGTAAGCTTGGAGGATGCTTGGTAGCTTCTTTTGCGGCAGTGTCAGCAAGATCGTTTCCTGGTATGTTACAGTGAGATGGTATCCATGCCAAGATTAGTTGTTTACCTGATGAAATAAGCTCACTGTATAATTCACGTATCTCCCTTACCAAGGTGTGGCAAGGAGATCGTTGTTGTATAGCCATTAATGCACTAAGGGAATCTCTGTATATAATGAATGATTTGAAGTCTCCATTCTTTGATGTATAATCCATGGCGAAACGTATAGCAAACAGTTCACTAGAGAAAATGGTGAGTGTGTCTGGTAGAATATACATCATGGTGTGGTTAGGAGCAATCACCGCACAACCATTATTGTTGTCACACCGGGAACCATCGGTATAAATTGGCTCAAAATTGGCATACGTGTCACACAATTCTTTGAACAGCATGGTAAAACAAGATAATATCAAGCTTGATATCTTGCAATGCTGATGAAATTATTCATCAACGCAAATGAAGCACTTTATACTCAAATCTCCCAAAACTGGGTTATATTGCGGATATTTTAGTAATTAGTTGACGTACCAACCAAGCGTATTTAACAGTCATGGATGGTGATATAACACTGACCGATGTCTCTAATCGATTCGCCGAGTAATACAGTTAATTTGATAAGTTTTCACTTGATCTACTACAAATTGCGCGTTCAGCTTGTGGCTCCTCAGTACAGCGTGGTCATGTATTGTGTTGCAAATCGCTAGTTTTTCTGCATACAGAGTTGGAGCTAAACAGGAGGTTGTGAAGCATGTTTTGTTTCTTTCGATGATTTACGCACTGTATTTATCTCAGGAGTTTAGATATGACCTTGTGGTTGACATAAGTGAACTTGAGATAATGCACTGCTTTTTTCCTCTCGCTTTGACGTTTTACACCCTTCTTCAAAAGTGTCTTATTCTTTCTTTCCCAGGACAAATATTACGCGAAAGAGCATCACTAATATATTACAATACTGCGTCAAACAAAGCAATTATGATCATACTTTCAACAATATCACTAAAGAATTATATTTATTGGAGACTCAATAAACCATACGATATAATATTGTAGCAACAGTGGCACTGTTTACATTTCAACTGCCTTGTACACAGTAATTTTGAACTGCTGGTGTTACCCTGTTTACATCGTACCAAGAGGTTCCCCACACCACACCACAGCGCGATTGCGGGTTCAAGGACAAGTATAGTCTGCTGAGCAAATTTCAGTAGACAGTGGAGACTATATCCATCCTACTCTTTATTCCGTACATATAATTACTGCAAGGATGGAAAAATAAACCGGCTTAGATTTTAATTTACTTAAACAAACAAGCTACAATTCGCGCACTTATTCACTCACACATACACCTGTGTTTTTTGAAATGAGTCTTGTAGATATAAAAAAGAGGGGTGAAAACTGTGATACACATTGGATCACTTTTAATGGATGTATGTAAACAGTTTGATGATACACCCGAAGGGTTTGAAATGTCCTAGCGGGTTTTCAGTTCCCTGGATAATCTGTTTTTGCATATTTATCAAACACAGAAATATTGCTTGTTGAGAGCGGAGCGAGATTTAATTAAAAACGTGGATGGAAGAGGTACTGATCCTGCCTGTGGCTGCCATATTCCCAGGAAACGGTTGCTTTTGCTGGCTGCCTTGCAAAATGAAAACGAGTATACAAAGATTCACATTTATGGCGCAAAAACAGACTGACTTAAATTAAAATATGATTATACTCTTAGGTTGCAGGAGGTTTATTAAATATCAAGCAAATAGTATACGTTATGAAGAGTTCATGGCCATATAAGGTAAGAGTAATTCTTTGTAACGTAACAAATATTATGAATCCGGGATAAATATGCTTTTTAATATCAGAGGGATAGTAGTTTGCTTAACCCTTTTCGCCTTAGATTCCAATTTTGATTTTTCACCCACAATAACGACGTATAATTTTCCTCCCCGCCAAAAGTGGTACTGCTTTTCTGAATGATCAGAGGGAAGCTTTGGTATTAAAGATTAGGAAATTAGGTAGTGATCTTGGAAATAATGTACCTATAAAATTAATTAGCTGCTACCTATTTTTACTTTCTCTGCTACGTGTAGTATATAGGGGAAGTATTATATTCACCCGAAAATTCGATGTCGAGATGTCACCGGAAATATATTTTGGGGCCCCCTGAATCCAAAAAAAACAATATTTAGAAAAACGCGCGCGCGTGTGTGTGTGTGTGTGTTCGTAAACAGCATAACTCAAAAACGAAAAGTCGGTTAAAAACCAAAGTTGGTATTTAAGTTTGACATCTTTCAGGAATGCGACACGAAGATTTTGAAGAAAATTCCTCCACCCTAAAACTACCCTTTACATGGAAAATTTCTGGAAAAATTTGATTTCCTCAAAAACGGCTAACAATTTTGATTAAAATACCATATGCTTAAGATATTTTTTATGGTAAATCAAATGTATATTTTGAATTTTATGGGTATAACCTATATGTGGTCATGTTGATTACTTTTACATAACTGCTAAGCCATAAGAGATAGACCAAATCTTACTATATAAAGATATGAATCACGTTAAAAGATACAGCTTATGTCCAAATGCATTTTTGTGGAGTGAACCATTTTGTAGATGTTCATTGTTGTTGTGTTAGTTTTGCAATACTTTTCTCAAATGGAAGGTCATTATTAATTTTTTCGCTTGGCCGTGCAAAGAGAACGAAATTTCAAGGACTTTATATAGCGACAAACTTTAAAATATGTATTTGATTATGGCTCAAAGCCCATTCTCATTGCAGCTACAAGGAAACTAGCAATAGGATAATTTCTGCAAATGTTTATTGCGACTAACATGAGGATAGGGGGATAAAGTTTGCAAGAATTGCTAGTACAAGAGTAGAGAAAGTCATGTGAGCGCAACACATCAGATTTTTTTCTTTCATAGACATCATTGTTATAATCGTTAACCTCATTTGGTATTGTAGAATGCTGAGCTCAAAGTGAAGTCTGGGGGGAGGGGGGCACATGCACAGAAATCTCAATGTGATCAGATTATCTGGTGGGTGAGGGAATCCTTCCTAAGTGTAATCAGTCAATACCTGCCGCAATAGATCCTGTGCGAAAGACTCCGGGAATTATGAGCGATTCTGCCAAATTTATCACCGCGCTTACTTATGCACAAATGTTACATATTGCACTCGCATGACTTCCTCTACTCACTCTTGTACAAATACTTATTTTTGTATCCACCTCTCCATCTATCTTTTGATTTCTCTTTATGCAATCCTAGCATTAAAACGCTTATTATAACGACATAAATCGTACGAAATTACCCTCTTTCTGGCACCAGTAGCAGAAAATGAATTACGTAATTACGATGGAAACAAGACAGCAATGACGTCATCACCACCACAATATAATTTTCTCCAAGTGTGCCTGTAAGAAAACCTGAAATCGTCACTGACACAAACTAATGCATTTTTCGTTTCTCCTTCCACAAAGCTTTTAATATTCTTTTTCGTAAACATATTTTGATTTTTCTGGAGTTAATAAACTCTGAGCACTCTTGGGTTTATTCAAAAGTCAAGCATAATACAATCCGTAGTTTCAATAGTTTTATCATAACTTTCCATTTTCCTCTTTAAGTGTTGAAACAAGTGAAACATCTGCTCAGCAGATTATGTCACACACCTGACTCATTATAATTTTACATTTAGCAAATTTATTAGTTACTTTTTTCGTATTCTAATGCTACAATTGCATAATATGTATTTAACACGAGCATAATCTTTTCAGCATGAAAAGGTTCGCTTCCGCTCATGGGCTAAACCTCATACTCGTATCACAATAAGTTAGATTATACGCTAGTTACATAACTATTTAGGTACCTACTATCTTTCACAAAAGTAAATACCCATCTTCGGTGAGACGTGCGCGAAGGGTCACCTAATTCTCAGGCGTGCTTGCATACGTGGTATGAGAATTAAATTGGTCATATGCTTCCCTTACTGTTCGGAGGACATGGCAGCCATATCACCTCGCAACTCACCTCACCTCGTGGCTTGGAAAAGCAATATTTCAGCAATCCTTCTACATTAACGGGCAAAGATTGCAGATTCAACTTCAGTGCACCTGCAGAACATATGTTCTTAATGTGTTTCTACCAAGTTATGGACTAGAACTAAAATGATTCCAGTGTTGATCCTAGACTTACAAAACGTGAGCAGCACAGATCCGTGTAATTGCGATAGCTGTGCTGGCTAAGGCGTGTTCTTTCAAATTAACTGTGTGGGCTGACATAGGTTCGAATCCCACTTAACACAGTTATTTTTTTTTCTTTTTTCTTTCTTAACGGGAATATTATTTATATAACCTGAGCGAAATAGAAAACAAACTAATGGAATCTATTTCTAATAAAGCTTCTCCTTTAGGCATTTTTATTCCGCGTGCCGTTGTAACCTTTACCGCCGTCTTATGAATGCTGCAGTATGATGGAAATTTTACAAATGAATGCTTCCTAAGATATCAGTTGCTGAAAATGAAGCAGGGAACACGCCTACCTCAATTGTCAAACATTACCCTTGAGATTAATGTTTCTCTTAAACATTCACATTCCAAAGCATCTCTATCACTTTTGTAGGCTATTACCATATTAAAATATATAAGCGTGTAATAGTGTAAATTACCAGATCTGGATGCCAGTGAATATGATATATTAAACAGAACAGAATGCAGTTATTGAAGGAACCTTTGCACCTAGCAAGGTTATCATGTCGTTTATTTCCAAGCAGACACAACGTTGCCATGTCCCCATTAACTCAATTTGTAGCAGTGTGCCTTCATCTGATTTTCCGTTCCTGATAAAAAGCTGTAGAAAACTAAACACGTTTAATAATTTTGTATCTCAGAAAATAAACCTGCCAGCCTGCAGTTCTGACTTTCACAGTCAACGATGAAGCGCTGTTGGCTATTTGTCAGTTGGGCACTGGCGCTCTACCATATGATATTAAGCTTGCTGTCACTACCTTAGCAGCTAATTTCACTGCAAGGTGGAAACTTCGTGTGCACCTTTAGAAATGGTTTAAAAATTTACGTTTCTTTTTCTAAGTATTCGCTTACATTTATTTAGAGGAATAAGGAAAGGGAACATTTCTATAAGAAGCACGAGTATCGCAGTGTTTAGTATCGAGTTTAAGTTAGTTCAGTTTATTTGTATTAATGACAGACAAATGAGATTGAAATCACTAATAACAGTAATTAATTTATATTTATTATCTACTCAGGATATACGCCTATCTTGATGAGTGTGATTTTCTTTACTGCGCTTCAACAACCTTTACCAAGACTCTAAATCTCAAGTTAATTACATATTTCGCAACTTATTATTTGTTCACTAATAACCAGTTTCTCATTTACGACAAAGCTAAATATCAGCCAACATTATTAAATTCTGGGGCCCGTGGATAGTGCATGGGGGTACATGGCAAATAGTTCATCATTTCTCGCTATTCGTATTTCACACCGCACACAACGAATCAAGCAATATAACATGTTGTGTCGGATTTAAAGTTCACTGACCATCCCCCATTTCCATCTTATTGTGAATAACTGAATTTGTACCAAATTGAGCTAATACACATTGTAAGCGCTCTGCTTCTCTCCGAGCACGGTTCTTTTCAAGCAATACCTTTTGTAATCTCATCTCCATGAGATACACATACAACTTCTTGAAAACAAATCCTTAATCATTGACCAAGATCAGTAAAATTGCTAATATTAATTATTATTTATTTATGCCAAAAAGCTTACGGCTGGTGTTTTTAAACACACAAGCCGTGTGTGGGCAATGTTTAAGGGGTTGAATCAGAAACTGAAAAAATCAATGTCATAGCCGGGATTTGAACCACGGATTTCGCTTATCGAGCGGCTACTTTGACTACTAAGCTACCATGACCAACTTGCCAGTACGACATTACCCCTTTCATGCCTGGTGTGTATCATAAGATACATAGGCTTTTTTCCCTATTTGTACTAGTTTTACCTATTTTTTCTGCTATATTCTTGCTATACTGTCTGTCACCAATTAAAAATACACTGCGGTTGCCGAGACTTGAACTCACGACCTCAGGCTTTGAGTGCATGGCCAGTGCAATACGTGTTGCCTTAACGATTATGGCTAATCAAGCCAGCAGGCTGAAGGTGTCCCAGACCGCCTAATCTAAACCGGTTTCGAATTAGAGGAAGAGCGGCATAAGTAGCAAAATAATTCAGGCATGAAAGGGTTAAATTCCCCAGCTGATTCGTACTTTATTCTAGTTAGACCACAAGGGAATCTCACATGAGAGATAAATACCCCAAGGGCGACTTATAATTATGAGTACTTTATGTCCGGGGTTTAAGTAAAGTTTAAGTGGTTAACCGGGAAAAAGTACGAATCAGCTGGGGAATTTAATGTATTGGCAAGTTGACCATGGTAGCTTAATGGTTAGAGCAGCCGCTCGATAAGCGGAAGATCCGTGGTTCAAATCCCGGCTATGGCATTGCATTTTTCAGTTTCTGATTCAACCTCTTGCTAATATTAAGTTTGCCATATATTATTCACATGTGCATTTGTTTAATTCAAACATTATTAATATAAACTCCATGATATCAAATATATTAATGATTTGCTAAGAGGATACCTTTCTTTTCACAACTGAGAATATAATTAAACTTGAACTCTGACATTAGCGCTAATGTGCTCCTAAAGCTCCTTTGGGATTCGACTTTAAGCTGGCACAAGCAAATTAATAATAATTTAACGAATAACAATACAATTATGGGTTTAATCATGACTGGGGAGCCCTGGTTGTCGGTTGTCATCTACGCCAGTGGTTTCAAGGCGTGGCTAACGAAAAAGACAGGCTGCGGTGCGAATCAGAGTTACGTAGTAATGGTAGTGTCATATATGACTAACATTATATACCATCATGATAAAACTGTATCCACTGTATGAATTCAGCGAACAATGTTTTTGGTTGTTAGGATATAGATGTATTAGGCGCTTGTGGTTTTACTTCCTGGGACCATGATCAGACTGGGAGAACACAAACAACGCTACATAGAAACGTTACAGCCGTTACCTGCAGCTATCTGCGGCCACAGGTAAATCCTTACAGTACATATACCTTATCAACATTTTCCTTCACAATAACCTTGAAGGATACATAGTACATATACAAATTTCATGTATGAACTGAGCAGCACTACTGAGTGTGTTAGTCGTAAAAAGAACACCACTTATCGGTTTATGTAATTATTCAAGTAGATTCAACTAACGAAATACTCTTAGAACTTTTTGATGATTTGGTTCACAATATGCACAACATACTCTAGCCCTTAGATCAGCTGTTCTCAAACTGTGAAGAACACTCACTTACACATTTATATACCTCTAGCTGTCAATACATTAAATTCCAGCAACTAAATACACGAACAACTATGCACATAACTTCGGTGGTAATGACTGCCAAGGTGTAATCACCCTTTCGTGTTTCGAGAGATATTCCGACATGATATTCTCCGACGCTTCTCGACTACAGTCATTTGCAGTTACCATGTACTGTAGTTAATATTATCTTTCAGGGCGTTCAAGAAAACTTTTAAACTAAAACATTGATACTACGATCAACTGTAGTCACCACACGTTTAGCCAAACAATACCTACGTATATGGTTCGAGTACGCAGGGCGTGGTGAAAATATGATCCTTTCCTGGGTCACAGGGATGTTCAATGTGTGCCATGAGTTCGGAAGGTAAACATGTGGGTAATATGCTGCAAGAGCAATACTGGACAAGCAATTTAGAAACCGTGTTTTGAAGAAAAATATCATTCAAGTCCCCACATATACGATTCGTTTCAAACAATATAGAATAAATTAACAATGTCCTTTAATAACCTTTTAGGATCAACTTATATTGATTATTACATACCTGCATAAAAGTATGTTTTATGAACTTCATCAATTCAAAGAAAAATGCATTAATTATGCAACTTCCCCTGAGTGGCCCTCTTTAACGCTACCTTAATTTACCAAAGGTATATAAATACGTAATATATTTGCATAAACACTACCGCTTCACTTGGAGGTTTATGTAAGCGAGTTGATCTCTATGAAGATGAAGAGGTTCTATTGAACCTTTTAATACCATGCGTAGTAATGGCACATCACATTAAACTATCATAGCTAGGGCCTTCTAAGCGAAATGAAGCAGAACTCTGCCTTTCGGTGAATTAGGTTTATTTTAACCAAAAGTAGTTGGTACTAATAAATGCTGAATTTATTAAGAAATAAACGATTGGATAACAAATAAGTTAATTTGAAGAATAGTACACGAATATAATAAAGATGGCAACTAGTTGTATAGGATTGTGGATGTTGAAGGTTGATTGTAAATGAGAAAACTATCTACTTTGGGAACCTTAAACATATTGAAGTAAAACTAAGGTAATAAGGACATAATACAAGCATAACTAACCTTTAAACACACTAACTGAGCAACATAGATATTCCTTAGGCACATCTCTGTTATACTAAACAATAAAAGCTGACGAGAAAAACTCAGTTCAAATTTTCTTCATATGCTTGCTAACCAAAACCTCTGACTTTATTTCACCTATGAGAAAATACTATTTTAAGTTTTGCTTCCTCCTCCATGTGACTACGGATTCTCAGTGTTTAGATTTGTCGCTGATTGC
The DNA here is from genome assembly GCA_030765045.1 of Tenodera sinensis. Classification (NCBI taxonomy): domain Eukaryota; kingdom Metazoa; phylum Arthropoda; class Insecta; order Mantodea; family Mantidae; genus Tenodera; species Tenodera sinensis. The sequence goes on along the minus strand of JAUKNM010000025.1, from coordinate 488,610 downwards.
GAGTCTTGCATGCGACCTTTCATGCAGGTAGATATTACAGACCCATGTCGATTCCCAAGCTTATCGAAGATGATCGACGACGAACGGTTGACGGTCTGTGGTGGTTATCGTCAAACTGACGAACTGACGAACTGTTGAACTGACGATCTGACGGTTAAATAAGAATATAAACAAAATGAATTGTATCTTCATGCTCTACAAGTAAATACGAGTGATACTAGCCTTAAAAGAAACTATACATAATATGGAGTCTCTCTAGACATATGACAAACCAAATTTGTATCTAATAGGGATTGAATACAGTTAGTGCACTCCACAAGATAATGCTACGTTTACAAGTACTATGTCACAAAGAATGCAAACATCAGTAAGCATTTTGAAACAAATTCCATGATCATCTCTAAATACACTAGAAGCACTTTACAACAAGAAATACTGAAAATGTGTATCATTTATGCCGATTATCTGGTGCTTACCTAAGTTTTATTCTTACATAATTAAAGTTATTAATATTGAGTCGCATCTCAGTTCACAAGAGACGATGTTATTTTTATTTTTTTATTTATTTTTTTAAGGGGAAAACAGAAGAAGAGTTGGAGATAGTGACTTATTTTGCTGGATAAGGGATGACGGGAATTGAAACATCTGACTTTATTTACGTGTTATATTCTTTATTTTATTTTATCTGTTTATTTTTGTATTTTTTATTCATTTTTTATTCTTAAGGGGTTCTCTCCTTAACTTAGTAGCACCATGTCTAAGTACTCTCTTGATGTGAAGGGGTTCATGATCGCAAGGTAAATTCTTTTGTAGTGCAATTGTACTTTAATCCTTCCCTATGCTTCCGCCTATCACACCAAATTATATGCGATGCCTCCCAGTACCCTGCAAGCAACCGGACTTGCGAGAATACGCGACAATTACTTTCACGTAGATAACACGACGTTGCCGTATTTTGCGTTAAAATTAAACTTTGCATGACACTTTAACATTAAATTGTGGCTAAATTGTCTTGAATTAAGATTAAAGGACATTACAGCCCTGTTCACACTATGTTTGCACGACTTTAGCATTAAATTGTGGCTAAATTGTTTTGAATTAAGATTAAAAGATATTACAGCCCCGTTCACACTATGTTTGCGCGGCAATTCGTGAAATAATAAACCGTTTATATCTGTTTCTCAAAAAGCTAGATGGCTCCATATGTTTGACACAAAATATGTTTTTTTCGGCGAAAAAATTATATTGTAATTATTAAATTATATTGTACCTTTTTGTTGCACTCATCATATACAATTCCTGGGTAACGTGTGGTCGAAGCAGTACCTTCCACCTGTATAGGCAGAGGTCTAGATCAACTATTACATCCTTCAATTGATGTCCTCTATCGTCTTGACGGTTGTTATGCTAGGTTGGAGATTTGGCATAAGCTGTATAGTTGTTCGGTTAACTGGCAAGCCTAAAGATGTGCCACGTAGGGGTGGTAGGTTCTTCATGTCCTGAGAGGATTGGAAGTAGTCGTTTATGGTAAAGGTGTTCTGGTTACCGTGCAACATTTCTGTACAAGTTTGCTGTGCCATGCAGAGTTGGGTTATTTTGACCAGCTGAAGTGTGTTTAGTATAATTGTTGCCTCTCCACTACTGATGATTCTGGCAGTGGCAGGCATTATGCTATTTTTCTATGGATGCGGCGGGACTCATGGATACAGAGCTCTCGGTATCCCATTCTTTGCTGAGATCTTAAATCTTACATGACCAGTCTGTTCCGTGTAACGTTAGTTTGTTCTTCCTTGATTGTATGCCTTGGTGGTTTCGGCCTTCTTGGTAAGAATGTACCTCATTTAGCTTCCATAGTCGGTCCTTAAAATCAACCTCTGCGTCAAAGCTTGCAATTTTAAAAGGTGTGAGAATATTTACACGACCTTCCTCTTTGAGAGCAGCCAATGCATATTTGAAAGTTGCCAGATTTTTATCATTCGATTTGAACGCAATCCTCTTCTCCACATGCACTGCAGACTATTTAGCTATATGGCCGAGGTCTAGCAATTGTGGTATCTAGGAATAAGAAGAAAGTCAGTCATGTGGCAATTGAAGTTACTGAAGAGGCGTAACGTGCTAAGGATTAATTTGCACATTACAGGGCTCTTATCTGCTGTAGTTGGAGCCGGGATCTGCAGGGAGAAGGCCGGCTGTTTGACCTCTCTGGGTGTACTGCTGACATAATGGCCATCGGCAAGTTGACCTCCACTGGGATGAATTTTCCTTTTTCAGATGAGGTCGCTGGGAACTGACGAAGTTGTAGGCATACCTTGAGAATCCGCGTCAAATGGATGACGGATGCTGGATGATGGCTCTTTTGGGAAGGTGCTGGAGCATGAGCACTGTGGCGCCGTCTGGTCCAGGGGATCTGTTTTGATTCAACCTTTGGATTTCGGAAGCCACTGCTTTCGAAGAAACGATGGAACAGCTATAGTCTCTCATAGAGGTAATCCAGGGCCGCCTTAATGAGGCGAGTAAAGTCTTCGGCCTGGTGATTCTCCCGAGCTGCGAATTGGAGTTCTAGATGGTCTGCAAACACCTTGGCCTTCTTTTAGGGCTCACACATGTCTCCCTCGAGTGCCATATAGGCGATGCTGATATGGTTTGTCCTTTCATAAGGCCTTAATTATCATCCAGAGTATCTTTTCCTGCGGGTTTACATTCTTCACGGTGTTCTCCATAGCTGTCTTTCTATGCGCACAGAGCAGTCATCACGCCAGAGTTTTGAACTGTTGGTGTATTGCTCCTATTGTGGGATGGCTGAAGGACTGTAATAGCTCCTGGACAGATGCCTTGGCTTTCAGCAACCGCCGGAGTTCGTTAATGATGGTTCGAGAGTTAGGGTTGTCAGTTGGGATGCATTAGCTCATTGCGCGTTCTGCGTTTAGAACTTTGTGGGAGAAGCCTGTCCTGTTGCTTCCAGTCCCTCGATGTTTCGATGCGCGGTCGCGGATCGCCGGCTGGTAGAGTTAGAGGATGGCTGTATCCCAGTCTACCTCTTTTACCCAGTCTGCACTTAGTAGAGCTGGCATTACGTTATCAGAACCCCTCCCCCTCCCCCCCCCCCCCCCCAGAGCGGAGTCATGGTCGGAATGCAACTCGAGTGCTGAGAGGTCGAAATGGAATGACATCTTTCTGTGATAATGATGGTCAGGACGGTCTGTCCAGATTTCAACCGCATGCCTTTTCTACAGCCGTTTTCTTTGAGTACCTGCCCCTCTTTCTGTCAGGTTCTGCCATCTCGGAAGAGTTGGTCTGGGTGTCTCAGTTCGTTAAGCGCTGGCCTACTGATCCCAGGGTCGTGGGTTCAAACCCAACCCAGATCGATGGTTTTTAATTATACCCCATAACGAGAAGTTGGTTAAATACCAAACTTGGTATGTAAGTCCAACATCCTCCAAGAATGCAAGCGGGGGATTTTCAAGAAAATCTCTCAACTCAAAGTACCCCTGCATGGAAACATTTTCTAACATTTTGATTTTGTCGAAATTTATCGATTTTGTTTAAAATACCATATGCTTGAAATGTTTGACAAATGGAATATGTTCTGAAATAGTCTCTGAAGTCTTCTTCATTCTGGATGACATTTGCACAACCATAACATAAGAGACAAACATCTTAATGCACAAAGAATGTTGATCTCTTAAAGCGCACAACTCATGTCAAATAAAACTTTTTGTGCCGTTAACCATTTGTGAGATATTCTTTGGCATTTGTTTGAATTTTCGAATACTTTTTCACGTGGCAAGTCGCTATTCACTCTTTCTCGTGGTCATTCAAAAGACTCATCTTTTATGAATATGAGTTTCACTTTAGCCTACTGTGTTCGTCTTACTCCTTAATAAAGGGAAATATGTGCCGACATGTGTAACTACTTTGAAGTAGATAGAAGAATGACCTCGTGTAAGAATAGTTTGTAGAAGAATTAGTAGAAAAAATAAGGTGAATAGAGCGTATCCGAAAATTATTTTCTTTTACACCCTATTGCTCCAGATTTAGCAGGTGGTAGTGAAACTCCAAAGTATTTTACCTTATTTAAAAGTTGGAGTCCTTTATTTTTATTTTTAAAACTCAAATTGTAACAACAAATTGGGCAATTTGTCAGTCAGTTTATAAATTTAGCTGCTTAACAACTTGGTAGTTTTGTGGCCATATATTTATGAAGCAGTCTTAAGCAAGCGAAGCATTCGGACCTTAGATCATGGGTTTTTTTTGACAATGTTGAATTGTCAATATCACTAGATGTGCTGCGGCTATCCGGTAAGTTTGCGAATGAGCAATATGATATACCTGGGTAAATTAAACTTGAGATAATCAAATATGACCGTTTCACCGATAAAATGGACGTAAACGTAAATAAACCGTTGCACTTATGAAATACACAGAAGCAAAATATACGCATACCATAATTAAGTCTCCATAACCGTTCAAGCTAGCTGCACATTAATATACAAATTTTATTTATTAGATTTTAGTCTATCATCACGCAAAATCTGCACTTCTATATCCATAACACTTTGCAATAATGTCTAGAAATTTTCATGACATATTTCCTCCCAACCATAACCCACTATTGAAACTTAATGCTATATATACGCGTCCTAAACGTTGCTCCTCTGTTAGCTAATGAAACTATTCACAGTGAGTAAAGTAAGCGTAAACTGAACACAAGATATTAGCATGAAAGCTTGTAAACTGGAAGCGTTCACGGTTTTGCTTGCATTGTTTGAAAACAATAAACAGACAATGCTTGCACACACAGCAGAATATGGTTCAATAACGTCACCTTAGTTATGGCCTCGTGAAGATGGACCATTACTAAGCCCTGGAAATAACATTCAGTATATTGAACACGTTTTAACAGTTTGTAAATATGATCATAACAATTATGAATATCGTCAATTACGAACATGAGTATAGCCAAACAAAATACGTAGATCCACAGACCACAATTAGGAAACACCACAGCCCATCACAGGGCATCTGAGTTGTCTTTTAGCGTATAAAAGGTCCCGTATGGAGGACTGCTTTCTAGAGAATGTCTTAATTAAGCTGACAACTTTTAGCACTTGCTTCTATTCCTGCCCGCCATCCTGATCTATCGTTCCATTATCCTCTTCTTAGGCCAAATTTAGCCATACTTTTTTCACACTACCATATCAACTTAAAACAATGCTCTTTTCCCTTTTTGTGGCACAATTATCCACCTGGGCCATCTCTCCTCCATTTTTGTACATATCCGTACCATTGCAATATCCGTTCTTGAATTATTTTATTGTTGAGCACGGTGCACAACAAAGGACGGTAGACGCCAAGCTGCTGCGTACCACATACCAGGGGCGGCGCATATCAAAGGCGCTCTCGGTCAAGCTTCCGCACACCTCCCACGCGAGTAAACTCGTAACAACAATCAGAGTGACAGAACCAAAAGATGGTTTCTCCTGATGATTCGAGAAGTGTCCGGTGGCCGGCTTGTTTGAAGAAGTTCGAGAAAGATCTGGTCACGTAATCGCCGGTATAAAACCTTGCGGAGCGCGTGAAGGCGTGAAGGTTTTTGATTCCGTCAATGTGTCAGTGAGTGCCACACAGCTATGAAAGATAGGTCGCGTCGAAGGAAAGACGTTTTAACGAGGTTAAGTGTGTCGTCGGAGTTAGTGTTTGAGAGTCAGAGAAATGAAGAAAGATAGTGAAAGATAGTTAAGGCTGCAAGAAGAAAACAGTTGTGAGGTGTAATGTCACGAAAGACTGTAGATTGTGTTAGTGTCAGTAGAAGAGAACTGAGTCCTTGTGCAAAGATTTAGAAGAAAAATAGTGATGGAAAAGTAACTGAGCTGGACTTTGTCATTTTGTCACAATATTTATCACCATATCTTGTGCCTCCGTATCTATTCCAATATCACAATTCCTCATTTGCTGTAGTCGAGGTAGTCGTCATACTTCTACGAAAACATCCGTTACTATAATTTTTTTCTTCCATCTTCAGAATGAAACACCTGACCGATACATAAGGACACTATTCACTTTTATTTTCAGGGTACGTGTTTTTTGGTTTATTTTATCATTTATCTATTTCATAGGATGCCTTCATGAACCTTGTTACTTGATCCTATTGTCAGTTTATTTTTCAGAGGCACCAGAACCAAATATTTGAACCAGTTAATTTTTTGCAACGTCACCTACAATAAAATCTTCTGCCCCTTCAACCTTCATGTATTTCGTCTTCATAAAATCAGATTTCAATCTATTTAAACTATAGTCCCTTATAAGTTTTCAAAACATATATTCTCAGACAGGTATTAAGCAGTCCGGTGTTTATTTCCGAGACAAAAATGTCAATGTAATAAACATCTTATTACGACCAAATTTGGCTAGAGGAAGGGATTGCCGCTTTGTTAGTTTTCGGCCAACTAAACAATTTGTTGAAAATTTCAAGTTCACGTGGTGCTATCGTCAGTCGCCCACAAAGGTCTACAGACTATTGCGGGAGCATGGAGCTGTTATTAGCAGTTAGCCACGGTAAAACTGCATATGTAAATGCTGTTAATGGGCTTTTTGTGAACCGAACCTTTGACTGCTGGTAAGTCGGTTGAGGTTATCATCCCCCCGCAAACGCTTCGCGTGTCGTTCTTAAACCCAACCCTAAGCAATAATAATTTGAGGCTATTATGTTCTAATGGCTTATCACGAGAAAAACTTAGGTGTATCTATAGTAAGTTTTGTGGCTTAGTAAGGCTCATTTGAACAAAACGAATCCCAACGTTGTGAATGTACAATGACAAACCTGTTCAAAGCACATTCTGGATAACTTTCAACATATATTAGCAGACAGTACAAACGTTTTACAGAATATCCTCCACTGATTATGCGAATTCATTGGAAATATTTTCAAAGATGCTATTTTTCGACAGCTATCCCAGTACAATACAAGCAAGTTCATTAGGTATAATTATTTACTTTCTGACAATTTACAAAATGGATTTTACTTCTGTTTCTGTGCACAAAATCTAGTACACGATGCGGTATAAAATTGTTCATGAGCGGTTGGCAAAGTGTCCAAAATCCCCTGAAACGTTTACGAACCTTACACTAAAGCTGGTCACAAATGGGGGACGAAAAATGTTTCACAACAATACGCGAATAAAAAATAGGTCACGCAAGTTCCATATGGCTAGTAAATTAATTGACCTGCAATGCTGTTTGTGCTAGAAGTGAGGCATATGCACGGAAGGATGTTATCACTGATATAAGTTCAATTAATCAGCAACAGGATAACTAAGCAAAGGGAAAGGTAGTCCTTCATTGTTTTTCCAGTACTAAAAGAAATACTTCACCTATAGCATAAGAACCATACTAAGGGGTAAGATTAATAATTGTATATTTTTGTATTGTTTAATTAATAATTTTATAAAGAAATAGGGAGATAGGTAAACAATTGCAATAAATGCTTTCCGTATTTATCGTTAAATAATTGTTTAATTAAAATATGTATTAATTTACTCTGTTAAAATCAATGTATATACATATATGCACTGTTCGAATGATGCTCCGTATGGGAATAAGCGACTATGATCTTGCAGATGCTTAGTTTATGTAAAAAAATGCTAATGTGCTCACTACCTAGGCTTTCTTGTTTAAAATCTGCGCCCACCATTATTAATAATATATAACATGAATATACTCTTATTAATTTCGCAATTAGTCTCCAATGTTTGTCCGGGCCTAAGTAACCTTGTTGATGAGCCTTCCGCCTGACTGACTGACTGACTGACTTCTCACTCGCTGACTGACCGACTATCTCACTCATTGACTGACTCACTGAATGACTCGCTCACTCACAGAATGACTCGGTCACCCACTGAATGACTCGCTCACTCATTGACTGACTCTCTCACTGACTGACTGACTGAGTGACTGACTTCTCACTCGCTGACTGACCGACTTTCGCACTCATTGACTGACTGACTCACTGACTCGCTCACTCACTGAATGACTCGCTCACTCACCGGCTCTTTCACTCACTGGTTCATTCACACACTGGCTCTTTCACTGACTCTCTCACTGACTGACTGACTCACCGACTTTCTCACTCATTGAATGACTCACTGACTGACTGACTCGCTCGCTCACTGAATGATTCACTCACTCACTGACTCTTTCACTCACTGACTGACTCGCTCACTGACTGACTGACTGACCGACCGACCTTCTCACTCATTGACTGACTCACTGACTGACTAGCTCACTCACTGAATGACTCACTGACTCTTTTACTCACTGACTGACTCGCTCACTCACTGATTCTTTCACTTACTGACTCTTTCACTCACTGGCTGACTCTCTCACTCACTAGGTGACTCTCTCACTCACTGGCTGACTCTCTCACTCACTGGCTAACTCTCTCACTCTCTGGCTGACTCTCTCATTTACTGACTCTCACTCACTGGCTGACTCTCTCACTCTGGCTGACTCTCTCATTGACTGAGTCTCTCTCACTGACTGACTCTCTCACTGACTGACTCTCTCACTCACTGACTCTCTCACTCAATCACTGACTCTCACTCAATCACTGACTATCTCACTCACTGACTGACTCTCTCACTCACTGACTGACTCTCTAACTCACTGACTGACTCTCTCACTCACTGGCTGACTCTCTCACTGACTGACTGACTCTCTGTCACTGGCTGAATCTCTCAGTCACTGGCTGTCTCTCTCAGTCACTGGCTGTCTCTCTCACTCACTGGCTGACTCTCTCACTCACTGGCTGCCTCTCTCACTCACTGGCTGCCTCTCTCACTCACTGACTGACTCTCTCTCTCACTGTCTGACTCTCTCACTCACTGTCTGACTCTCTCACTCACTGTCTGACTCTCTCAATCACTGTCTGACTCTCACTCACTGGCTGACTCTCTCACTCACTGGCTGACTCTCTCACTCACTGGCTGACTCCCTCACAGACTGATTCTCTCACTCACTGGCTGACTCTCTCACTCACTGGCTGACTCTCTCACTCACTGGCTGACTCTCTCACTCACTGGCTGACTCTCTCACTCACTGGCTGACTCTCTCACTCACTGGCTGACTCTCTCTCTCACCTACTGACTGACTTTCTCACTCACAGGCTGATTCACTCACAGGCTGACTCACTCACAGGCTGACTCACTCACAGGCTGACTCACTCACAGGCTGACTCACTCACAGGCTGACTCTCACTCACTGGCTGACTCTCTCACCCACTGACTGACTCTCTCATTCACAGGCTGACTCTCTCATTCACAGGCTGACTCTCTCACTCACAGGCTGACTCTCTCACTCACTGGCTGACTGTCTCACTCACTGGCTGACTTTCACATTCACTGGCTGACTTTCTCACTCACTGGCTGACTCTCTTACTCACTGGCTGACTCTCACTCACAGGCGGACTCTCTCACTCACTGGCTGACTCTCTCTCACTGGCTGACTCTCTCTCACTGGCTGACTCTCTCTCACTGGCTGACTCTCTCACTCACTGGCTGACTCTCTTACTCACTGGCTGACTCACTCACAGGCTGACTCTCTCACTCACTAACTGGCTGCCTCTGTCACTCACTGGCTGACTCGCTCACTCACAGAATGACTCGGTCACTCACTGAATGACTCGCTCACTCACTGAATGACTCGCTCACTCACTGAATGACTCGCTCACTCACTGAATGACTGAGTGACTGACTTCTCACTCGCTGACTGACCGACTGACCGACTCGCTCACTCACTGAATGACTCGCTCACTCACCGGCTCTTTCACTCACTGGTTCATTCACACACAGGCTCTTTCACTGACTCTCTCACTCACTGACTGACCTACTTTCTCTCTCATTGAATGACTCACTCACTGACTGACTGACTCGCTCGCTCACTGAATGATTGACTCACTCACTGATTCTTTCACTCACTGACTGACTCGCTCACTGACTGACCGACTGACCGACCGACTTTCTCACTCATGGACTGACTCACCGACTGACTCGTTCGCTCACTGAATGACTCACTGACTCCCTCACTGACTCTTTCACTCACTGACTCGCTCATTCACTGATTCTTTCACTTACTGACTCTTTCACTCACTGGCTAACTCTCTCACTCACTAGCTGACTCTCTCACTCACTGGCTGAATCTCTCTCTCACTGGCTGACTCTGTCACTCTCTGGCTGACTCTCTCATTTACAGACTCTCACTCACTGACTGACTCTCTCACTCTGGCTGACTCTCTCATTGACTGAGCCTCTCTCACTGAATGACTCTCTCTCACTGGCTCTCTCTCACTGACTCTCTCACTCAATCACTGACTCTCTCACTCAATCACTGACTGTCTCACTAACTGACTGACTCTCTCACTCACTGACTGACCCTCACTCACTGACTGACTTTCACGCACTGACTGACTCTCTCACTCACTGACTGACTCTCTCACTCACTGACTGACACTCTCTCACTGACTGACTCTCTCACTCACTGACTGACTCTCTCACTCACTGACTGACTCTCTAACTCACTGACTGACTCTCTAACTCACTGACTGACTCTCTAACTCACTGACTGACTCTCTAACTCACTGACTGACTCTCTCAATCACTGGCTGACTCTCTCACTCACTGACTGACTCTCTCACTCACTGACTGACTCTCTGTCACTGGCTGACTCTCTCACTCACTGGCTGACTCTGTCACTCACTGGCTGACTCTGTCACTCACTGGCTGACTCTCTCACTCACTGGCTGACGCTCTCACTCACTGGCTGACGCTCTCACTCACAGGCTGACTCTCTCACTCACAGGCTGACTCTCTCACTTACTGGCTGACTCTCTCAGTCACTTGCTGACTCTCTCACTCACTGGCTGACGCTCACTCACAGGCTGAGTCTCTCACTCACAGGCTGACTCTCTCACTCACAGTCTGACTCTCTCACTCACAGGCTGACTCTCTCACTCACTGACTAACTCTCTCACTCACTGACTGACTCTCTCACTCACAGGCTATCTCTCTCTCACTGACTGACTCTCACTCACTGACAGACTTGCTCACTGACTCGCTCACTGACTCACTGAGTGACTTATTGACTGACTGGCTCATTGACTGACTGACTCACTGACTGACGCACTCAGTGACTCGCTCACTCACTCGCTCAGTTAGTCACACAGTCACTCCCCGTATTTGCAGGTAAAACGGAAAATTAGCCTACATTTTATTTAGCACCTCATATGATTTTGTTAATGGGCGAACTGGTTATTACAGCATATTGATCACATACAACTTAGTCTGTGTATAAACGAGAAAGCATGTTGTTTAAAGAAGAATTACTCGATTCCAAGCCCCTTCACAGAGTAGGAAGGCGCTCTACCGACTAACTACGGGATTAGTTGATTGTTTCAAAACTGATGCGAAAAATCACTCCAAAGGCTAAGGTTGTATGCTGAGAAAAAGTTGGTGCTCCGAGAGGTGCTCTTTCACAGGTCTACTTTAGACTCTGATAAATAGAATACCATTAAATGTAATATATACAAGATAAACTAAAAGTGACACCAAACTTAAAAGAAAATTTGACTTTAGAAAACTGTATTAATGCGTGTTTACTGAGGTCAAGTATTCTTCATACATTGGTCTCCAGTTATCTTTCATTTCTATTTCCACATTTCAACTTCGATTGATGCTTTCGCCCAGGAGTTTGATTAGACACTGCAAACCTATGTGCGGAGAAAAGGAAACTAGGAGTGAAGTCCAATTGCTATGTTAACTTATTTTGGATTTTAAAAATGTTTTCTCCTCTGAAGTTTAACGTCCTTTAACTTTAACGTCCACAACGTAACCGACATTTGAACTAGGGAGCTCTCTGGATGTGAGACAGGTACTATGTCACAGAGAGAGGGGGCGGGGGACTGTGTTTTAGTGAGATCTGTATTTTTGATATAATTTTAATCTCAGTTTATGGTCTTTGTTATATTAGAAATGATGAAGACAATTACTAAACAAATTTGTTGATTTACAAGTATACTTGAACTACCTGCCGTAGACAGTACATGAAAACATCCTGAGTTACGAAGAAAACACACACTGATAGACAGCGATGACTGCACCATGCATGTAACTACCATCGCGTATCTCAAAGTGACACATGTCCGTGTCAACCTGGATACGGCTCTACATTTCAGCTGTCGTAGTCTGGCAGACCGCTGGTATCCTACATCAGAGGCTGAGGCGAGGCTCTCGTGCATGGAAACAATAACAGAAAAATCTGATGTATTGCACTCACATGACTTTCTTTACTCTTGTACTAACCATTCCTACGAACTCTTATTCTTGTATCTTCTTCGTGTTAGCTGAGATGAACAATTGCAGAAATTATCTTATTGCTCGTTTTCTTGCACGTGCAACGGGAATACGGGAATACATTAGGCTTTGAGCGATAGTCAAATCTTTTAAAGCTTTCAAATTCCCTTCTCTTTGCACGGTTAACATATAACAAATGAATAGCGATGTTCCATTTGACAGACGTAAAACTTCTCCAAAACTTACACAAATAACGAGGAATATTTCCGAAATGGTTCACTCGACAAAAAATTTATTTGCGCATAAATTGTGTGTTTTAGCAAGATCTACATTTTTTGTATATCTAGTAAGATGTGGTCTATCTCTTATGGTTTACCAGTTATGCAGAAGTCATCAGGGTAAATAGGACTTCATAGGCTATAGCCAGAAAATTCAAGATATACATTTCATTTGCCATAAAAATATCTCAAACATGACATTTTAATCAAAATCGTTAGTCATTTTCAAGAAAATTAAAATTTTCGAAAAATATTCCATGTAGAGGGTAGTTGAAGTGGAGCAATTTTCTTCAAAATGATCGTGTCGCATCCTTGAAAGACATTACATTTAAATCCCAACTGTGGTTCTTACCAACTTTTCATTTCTGAGTTATGCTTTCATAGACTGAGATACAGACACACACGCACACGCACACGCACGCGCACACGCGCACACACGCACACGCGCACACGCGCGCGCGGACCTTTTTCTAAAACTGCTTTTTTTGGATTCAGGTGGGCCTCTCGACATCGAAATTTTTATAAACGCAGTAGAGAAAGTAAATAAAAAACGCATGCCCGTTTTGGCCTACAGAACTGATAGACCGAGCAAGATCAGAAGTAAGAAACTAAATTAACTTTGTCTTTTTAAAGTTTATTGGAAGGGGCTGCTCTTCTTTGAAAAGAGCAGGTGTACATTTAGCGCTTTATTTCTTTCATTTTACAGCCAGCTCTTCAGCTTATCATAATCTATCAAAGTATAAGCCATGTAATGCGCCATGGTTTAGCCCAGCGATGTCCAATCTTGCCTCTTTGGAGACGCTTACGTAATTAATTGTTCTTTCAGTCGAAGGGTGAATCAGCTCACAATCAGGCAGTCAGTATCCAATGACCGACACAAACAGGTGCTTGCATGGCAGTTTCCAAGTCACAACTTGAATTTTCTGGGAATGTCTTCAGAAGACCTCTTCATTCTGGACGATTTTTGCATAAATCATAAACAGTAAGAGACAGACAAACGCTTACTAAATAAATGTGGGTCACGTTAAAACACACAATTATGTGAAATACTTTTTTCTTTTGAGTGAATCATTTCCGAGATGTTCTTTATAATTTGTTTGAATTTGTTAATACTTATACTTTTCTCAAACAAGGATGAGTTATTCGTTTTCTAATCTCTGGGCCTTCCAAAGAGAACGGAATTTCAAAGCCATCGCATACCAATCAGTTTTTAAAACATTTTACTATCACCTATAGCTTAATGTATTCCCATATGCCCCTTGCGTCAACAAGAAAATTAGCAAAACCATAATTTCTGAAAAGGTATATATCGGTTAAAATATAGTACATAGAGAAATAAACATTTACAGGAATAGTGTGTATAGAAGTATAGCTCTCTCTCTCTGTCTGTCTGTGTGTGTGTGTGTGTGTGTGTGTGTGTGTGTGTGTGTGTGTGTGTGTGTGTGTGTGTGTGTGTAAATATACATACTTGCGAACACAGTTTCTCTTCGTAGTTGACGACCAACCGCCGCCAAGTAAAGACGTCTTCGACCAACAATCGCCGAGCCGACATGCCGAAGAAAACTACTAGAAGTGCCGCTGTCTCAAGGAAACCTACAACACCGGCGGCAACACCACCAGCCTCGCCGCCAGCCCCGCCACCAGCCACACCACCAGCCACACCGCCAGCCACACCGCCAGTCCCGCCACCAGCCACACCGCCAGCCACACCGCCAGTCCCGCCACCAGCCCCACCACCAGCCACACCACCAGCCACACCACCAGCCACACCACCAGCCACACCGCCAGCCACACCGCCAGCCACACCGCCAGTCCCGCCACCAGCCCCACCACCAGCCACACCACCAGCCACACCACCAGCCACACCGCCAGCCACACCGCCAGTCCCGCCACCAGCCCCACCACCAGCCACACCACCAGCCACACCACCAGCCACACCGCCAGCCACACCACCAGCCTCGCCGCCAGCCCCGCCACCAGCCACACCACCAGCCACACCACCAGCCACACCGCCAGCCACACCGCCAGTCCCGCCACCAGCCCCACCACCAGCCACACCACCAGCCACACCACCAGCCACACCGCCAGCCACACCACCAGCCTCGCCGCCAGCCCCGCCACCAGCCACACCACCAGCCACACCACCAGCCACACCGCCAGCCACACCGCCAGTCCCGCCACCAGTCACACCGCCAGTCCCGCCACCAGCCACACCGCCAGCCCCGCTACCAGCCACACCACCAGCCACACCGCCAGCCACACCGCCAGTCCCGCCACCAGCCACACCGCCAGTCCCACCACCAGCCACACCGCCAGCCCCGCCACCAGCCACACCACCAGCCACACCGCCAGCCACACCGCCAGCCCCGCCACCAGCCACACCGCCAGTCCCGCCACCAGCCTCGCCGCCAGCCACACCGCCAGCCCCGCCACCAACCACACCGCCAGCCCCGCCATCAGCCCCGCCACCAGCCACACCGCCAGCCCCGCCACCAGCCACACCGCCAGTCCCGCCACCAGCCTCGCCGCCAGCCCCGCCACCAGCCACACCACCAGCCACACCACCAGCCACACCGCCAGCCACACCGCCAGTCCCGCCACCAGCCACACCGCCAGTCCCGCCACCAGCCACACCGCCAGCCCCGCCACCAGCCACACCACCAGCCACACCGCCAGCCACACCGCCAGTCCCGCCACCAGCCACACCGCCAGTCCCGCCACCAGCCACACCGCCAGCCCCGCCACCAGCCACACCACCAGCCACACCGCCAGCCCCGCCATCAGCCACACCGCCAGTCCCGCCACCAGCCACACCGCCAGCCCCGCCACCAGCCACACCACCAGTCCCGCCACCAGCCACACCGCCAGCCCCGCCACCAGCCACACCACCAGCCACACCGCCAGCCACACCGCCAGTCCCGCCACCAGCCACACCGCCAGTCCCGCCACCAGCCACACCGCCAGCCCCGCCACCAGCCACACCACCAGCCACACCACCAGCCCCGCCACCAGCCACACCGCCAGTCCCGCCACCAGCCACACCGCCAGCCCCGCCACCAGCCACACCACCAGCCACACCACCAGCCACACCGCCAGCCACACCGCCAGTCCCGCCACCAGCCACACCGCCAGTCCCGCCACCAGCCACACCACCAGCCACACCGCCAGCCACACCGCCAGTCCCGCCACCAGCCCCGCCACCAGCCCCGCCACCAGCCACACCGCCAGCCACACCGCCAGCCACGCCACCAGCCACACCGCCAGCCACGCCGCCAGCCCCGCCACCAGTCACACCGCCAGCCACGCCGCCAGTCACACCGCCAGTCACACCGCCAGCCACACCGCCAGCCACACCGCCAGCCACACCGCCAGTCCCGCCACCAGCCACACCGCCAGTCCCGCCACCAGCCCCGCCACCAGCCCCGCCGCCAGCCCCGCCACCAGCCACACCGCCAGCCACGCCGCCAGCCACGCCACCAGCCACGCCACCAGCCACACCGCCAGCCACGCCGCCAGCCCCGCCACCAGTCACACCGCCAGCCACGCCGCCAGTCACACCGCCAGTCACACCGCCAGCCACGCCGCCAGTCACACCGCCAGCCACACCGCCAGCCACACCGCTGCCATCAATAGACAGCAGCCACCAAGCAAATACGTCTTCGACTAACCTCCGCCGAGCCGACATACCATGCAAGAAGACTATTGGGAAAATCGCTGACTCAAAAAAATCTGCAACTCCGCCGACCACACCGCCAGCTACACCGCCTCCATCAACAGAAAATGACTCTGGGACATCCCAACATACCTTTCCGACGGCCGCACACACACAACACAAACACCAGCCAAGTACCATTCACCGAGGTTGCAGAAATACAACGCTGTTGTGCGCGGTGTACATTGACAACTACCAGACGCTTATCTCCTCAGCACAGCCCAACATCGCTGGCCATCTCTAGTAACAGCAACACGTATCTACACAATCAAAGGGCCGTCACCGCTGATCCGACTGGAATTTTGGGACGAAAGTGACTACCACGCTGCCTTGGCCGTCGGTTTCCCTGTCCTTTGGCAGGTACTCCCGGTCGAGGCCAGTCGCGGCGTCCGACCCGTCCCGTGCCGACGCTGCTGCCAGTACGGCCGCAACGCCGAGAACTGCACATACGCCCCACGATGCCACTACTGCGGAGCAGGAACCTTCACAGCGACATGCAATAGTGACGACCTGAAACACACAGTTTCTCCAAGTTGAACCATACCAAAAGTTTGTATCGCAATATGTTACGCACGATCACTTGGTATATCTTCATGGGCTGTTGCGCCCATAATTATATATATATATATATAATTTTGATACCGGAATTATTGACCGATAAGATTTATTTACAAAGAAATGATAGGGACAGTGCGTAAATGCAATAAATAATTTCCGTACGTTAAAATCAATGCATTGTGTTATAACTATGAGTTACAATCATTAGCTAGGCAATTTGAAGGCTTGTCATGTGGTCATTTATATAAAGCCGTGTAGAAAAAGCAATTAGCTGGAATTCAGTCATGTTCAAGAGTATGGCAAGTATGTGCTATACATACAATTCTGAAAAGTAGCATGGGAAATGAAATTCTTGGAATTTTAGAAAGTCACACGGTAACAATAGCGTTTAAGATGCGAATAAGCAGGGACTTGGATTGGACTATTTAAGTAGGAACGTTAGTAGGGTTAGGCATGTAGGCCGGACTTAAGTTAATAAAATAACGTATATTTCTTTCCCGTTACGGTTTTACGGTACTGCAAGAGCGTTTGCCGAGCGGGATGGCTCAGGCGGTAACGTCTGTGGCTCGCATGGGTTCTATGCCATGGCCACGCACCCTGACATGGATTTTTCCGTAGTTTCCCCATGTCACTTAGGTGAATGCTGGGATGCATTAATGTGCTTCACGGTTTCCTTTCCCTTCAATTCTCATTTCCCTTTTCTGTCATCTTTCAGGTTTGGTTGGTAGCACGATTTGTTCCAGCGAATGCGGACAGATGGCATAGTTGCTTGCGCACTGCAACCTCTTCCCTGGCTCTCTCTGGAAGTTACTGCCCGGACCGCAAGGGTCGCCTCGTCTGGACAGAGGTCACACTTTGGCTGTGCACCATGTGTCAATATCTGTAACTTTTAGGGGCTTCTATGCGTCTCTGGGCTTCGTTGGCAAGCCTCCGGTCTCACTTCGCCCTGTCCCTTCGCCCTGGGGTGGAAGCAGGCCACAATAGACCAATGTCGGGGTCGCAGTGGGTCGAGGTGTCGCCCCTCCGTACTCATACACACAGGAGTGTTTACTGTGATTGATCAAGTTCGCCTCCGCAGTGTAATGATAGCGTATCAATCTGTCCTCTCTATAGTCTGGAGGTATGAGTAAGAGATTAAGTTTGTGTGTGAATTTCATTCTTATAAAGAAAAATGCAACGAGCAGTTGTTTCCAAAGGCAAAGTCACTGGTATAATGCTAGATGTTAAGCAAATAGCCCAGACACATTTCTGTTTAGCAAACAGTGTACATGACAACGTGGAATCCTCAATTCAGTCGCACAGATTACTCAACAGCAATTATGTTTTCACTAATCGTCTATGTTTGTTCCTGAAAGTATTGTTTGTAAATTACGCTCTTGTACGGCACACATTTTTGATGTCTTCTTTTGTTCCTTTTGTGTGACTGCTGCAGTTGTTCTTATCTTTGAGTCAACTGGAATCATGCTTCACCCACGAGAAGTATTAAACACTATCACTAACACAATTCAAAATTTGCAGTATGTACTTCTGTTGTCACAAACAAAGGCAATAAAAATCTCTTTAATCTTGAACACTTGGAGGTATCTCTAGCAGAAGAATGCAAAATGCTGTCCGCTGTGCAAGCCACAGAGATACGCTTAGACTTCGTTCGAAGCGCTCTCCAGTTTCGCCAATTTTCTCTTCAATAGGCACATAGCTGTTAACTTTCGTCTTCTTATCGAGAATTGACTCAGTTTCCTGGGATTCGTTGACACAAGCATGCAGACTGCACAGTGCATGAACGAAGAGAAATATCTTTAAAAATTGAGTCTCATTTTTGTAAAATTGAGATTTAATTGGGACTAATGGCAGGTTTTCAATAATTCCAAAGAGTTTTCTAACCGATTACTGCAAGTTTACAAATGGAACTAAATGAGAGGGTGGCAGCAGTACTGCATTAACTACCATTTCTTAAAAGGGCGACATTCCTAACGTGGTTGCAGATTAAGGAATTAACATGTAGTATCTGAGGATGCAGATCAGACAAGGACAAAATCGGCTCAAAATTGCCACTCCACTGAAACACAACCTTACCTCACTCTATCGGTCATTCCTCCCCTTCACTGCTGTTCAGCTCCCGACGTGTCATTCAGTGGCGAGTAGGGACGTTCGTTTCATTAAGAGTGGCAGAAATTTTTGTTCGCAAGTTGCAAAAAGAGTAATTTAAACATATTATCCGGGCTTGTAGGGCGTGGTTTAGTGGGTTTAATCACCAAGACGCCGACCGTGAAATCCTCAGCTTGTACAGAAACAGGAAAGTTTGTCGTTTAATATGCGGATTTCAATTCGCAGTT
The DNA here is from genome assembly GCA_030765045.1 of Tenodera sinensis. Classification (NCBI taxonomy): domain Eukaryota; kingdom Metazoa; phylum Arthropoda; class Insecta; order Mantodea; family Mantidae; genus Tenodera; species Tenodera sinensis. The sequence goes on along the minus strand of JAUKNM010000025.1, from coordinate 469,388 downwards.
ACAAATCGTTACACTATCAATTGCCACTGTGATCAGAAGCATGCAGCAAATTTTGGTATTCTTGCAGGTATTTATAATTTCAAAAGATACTTTCTGTAAACATGCATTTGTAAACATATAAAAGGGACGATATGATTTCACTGTTTAGAGGTTTAGTTTCTTATTAGCTTATTCAATATAACCTAATGTATTTTGTGTTTCAAAGTTGGAATACAATATCGAGTTTAAAAACAAACAATTTATTAAGTTTATCGAATTGAAATAGGTTTAAAATATTTTAAAGCTAAATAGCAATGGAACTTTAAGTACTGTTAATTCATTGTGAAAGAGAAATAATCTAGTACGTTAATCATATGGCAGCATAAGAATATTACATTTTTACTTGCTCTACTGATAAGTAGAGGAAGTATTGTATTTCACCCAAAAATTCGATGTCGAGATTTCACCCGAAATATGTTTTGAGCCCCCCTGAATAAAAAAAAAGCGTTTTTGGAAAAAGGTGTGTGTGTGTGTGTGTGTGTGTGTGTGTGTGTGTGTGTGTGTGTGTGTGTGTCTGTGTGTCTGTGTGTCTGTGTGTCTGTCAGCCTGTGAACAGCATAACTAAAAAACGAAAAGTTGCTTAAAAACCAAAGTTGGTATTTAAGTTTAATGTCTTTCAAGAATGCGACACGAAGATTTTTAAGAAAATAGCTCCATCCTAAACTACCCTTTACATGCAAAATTTTTCGAAAATTTTGATTTTCTTGAAAATGGCTCTAACGATTTTGATTAAAATGCCGTATGTTTAAGATATTTTTATGGCAAATGAAATGTATATCTTGAATTTTCTGGCTATAACCTATATAGTCCTGTTTAGTCTGGATGAGTTTTGAATAACTCGTAAACCGTTAGAGATAGACAAAATCTTACTATATAAGAAATGTAGATCTTGCTAAAATACACAATTTATGTCCCAATAATTTTTGTTTTGTACAGTGAACCATTTCGGAGATATTCCTTGTTTTGTGTGTCAGTTTCAGAAAACTTAGAACTTTCGTGCAATGGAACATCGTTGTTCATTTTTTGTACGTTAAGCGTGTAAAGAGAAAGGGATCTCAAAGCTTTAAAATATTTGACTATCGCTCAAATTCTACTGTATTCCAATATTCCTCTTGCACATACAAGGAAATAAGCAAGAATATAATTTGTATATATATCTTATCTCAACTAACACGAAGAAGATATAGGAATAGGAGTTCATAAGAATGATTAGTACAAGAGTAGAGAAAGTCATGTGAATGCAACACATAAGATTTTTAAGATAAAGGATGACTTGAACATTTAAGTTGCCTAATCCCAGTAGGTGACTGTAATAAGTATTGTATGCAAAATATGTTTAAAATAAACATAATTTAACGGCGTAGAAATTATTAGTACAGCGCTGGCGGAATGAAACCACCACTGCGCTTGTTATATCAAAACAACGTTCGTCACTCGGCAAGAGAATGTCGAGTACACGAGGTAAGTTCAATTGCTATCTCCTGTCTCGTGCACATGCCTGATGTAGAGGATGTAAATTTCGATTGTAAATTAAACATGTTGACGTTTCTGTTCTAAATATTTGTGTGAAGACAAACTAAGTGATAATATTAAATCATAAACCACAGATCATTAAGTAGATGCTTTCGAAAAAAAGGTAATATTCATTGCATGAAAAGATTATTACTGGGTCCACACTTGATATGAGACCTGTCCATTAATAAGACACTAGCGAATACCAACAATACCTACAGTTTGCCGCTTGCAAAACTCGAAATGCATGTTCCACATGTGCGTGCAAGGATATTTCCTATTAACTGAATTCTCGGCGTTGCCAGTGGTTGGACGATTTATTCCTAAAACTTGTGCACTTAGATTGCACTTGCTCTTTAGCTCTGCGTTTCTTTAGGCACTTTTAATAATTACTTAAAACCTTAAACATACAATAAATTAAAACTCTTAAGATATACTATGAACTACAAAAATAAACAAAATGAATAAAACTGCCGATAAAACACTATGCGAAAGCACGTCATCCACGACTTTTACACAAGCTTAAGCAAGGCCTAATCTATGATTTTTACAATCATTATTTGAAAAAACACAAATTATAACCAAACGGCATGTTGTACCATTCACTCAATAGTTGTGTAACCGGTCTTTGTTTACTTACCTTCTTAATGTGATTCCAGGCTGCTTAAAATATAAAAAAATTGTTTTATCTGATAGAGTAAATAATCATATGAATAACAAGCAGTAGAGCTTCGTGCTTTTAACAGTCTAATATTATACAGTTCGAAATTTGTAGTGCATTTACATTTGCTTAGGTAGCATATCTATTGTAATCATATATTTGACCATGATCGATGTCAGAGAGGAGATCAAGGAATATTATATGAACTGATTGTAGATTTATTTTGTGAGACGGTGAAAAACCTAAGACGCTATCCTTATGCTGGCAATATTAGAGCTGCTGCAATAATTATACATCCCCTTGTAAGCTCTTGTAGGCATAACTGACTGAAATTAAACGGAATTTCGAGTTCTAAGCTAGACACCCATTGCCTATGTTAAAGGTTAGCTGTACTAAGCTTAGTGGGAATGACTGCAACGATTTAGAAGTCTTTAAGGACCATATACACGCATGCGCGAACACAGACACAGGCTTTTATATATTTATACATTATGAAAAAGCAAAATTTGAGTGAATAAGTGAGTGCATAATGTTTAAGGGCCAGTCGACAAGTAGTTCATTGGGACCGAAAGCAAAATGTAGCTGAAATAAAACGTGACGTTATTTTAAACAAGTACTCAAAAATTGTATTTTCACATCTTGGCTAGATTTTTCTGGCCTTAATTTACACAGCTCGTGCTTTACTTAAGGACATATTATTGATATGTGCAGCAATAGTAACTCATAATGTAAAGAATTTTTAAGGTTCTACCAAAATAGTCTAATACTTGGAATTCAATTACAATAAACATTATTTTAAATACATTAGCGCTCTAGAGTTTTTAAACAGCCTGTTTTTTTCAAATAACAAGTGCATAAACAAAGCCAATGTGACATTATATATGGTAGAAATACATGTAAACATAATTGCAATTTACTATGCTACCGTTTGTTTCTCAATTATGTGCACTTTGAAAATGTAGCATTTGTTGTCCCTTATCCTAATGTTGTTTTGGATGTCATAGTATGTCTGTGATTCTCTAGATGTCGTTCACAGATGTTCTGTGAATAGGTATTGGCTGTAAACAGTACTTTGGTGCTTCATAAGCAAGTGAATGGTACAAGTTGTTACTGTGCACTTGAAAAGTCTGAAATGAGTAAAAGAAGGGAGCTTTCAGCAGAAAAAAGGTGCTGCAATAGTCAGCTTACATAAAGCAGGCCACACCATGCGTCAACTTGCCACACAAGAACAATCTTCCTTGAATGTCCATTACACTGTAAAGAGGTATGTAACTACAAATAGCAATAAGAATCGTTATCGAAAGGGGAGGCCTAGGGCGATCTTGAAAAGTGAGGATAAACATTTAATAGTGACAGCAAACATGATCGTTTCAACATATTTACCCATGCTGATAGCAGAACTGAAGTAGTTTTTTTTTTTTACTTTATTTAATTTTTTTTAGTTTTATTTATTCATTTACTTATTTATTTTTTAACATTTTTTTTAAACAATTTATTGTCTTTTAGAAACTAATACATTGCTACTGTCAATACAATAATGAATCTCTTATTGCATAAAAAAAGATAATAAATAATAATAAAAGAGAATTGGTTGGTAACAGGTTGTATGTTATAGTTATCTAAGGGAATATAATATTATTACATAGTTTTTTTTTTGTTTTTTTTTAAATGTCCATCTGATACTACGGTCGAACACTGTAAGGTGTAGCCATGTGCAGAGTAGAGCAATGAAAGTAGCAGGTCAACATCCATTCCAAGATAGGAATGTTCTGGACGTGCCATTCTGAAGAAACTCTGCAAGCCAGCTGTGGATGGATGGGGTGTAGTCAGCCGGTAATAAGGATATCCCATTATCAGCCAACCTAAGAGCGATCGTTTTCCAGTATTAGGGATATCTAGGAAGAGCGCAGACATCCACGTCCATATGTCACGCCGACAGGACAACAACCGATGCCGCAACGTGTCCATATTTCCACACTGAGAACACCATGGCGTGGACAAAATGTTGTGCTGATATTTCTTTGCCTCGGTAGGAATGACGTCGTTCACTACTTTGTATGCTGCGGTCTTCCAATCCGAGGGAATCTGGGGCAGATGAAAATTGGCCTATATTCTAGCCCACTGCCTATTTGGATATTTGGACATGATGTACGGCGTCACTGCATTACTTGCTAGGAGATGATGGTAAAGAGCCTTAGTCGACAACGAGTCCAGGTCACGTAAAAGCTCTGCCGGCAGTTTCGTGAGACAGCTTTTTAGTCTCCTAAAAATGGGATGTTGTAATTTGGCAGAGATCACTGCAACAGGGTTCGGGACATCGGTTGAGATCGTAGATCGCAGAGAGGTTTTGAGAAATAACGCCTTGCATTTGTAGCTGACGGCGATGAGGCCGAGTCCTCCTTTTGCAGGTGGTTTCCATAATTGAGCCCTGGCAATCCTATAAACGTGTCCCGTCCAAAGGTAATAGGTGATACCCAATTCAATTCGTTGTGCAATATCCTCAGGTAATGGTAGTACTTGTGCAATATACCATAGTTTCGAAAGAATGAACAGATTCACATTCCAGACCATTTGTATAAGGTTAAGATCTCGTGTGAGATGTCTCGAGAGCAGGTACCAAACAATGTTGAGAAAGAGTTTCCAGTTCAATTCCGGCATCTGTACCACATCGGAATGGAAGTGTATGCCGAGAATTTTCGCAGTGTGGGCTATGGGCACATCTTCCAGCGTAGTGCCTGCAGGCCAATTTCCAAGCGGCAACAATGTGGATTTGTTAAAATTAATATGGGCCGATGAAGCTCTGGCGTCACATTGGAGCACCTGTTTCACACATTTCAAAAGTTGGGGGTCACGAAGCAACACCACCATGTCATCCGCATACGCTAAGGTGTTAAACAAGTCAGCAGGATGAGAATACCGTTTGCAGTTGTTATGAAGCATACGAATCAGCGGTTCTGTACAAACCCCATACAGCAACGTGGAAAGCGGACAACCTTGTCGAATACCACTTCGTAATGGCGCTGGATCGGTAAAAAATCCATTAATCTGCACTCGGGAATGGGCATTAGCATACAAGAATGAGAGGGCTTGTAAAAGTTGCTGCGGTAGGCCCATTTTGTGCAGCGTTCTAAACAGGTAGCCACAATCAATATTATCAAATACCTTATGAAAGTTCAGAGATAGAATACTGGTAGTTTCATGTGAATGAGCGTCAGTGTAAAATCGTATCACGAATGAGGTGTAGGTTTTCAGTGATCAATCGGCCTGACACACCTCATTTTTGTTCCTTGCCGATAAGCTCACTCACTGGACGAAGTCGGTTCCCTAGGATTTTGGCGAACAGCTTGTAGTCAGCGTTTAATGATGTGATAGTCCGATACTCATCTAGCGAGTTCGGTGCAGACTTTTTGGGAATTAAGACGATTATTCCTTCATTGAAGCCCATTGGATCACCCGGTGTGTGTAGTAGTTCTTCGTAAAGATATAGAAGGGACGGCTGAATGAATTCCCAGTAGAGTTTGTAAAACTCGTACCCAATACCATCCGGACCAGCAGCCGATTTGGAACTGGCAGTGGTTAGTGCAATCACTATCTCCTCAGACGTTAAGGAACTACAGCGTTAACATGCACCAAAAGTGAGTCCTGTTTATCCACCACTGTAGGCCGAGTATCGAACAGTGTGGCAAAATATGCCTCCGACTGATGTAGGATGTCCTTAGAAGAGGTTAGTTGTGCACCGTCAGAGGATACCAAAGAGTGGATGTAGCGTGAGATTCCCCGGTGCTTTTCAGTTGCAATATGATAGAGGGACCCTTTCTCTTCTTCAGCAAGGGTTCGTGTGCAGGAGCGTACCTTAACACCATCCATCAACCGAAGTGTAAATCGGAGAAGAAGTTGCTTTACATTTTGTATCTCTTCTGCTACTGGAAAACCTTGACGCTGTTTCGCCAAGAGTTCCTGTAATAGCTGCTGGTGATACTCGCGCATATTTCTGTGCTCCTGGGATTTATAGTAACTAACAGTTTTAAAAAAGGAGCGAATGGTGGGTTTGTAAATCCGCAGCCATTTTTGTAGTGCAGTCAAGTTGCTGGAAGTCACTCGTCGTTTTGCTATCTCCCATCGGGAAGCAAAATCAGCTCTTATTGCCGCATCTGAAAGTAGGAACGTATTCAGCTTCCAATAACCTCTTCCTGGTGCAGGGATTTTCTGCTCAACTGTCATCTTGATTATCAGAGCTTGGTGATCGCTAATTGCAGTAGCCCGCGTTTAATACCTTGCTACGACTGTGGCGATTGACGTAAATCTGTCAATGCGTGACGCAGATACGTCCCTCTGAAACGTAAACTGTACCGTGCGATCGTGAATGAGTTCCCAAGCATCCATTAGCTGCAATGCACTACACAGGCGTTGTAAGTTGGGTGATGGCGTGTAATTGCCTCGCTGGTCTTTCGCGTGCAAAACAATGTTGAAATCCCCACCTAATATCAATGTGTTGTACCTATGCCGGAGATAAAAAGGTAGCTCCTGTGCAATCATATGTTCACGTTCCGTCCTGTTGTTGGTTCCGGATGGCAGATAGACATTACTAAATAAGAATCCATTGGTAGTTATCATCAAGAGTATCCTACCACTAGGGTGGTTTTCTATAAACTTGATGGGAAGGCCACTTCGGTGTATTATCGCCGTCCCTCTATTGGCATCACCAAGGTTGATGATTGACGTGTAATTGGGTCCTATGAATTTGAACGTCTCAACATTAAGTTCTTGTAAAAACAAGACATCTATGTCGTTATCGTACAGGAACTGCGTGAGTAGGCGTTGTTTTGGGAGGCTTCGCACCCAGTTGATGTTTAAAGTAGCATAGTTTTGCACTAAGGACATGATGGCGTAGCAAAAACAAAGTAGCGGAAACGGAGCCATTGGAATTTGGTCACAACCGGTGGCATTGCCGTAAGTTTAACACAGTCTGCTGAAACCGTGTCCGGTGATTTGTGCCTTTGCTTCTTGTAAGGGTGTCCCCGGGGTTTATTATGCACAGCCATCGTTTTGAATGTCACCGGGTTACGGTCATCCATAGGGTCCTCTGACGCTGACACCTGTGCACTATGTGTGTGAGCTTCCATGCCATCTTGACTCCACGCACTAGTCATAATGTGCTGATTCTCTGCTGTGCGCATATGGCGTACCGTTAAATCTTGTTGCAGCGTCTGGGATGACTGCTTTCAAATAACGTCCTCTTGAGGATCATCAGAAACGCTGTGTCGATTGAGGCGAGGGTCTCGTGATTGTGGCCTCCGTATAGCCACGGTATTTGGAGTTGGTTCCAGCTGTGTCTCCATTGAATTGTCAGGAACGTTTTCTGTTCTTAACTTCTTGACATTTGGTTCCCCCTGTTCGCCACCTTCTGAAATCAGAAGAGGAGCAGTAGTGTTATTTTCGCTGTTGGTACTTCGGTCCATAGCTGCGTTATCTGTGGCAGATGGAGCGTGAACCTCCAGGCGTTCGTCATTGTGGTGCTCCAATGTTCGAGTATCTGAGTCGGGCAGTTCTTCGTCCAGCGGACGTGCAGTGGCTGACGTGGAAAGCATACGGGCCGCAACTGTGTGTGTCACAACCTCACTAAGCAAGCGAGGTTTGTTGTGCGGTTTAAGGGGTAAGGCCGTAGGGACTTGCTTGCAATCTTGTTTCAAATGTCCGGTCTCCCCACAGGTAAAACACACTTTAAGTTGCCCGGGATAACTTATGGATGCTGTGTGTAAGCCGATTCTCAAGGAAATGGGTATGTGGTGTTTTATGTCCATTTTGACGGCTCTTACGTCATTCTTTACGGGCAGTAACTGCTGCGGATTCCATTGTTCCATACGTATGTCGTGAATTCGACCGAATTGACCAAGAGCACCGGTGATTATGAAAGATGGTACTTCAGGTGGTATGTTAAACACACGTACGATCACACTCTGGAGGTCCGCAGCACTGATAAAAAGTTGTACTACAGCCCCGGAGTCGTACTGGAACTGTTTACAGCCCTGTTGCTCGTGTAAAATTTTGTTGTATATTGTGACGGAAATCAGTTTCAGGTAAATGGCAAAATCTCTGCTGTGTAGTTGAAGCGTATCCACCTGATCTGCCGTAAGGTGCATGGTGTTAATGATCCATTTGTGTATTTCGTAGGCAGACGGCCTGGGTACGTCGTGTGGAAATTAAATTTTTAGCGTGTTTATTCGCTGGTAAAGTTCCATTTTTTGTGTCTGTGTACTGTCATTAAGGTCTATACTTAGTAAAAACTAAGTATAGGTGCAAATACTCACGTTTGAGACGGTGAAGATTTGACTGCAAATGCACTTATTTGACGTTTGGACTGTCGAGCGTTGCCCTGCAGAGCAGACACACACAACGTAAGCACAGGTCCGTTCACTTCACTACCTTTGTCAGAATGGGGAGAAAAAAAAAAAAAAAAAAAAAAAAAAAAAGACGAAGGCCATGGAGTTTACAATGGTCGAAAGCTCAATGTTTTTAAACCTCACATGGCTGATCGCCCGTGAAACTGTATTAAAGAACGCATTTATGCAGAGGAGCTGGGCAATCTAGAAAACTTTCGTCAGCATATTACAGTGGCTTGTAGAAATGTTCAACCCGCCATGCTACACCAAGTCAGGGGCTCCATCCAACAGCGTGCCCAGTCGTGCATTACCCAAGAAGGTCATCAGTTCGAGCAATTGCTTCGTTAGAGGAGTCGTGTTCCAGGAATAGAAAAAGGGTCATTCCAGCGTCGCTAAACGTATCACTATGAAATATTTTTAATAGCACAATAATTCTCTGTCTGCAAAATTGAGTTTAACTTCCATTTAAACTCTGACCATGTAATTTCCTTGCTTTCTGTGTTCAAATGTGTATGAATGATCCTTATTTCAATTGCACCTACCTATTATTGTGTTTAAACAACTACTCAATTGTAGTTCACCAATAAACATCAAACAATGCCATAAAACAAATAAAACAATAAAAATTAATATAATAACAGTTTTCAGGATAATAATTTGTAAATCGTGAGGATTACAGGGTAAAAAAAGAATTAGTACATGCAGGTAATTCGAACCACCTTCACAGCAGACAGATTACTTCGGAGTCTTGCGCTCGTTCCAACTGACCTACCTAGTAACGTGTGAGGTAAACATTCCGTTTAAGATGTAATATTCGCTGGTTCCAGTGAACATTTGCAGAAGTGCAAACCTCAGCTGTCTATACGAATATATTAAAAGGCGATGTGATAACATCTATATTAGTATTAATTTCATCGAGTGTTTAACAGCCATGTTAAATACGCCGTTAGAACCTAGTAATGGGGTCGATGTTTTCAAGTTGGACTATAAAATGCGGATTGCATAAAACTCGAGAATAAGGAGCAGCTGACTCACCTGGTATATACTGCTCTGAAAGAATTTAGGATAAAATCATCTAAACAGAATCTTGTTTTAAAATCTATCAGGTGGCCTCTCTGCAATGCGTTTATAAACAAGGGGTTCTGTGAGAACATTACACCAGCTATGGTCATAGATTTACCATGGTTATATCTTACGGACAGTTGCAACCCTAACGGATGGAATATCACCAAATATAACCAGACGGCACCATAATGCGGGAAAACTGTCATGGTTGCTTTTTGGGGTATCTCAATAAGTTGTCTACTATAATGTTCGTTCCTATACAAGGTCTGTCAGGTGCCCCTTATTTTGTGGAAGGTAGGCCACCCGTAAAACGGAATTCGCTTTAGTCCAGTTTTACGGTTGCCAAGACATTCTTAGACGAATGTGCTAAATTCAGAGGAACAGAGGTTTAAGGAGCAGAACGTACTCCTCGCTAAAGTACACCTCAAAAATATACTCATTTACTGAGACTGAATTCCGAGTTTCCAGCTGATTTTACAAATTTTATTACAGTATACGTAACAACGCAATTCAATAAACGCCTCTGATAAGATGGATGCATCATGAGTACACTAACAATAATAAAAAGAACATTGTGGTTTCTTGTACAAACAAATTACAGGTACACCTTATCCACCCTGCATCTGAACAGTCAAAACGCATATATTAAATAACCGTTTATTTAAATTTTGCGGTAAAGTACATCTCGTAAATCTCAAATAACGTGCACAATAGCTTTTGGCATTTAAGTAATAAGATTAAAACACCCAGCAAAGGATTGAAGCTATCTTAAAAGGCTAAATTACGCACGAAAAGTTGCAAAGTGACAATGGCATAGCCCTTGATATACAAGTTCTAATGTGCTTTCAGTCAAGCCCTCCAAATAGCTGAATAACTGTAGCCTATGGGCTAATTCCAGAAGCATGGGTTCGCGTCTCGGCGTTTTACAACTTTATGCTCATCTAGACTTGGAAACCGAAGTCATAATAATCTAAGTTTAAAATCCCTAAGGATCTAGGACATAATTTCAATCATTTTTGGTTGTCTGCATTTTGTAATAGAACAGGTATAGGTAAATGACTTTTGATCGGGGTTTTTCGCCTCTCTTTTTGTGAAATCTTGTTTTTTGTGGGAGAAGGAACTTATTTAGATAAACCTAAAAGACAAAACGTTAACTAAATAAAAATTTTTGTTGCAATTGTTAAGTCACTTTTGAGATACAACAGATATAGAAATACATACAAATATTTCACAAACACCATCATTTCAGCTGTAAAACGTCTACTGTTGAACGCAGGCCTCCTCCCATAGATATCCACCCAGTTTGAGGGTTTCGTCGAGGATTTGTTCCATTATGGAGTTCAGTCCTTTGCCGCTACGATTGACTCCAGGGCGTTAGCACGTGAAGGTCCTTCATCTTTCCGTCGAGTTCTTCCATGGCTTCCTTAACCCCGGCCAGTCGCACGTTAGTATTATCCGATAGATCTATGTTCATATTGGACATTCCCGCCTTCATCTTTTCCGTTTCGGAGTTTACACTTTCAATGTGGCTTCCATTTTTGTTTCCATTTTGTCCATTTTTGTTCCCATATTTTCTATTCCGTAGTTTACATTTTTCCAAATCGGTTTTCATATTTGTTTCCTCTGCCGCATTCCGGAATTCATTCCATTTCCCATTATATTCATCTTCATTTGTTTCATCAACTGTTCCGTATCGTGCTTTTCGTCGCACTCCTGACACCAATTGTGATTACTTGCTTTTTTAACTATGTATTTGTTTACTTTTTATTAAAGCACCGGAGCCACACTAAGCAAAAGCACTGTTGAACAATAACAAATACTACAAGAAAAAAGCTGGTTGATAAAGTCATGTGAATGTACTGCGCTATTTCTGTTTCAATCACATAGAAAATAGTATGAATTGTTCGTAATTGTTCGTCGAAGAGGGAGTAGTGAATGAAATGTGATTATGTTTAGTAAAAGAAAAATGAGTAGAAAAACTGTGTGAATGCTATACGTTGCACTTATATTTCAAATTATGGGAAAATGTACGGATTGTTTGTAGAAGAGGGAGTAGTATGTTAGGGAAAAGAAAAGGGAGTAGAGAAAACCATGTGAACGTAATACGTTGCGTGGTAAAATGGATTGCATAATTTTTCGCCATGAAAACAATTAAATATGTCACTTTTCATGGCGATCGGTCAACCTTTTATGGAATTTACTCACTCTTCAACATACGATATGTATAGGCGTTGGTATGTATGGAGTTGATAAACGAGAGGGAATAACATGTGAATTGTTACGTAAAATAAAAGTGAATAAAGAAAATAGTATGAATGTAATACGTTGTATTTCTGTTTCAAACATATAGCAAATTGTATGAATGGTATGTTGAAGGGCAAGTAGCGAAAGAAGACTGATTGTGTCTCGTAAAGGAAGAATCAGTAGAGGAAATCGTGTGAATGTAATACGTTGCATTTATATTTCAATCATAGAATATTATATGAATTGTATGTTGGACGGTAAACAGAGGATACAGGAATGTGCTACGTACAAGAAAAACGAGTAGAAAACCATTTGAAAGTAATATATTGTGTAGTAAAGTTGTTACCATAAAAACTTTCTCCATGAAAAAATACATATACGTGCCAAATTTCGCGGTGATCGGTTAAGGGTTTTCGAGATTAACAGTTAGAAGTTAGGTGGATATGGTTTATTACGGGTTTTTGAATATTTAATACAAATTGGTATAATAATGTATTTTACGAACATCCAAGTTGTGTATACATAAATATATGCAGATGATATGAATTGTTTGTAGAAGAGTGAGTAGAGAAAGGGATGTGAATGTGTTACCTAAAACTGAGTAGAGTAAACACTGTGAATGTAATATGAAGCATTTCTATTTCAAACATCCAGAAAATTGTATGACTTATTTGTAGAAGAGTGGGTAGAGAAAAAGATATATGTAGCATTTCTATTTCAAACTTACAGAAAATGGTATGACTTCTTTGTAGGAAAGCGAGTAGAGAACGAGATGTGAATGTGTTACCTAAAAGTAAGTAGAGAAACCACTGTGAATGTAATATGCAGTATCTCTATTTCAAACATACAGAAGATTGTATGACTTATTTGTAGAAGAGTGAGTAGAGAAAGATGTGAATGTGTTATCTAAAAGTGAGAGGAGAAAACAGTGTGAATGTAATAGCATTTCTATTTCAAACATACAGAACATGGTATCATTTATTTTAAAAGTGGGGATAAAATGTTTTTTTTTTTTTTTTTTGGTGTGTAAAATCACGTTTTTATGGAAAATTGTTTATAGAAGAGTAAGTAGAGAAAGAGATGTGAATGTGTTACCTAAAAGTAAGTAGAGAAACCACTGTGAATGTAATATGCAGCATCTCTATTTCAAACATACAGAAAATTGTATGACTTTTGTAGAAGAGTAAGTAGAGAAAGAGATGTGAATGTGTTACCTAAAAGTGAGAGGAGAAAACAGTGTGAATGTAATAGCATTTCTATTTCAAACATACAGAACATGGCATGACTTATTTTAAAAGTGGAGATAAACATGATTTTTGGTGCAAAATCACGTTTTTTATGGAGAATTGTTTATAGAAGATTGAGTAGAGAAAGATATGTGAATGTGCTACCTAAAAGTGAATAGAAAACACTGTGAATGTAATATGCATGTATACAAAAATTTAACCAAATCTTTAGAGCCGTTTCTGAAATACCGGGATCATATACAAGAATTGCTCTGTAGAAGCGGGAATAAAAAATGTTACTTTTTATGTAAAATCACGTTTTTTGGGGAATTACACCTATATATACCTTGTCCCACTCTTAGATGAAAGTATGGAGTTAAATGGGATATATCTGTCTCTATCTAGTGCATACAAGTTGCCATTAGCCTCGTCCTCTTCTACCCTCGCAGTGTTGCCTGGTTCTTAATAGCATGGTATAAATATTCAGTTGTTATAAACTTCAGGTTTGAGCACATTATCCTTCGCAGAATTTTTTCTCTATCAGGTTATATCCTTTTTAGAGTCATTATACATTTATATAGGCCCATATTTCTTCGGAAAACTTTTTTTTCCAATAGAAGTCCGATATTTGCTGTTTCTTTACTCATCATGTACTAACAAACAAACTAACTGCTAGAACTCATCTATATTTTTTTCTTAGCTAGAGTAAACCATAGTGCTATTACCTGCCAACTTTGAATTCTCTATGTTTACTCACTTAAGTGTTATAATTTTTTAAATTAAATGTTTTCGGAAAATTTTATATCTGTGCACTGCAAAAGTTAAGCAGTGTGAAACTTTTTTGTTATTGAGTTTACATCGGGGACCAAGCGAGAACAAATGTTGAGGAGAGTTGGAGAAAGTTTTTAAAATAAACCAAAAGGCCGTAACCTCTTTCTTTTATCCAGTAAGGCAAACAAAAGGTATTCATCTATTCAGCGTATTCTCGCGCCAGGCCATGCACAGAAGATAATATAAGGAGCAGCATTAGCATTATTCCAAAGAAGTCGTGTGTATAATTGTGTGGAATCTGTGAGCTGTTATTCCGTTATTTGTTTAATATTCTCGTAAATATTTGTAGTTATGGAGGGGGAAGCTAGGAAGAGGCGATATATTGGTAAATTAAGAAGTAAGGAACGCCAAATAATTATGAATGTGTTCATAATTATTTTTCAAGTAAAATGCGTGTAAGGCAGTAAAAGAAACAGCTAAGGCTATCGAGTGTTCAGAAGCAGTAGTGTATAGGATTAGAAAGGAAGTAATGAAAGGACCTCTAAGAACGCCATCGAAAAAGAAAACAAAAAGGGCGGCAAAAAAAAAAAAAAAAACCGCTAGGTTAATGCAACATGATGGAATAGTGCAAAGCGTAGTGCGGCGAATTGCTCATTCTTTACAGTTTGCAAATATTCCACCTATGCTGAATATCATTTTGTCACCAGTCAACAGTTTTTCAACGGCCACTCTTAGTCGGTTCTTACATGATTTGGGGTTCGAATATGAAAGAAGGGGTAACAAGTGCATATTAATAGAAAGATGGCGACATAAATATCTAAACTACGTAAAAATGTTTAGGGACCAGGGAAAATCAATTGTTTATACAGACGAGTCCTTTGTAAATTTAGGTCATACAGTGACAAAGGCGTGGAGGGATACCAAAGTTAAAAGTGTCCGTCTCGTCAAGCAGCAATTGAAGGACTAAATACAGGACTCAGACCGCCTCGGGGTCGCACGCGGAGAAAGATTCCCAACTAGTACATGTTGCAACACTGCGCTCCATTTAACGTGTACTGTCTTCTAAGGGTGGGATTCGCTATTATGAATTAAAATAGCTTTAAACAATTGTTCAAACAATGTTATTTGTGAATATTACACGGTACAAAAATTAGTAGATGCAGGGAATTCGAAGCGCCTCTGCAGCACACGGATTACTTAAGAATCGTACGCTCGTTCCAATTGAGCTACTTAATAATGTTATGTAATAATTGCATGTTGCGTATAGCACTTACTCTGTACTTTGCATGTAACTTGTGATGTTTAGTTTACCTATCAGCAGTAATATAGCAACGAAACAGTCGGTCTTGTCATCTTGTGCCATTCTCTGTAGTGTATAATTAATTCACTTAACCCTTCTTGACAACTTACCCACTAAAATAAATAAGGAAATCTCTCTGTCAAGTCTACCATTTGTGAGGTACAAGAAGTATGTAAACATGAATATTAGAATAATATCCCTTAATAAAGGAAACTATATCGGAGAAGAAACTATAAAGCAAATGAGTTAGACAAGGGCGTAAATTATTAACTAGTCTTTTTAATATACAATTTGACCTACCCATTAGGGATAAAGTTGAAAAGAATTGAACATTAAGAATAAAGTACACATGAACATTGATTAGTGAAGTGCATTTTAGCTTAAGCCATTTTAAGAAATAACAAATTCCCACGTTTTGAATGCATTGCAGCCTTCTTCATAAGATATCGATATCAGAAGCCACTTATTGGTAACGAGAGTGGATAAGAAAGAAAGTAGGAGGAAAGAAAGTTGTTCAGACGGATCCCGTTGTGGATCATTTAAGGCAGATATGTTCTGTTAATAATTAAGAACTCAAGGAGTTGACCCACAAACAAATATGTACAATTTAAGTCAATTAGGAATCCAAATAAAATTATTTTAAGCTATCGATTTTAATGGATCAGACAACACATGTTTAACTATTTCATATTAGAAATTACATTTAACTACAACTGGAATATATCACGATATCAATTAACGTGAAGCATCATTAAAGGAATATTCTCCAAAATTGTGATCACGTTCTACAAAATGATGTTAATTGCATTTGTAACGGTTTCTTTATAAATGAAAGTAAATGGCATTTAGCACATTGAGGCGACATTCATTGTGGATTGTGCACTAATGTAGATGCAGAGGCGCCCTTTTATGGTGGATTTCTAATATGTTGTGTTTAATGTGAAATGATGTTACTTCACCTTTTTATTTTGTATAATCCCACATTCTGGCGCAATTGTCAGCTGATTCGATGCTTCGGCGTAGCTACAGTCGTCTAGCTGCACAACTTTCTTGTATCTCTGGACGCCGTGACATTTCGATGTGAAATCTATTAATAACACTAGCTCGGGAATTTAAACTTTTCGTTTGTTGCCTAAAGTGAATAATGTGATTTTGTATAATGCTGACGTGCTGAACCCGAATTTTCATCCGTTTACTTCTATCGAAGTCGCTATATACGTATTGTAGAATTAAACGAATTTGAACACAGACTTTCTTAGTATACTTTATTTTAAATGAAAACAATATACCAGGTGGCCCACTTCATCCGGCATTCGGGTAAGTAGATAACCCTTCGTGCTCAGAAGAGTTGCAGAAATCATTGGGGTAAATCCAGTCAGTGGCGTGCGTGAACTTTGTCCTGCTTGTAAGAGAGCGAGCGGCGATGGTGCGCCAGCTCAATATGGCATTTTCCGAGCAGAGAAAAACAAGTCAACCGCATGACCTTGTGTACATCAGCTGCTGTTATGTTTCCGGTAGCGCAGTGGGAGAACACCGCGCAGCAGTTCTTATGTTTTTGATCTCTCTGTATCTGTATAGATATATATTCTTGAAGTCTGTTTTCTTATTTAAAGCCTTTAAAAACTTTTTCATCAAGCCACGTTCTGTAGCAGACGATTCTGGTATATAGTAACTCTCACCTTACTTAATTTCCCCCTCTTCTACATCAGACTCGGATGAAAACTGTTAAAGATCTTCTGGTCGCACAGGGGTTGTTGTAGTGTTTAACGCCCGCTTTTACTACTACGGCACCGCAGGCGGTGACACTGATGATACATGAAGATGGAGCACCGGTGGAATGAGATGGCGGGAGAAACCGGAGTACCCGGAGAAAACCCGCCCTGACGCCGCTTCGTCCACCACGAATACCACATGCGGGTCCCTGGGATCGAACCCGGGCCGCCTAGGTGGTAGGCGAGCGCGCTAACCGCTCGGCCACGGCGCCGCCGGTCGCACAGGGATTGGTTCATCAGACACATGGGGCGCGGGTAAAATGGCTAACCTGGATACATATTATAGATACATAATTTGCTTTTTGTTTCTAGAATTGTAACCCTTCACGTCACACGAACAGAAGTAGCAGTCATTAGTATAGTTCGTCTGCTGTCTCCAAACCATAGGTATTCCAAAAGATAGCGACACTCTTCTGCCGTTGATCCAATGACGAAGTTCTTCAATGCATGCTCTACATGTTTTGTGTGGTGCCCAAGCTTTACTTTGGTCTTCAAGCTTGATTCCAAAGTAGGCAATATATGATACTCTCACAATATCTGTAATACTCTGCTTAGGCAATGTGTATTTCCCACGAATATAACAAAACTGGTCTGGATAATTTATACATGAGCGATGCGACATGGTAAAAACTTTCGTATTGAACTAATATGTAGATCACAACATTCTACTCCATAGTAAAACCTGAAACTGGATTTGTTTCCAGATGAAACACAGACTAAATAAATGTGTGAGGAACTAGATCGGACATGTATGTGATCACAAAAAGTGCATCTATCACCAAAAAGTGGCCAATATTTATCTGTCTCCCACAAATAAACTTACACTAATGGCAAGGTGGCACGTTATCTCACTCTAAATTCCTTGCGCACCTCCTATCAGATAAGAAACATCTAGTGCCTTCAGTTTTTACTATGAGAAACCCCAAACGTATTTCTAATACATTTTGTCTTCAAATCCTGACATAATAAAACTACACATGTTAAAACATTGCGGTACATATAATGATGCTATAGGTTCCTACAAACATAAAAACTTACGCTATAAGGGGGGAAAAAATGAAAAAAAAAAAAATGGTACGTGAGAGGAACTTTTTGGCTTTGAATTTGATTTCAGCATGCTAAAAATACCCCAAATACATTTAAACTTTCGAGGCAGGAATTTATCGCAGGCTAGTGTAATTTGTATTTTTAAATTACTATTAACAAACTATTAACTTTTGGTGTTGTTTCACTATTGAACGTTCAATTAAAGTGTCACAATTTTATATTGAGAAGACAAGTGAATCACGACTTCCCATTCCTGTGTATTTTGTTTGGATCTAGTTTTGAGGGCTTAGAAAGGAAACTGCTTCACATTCTTTTGTATGGAGTTGAACTTTGGGTTCTAGGAGAAAAAGAACGACAGGGCGCAAATTTGAGTCAGCAAAATGAAGATTTTAGAGTAGGTCAAAGAATAAACTGCGGCTGGGTAAACTTCATAACGAAACAATAATGAATTCAGAAACTTTCTTCATAGAATACAAAAATCAACAACGCAGACAGAGGTTGAAAAAACATTTAGGAAGAATGTATGAATGACAGCTCAGAATAAAGCCAGTGTAAGGGAACAGCAGGGTGAGTAAGAAAAAGTAGGTCCATTCTTGAATATTTTTTTAAATATCACTAATGGAAAAATACGAGAAAGACTGCGAACAGTTTGATGGGCACCTCTATAAACATCCATTTTATCATAGCACATGCTAAGAACGCCGGAAAAACCGTCTTAAGGGTTTTTGTGTCAGGTTCACCGCATAATATGTATTACAAATCCCTAAAGCACAATAAATTCTAACTTTACAGGGTCGTTCAGGTTAGAATTTCATGAAAGTGAAATCTCAGCGTTTCTTATGAAACAACTGTGTAGTGTGACACAATGACATGCATGTCGTGATTATGAGTGTTTTTATCGCTCGACATTTTAAAACCACAACTTTGGCCGTAATACTCTGATAATTGCTAGACCCGATGGGATAGCGTTCCGCATGGTCCGTGCCTTTTCTTACAACAGGCGCCGCTAAACCTGAGATATTATCTACAGGCGATAAACTTTGGTTCTGGCTTGTGAAAGTCTTGTGAACATAAATTACGATCGAGCTTCCTTCCTCAAAGTTCATGCTTCCCTTTGAACTCTGAAAATAATTTATTGGTTGCAGTCGTAGTAATGGTAACCTAGTGGGATATAGGTATACCGATGTTTGTAGAATGTAAAAGGAAACAAGGACAACCAAGACTAGAACAACTAGAATGTTTATAGTGATAAATAGAAAACTATGGGCTAGACTTTAATAGAATAAAAGGACAATCGATGACGCAGGACAGCATACGCAACAGATGTTGGAGATGAGGTGAGGCTAGAAATATACTTCATTGATAATAGGAGTTAGGAGATGTTCTATCCTAAACTTTAGAGCATATGCTATATAGCAATTGCATAAAGCAATACAATTTCGAGTCCTCAAAATTGTTAAATGTTTCAACATTTTGGAGATAATATTGATTATAAACATCAAGCTGCAACGTCACACAATGCAAATCGTGTGTTATAAGTGCGACCTACTGCATCTTTACACTCCACAAGGAGACAATTCTATGTACAAAGCTGCATGGATCATATGTATTTAATATGCCGAAATTTGTGTAAAGAGAAGAGTAGAACATTTTACGACAGTAGTTAGTCTCGTTAATGAACATATTTTTTGTATAAGGTGAAATAGTGAGTTGTTAAATCTTAATTTCGTGCCATATGAACCTTTCTACTAGATTAAATATTAAATTTTTTCTAATGTATCAAGAAATAAATGTCCTAAAAGGAAATGCACTTCACATTTTCAATCCTCTGTATACAGCAATGCATAAATTACTACTCGCGAATAAGTTCAGATAACCCGTTCTACATTTTACTGATAATCTTTCAGAGGAAATAATGCAGCTTGTAATGCAGCTTGTTGTTTGACATGCTCACCGTCGATCTTCGAGGAGTCAATATCTCCACAGCTCGACATATCCCGGGAATCTGGGCGGGAAAGGAACGCCAACCAACAGCAGAGGTTTTAAGAGCCAAGAGCTCTTAAAAGAGAGCCAAGAGCCAAATCAGGTCGCTCGGGTTTACCCGAGCGGGATATATGCCCACGGTACCTATCCATTTAGTATGGATTTACCCGTGAGGTATGAAAGATGTAGTCATTTTACAAGCTATTTTTGTCAGTGTCAGCCAATGGTGATGATTGGTTACTCTCTCTTGCTATAGACTAGGGATATGAGTGCCAGTTAGAATGTCTACCCATCCTGGGGCACCCATGCCCCTCTGCTCACTTAGCAAAGGTCAGCTTGTCTAACCAGCAAGTCAAGCAGTGTCAATTTAGCGAGAAACCGAATGCATTGGAATGTTTGGTGAAATGAGGAAGCAGTGAAGCCAATTAGCCCAAGACATCCTTGGGTAAACGATAGCTTTTGCGCCTCCTGGGAAGATGGGGATCATATTGTCCCAGGGTATTCACCAGCTGGTTAGGGTGTGGTGTAAGTTTCGCATACATAGAGCGGGCTCTATCTCGCACAACATCCACAATATATGGAATGCCAGAATGAGTGTGGAGAATATGGGAAGAAAATCTACGGTCAGTATCGTAGATCATCCTAAGGGCCCTGTTCTGCACGACTTGCAGTCTGCGGATGGTGGTTTGAGCCACGAATCCCCATGCCTCGCATCCATACAGGATCAGGGGAGGGATGATCGCACGATAAATGCGTAGTTTAAGTCGTGTAGGCATAGTTGACCTAAAGATGGGATAGAGCTTTCCCAGAGCTCCGTGACCTTGGGCAGCTTTAGCTGTGACATGTTTGGTGAAGGTAAGTCCTAGGTCTAGTTGTACACCAAGGTACTTGGCTGTGTTGACCCAAGGGATTCTCCTCTGACCAAGTGTCAGGTCCCTTTCTGGTCTCCAGGAATGAATTTTGCCTAACACAAAAGCAGAGCTTTTCTGTGGACTGATTCCCATTCTCCATTTTTCACTCCAACTCTCAATGGCATCTAGGTGTCTTTGCAATGGGGGAAGGCAGTAACGTAGATTTTTGTTACGGGCCAGTATGAGGACGTCATCGGCATACTGGCACGTAACAGTGCTGGGTTCAACGGGGAAGTCAGACATGTATGCGGCAAAGAGCAGTGGCGATAGAACACTACCTTCCGGTACTCCGGCCGCTATTGGTCTGATAGTTGATAACCTGCCCTCCACTCGCACCCTGAAAGTGCGGTCACGAAGGAAACTGGCTATGAGGGTCAGGTAGGGGGAGGGGAGATTTGCATCTCTAAGTTTGTACAGTAGGCCCTGGTGCCATGTTGTTGCAAAGGCCTTATCCACATCCAGAAGTACTGCGACAGTTTTGAAGTTTTCCTGGAAACCCAGGGCAGCCTTCTCAACAAGACGCAGGAGCTGTAAGGTAGTGGAATGGCCTTGACGGAATCCGAACTGATGATCCGGAATGAGCCTCCTTTCCTCAAATAGAGGAGTTAGACGGGCCAGTAGAAGTTTTTCAAAATTTTTTGAAATTATTGGGAGTAGACTTATAGAACGGTAACTTGATGGAAACTTGGGATCCTTGCCTGGTTTCAATATGCAAATCATCCTCGCTTCCTTCCAAGCAGTAGGGAAGTGTCGGAGATACAGGCAAGCATTGTAAATTCTCGTCAAGTGGATAATGGCTTTGCGAGGCAGGTGTTGTAACATATGTGTCGTAACACCATCATATCCAGGGGATTTGTTGGGTTTGAGACACCTAATTTGCGAGGAAACTTGCCTTGGTGTGACAATTGGTATGCGAGTCGCCTCGTGAGGTGGTGGAGGATCCTCATAGAGGTAATCCACCGTTGCCTCAACTAGTTCTGAAAAGTCCTCGTCTTCTATGTCCTCTCGGGGCTCAAATTGGGACTCTAAATAGTCCGCGAAGTCAGTGGCTTTCTCTTGCGGTTCGAAAGATAATCTCCCGCGAGTGCCATGTATAGGATGCTGATATAGCGTTTTGTCCCTTCTCAGGGATTTAATTATCCGCCAGGGCTTCTTTTCAGAGAGGTTTACGTTCCTCATGGTGTTTTCCCAGGCCTCTTTGCGATGTGCACGTAAGAGGCGTCTAGCCAGGGTCTTAAATCGCAGATAAATTGCCTGCAATCTGGGATGGCGGAAACGCTGCCAAAGCTTCCGAACTGTTGACTTAGCTCTCAGCAACAGTCGGAGTTCGTTTGGGATGGTTGTGGGGTTAGGAGTATTGCAAGGAATGCGGTAAGTATGCCCTCGTATCACATTTGATATTTGTCGGGAGAATGCATTTGCCGCTAATTCTAACGACTCGATAGAATTTATATGCGGTCTGGGATCCACTGATTGGTTCAGTTCAAGGACGGCTGCATCCCAGTCTACCTCATACGACCAATCAGGAGTTACCAATGCTGACATATTAACATTGGTGTCGATTAACACAGGATCGTGGTCAGAATCCAGTTCATTGACTGTCGTCAGGTCTATATGGAATCTAAAGTTTTTAGTGACCATAATATCCAGCACGTCCGGTCTCCCTCGGGCAGGATGAAAAGTGGGCTCTCTCGGTCCATGAGCTATGAGGCTTGGGTTACCGCTTATAAGGCGGAATAGTCCTCGCCCCTTCGCATTGGTGGCACGACTACGCCAGTTGGCATGTTTTGCATTTAGGTCACCTGCAATGCAGACCACAGGGTGGAGGTTTAATAAAGCCGTGTAATGTGCTTCATAGAAGCGGTGATCAGGGGGGTCATATGCCACTATCAGCAATGTATCTAGACCACCTAAAGATAGCCTAATAGCACAGGCTTCTACATGCTGAAGTGGTGGAAGAGGGAAAGGCTTATGGGTAATATGGTTCTTAACAAAGATGGCTGTACCTCCCCCTTGTCGGCCAACCCTATCAGACCGATGGGTGACGTAATTAGGGAGGGAGAAGTTGGTGGCAGCATCCAAATGAGTTTCACAGACCATCAGAATGTCGATTCCGAAATACTGTACAAAATTAGAAATATTAGGGTAATGACTCCGTAGTCCGTTTGCGTTCCAAATCGCAGCTCTAAATGGTCTCCGGACATGTCTTCCAGCCATTATTGAGCGGAGTTGGGGTAGAGCTGTTCCAGTGTCTGAAGCAAGATGGAATGCTCCTGCATGGGGGTCAGGTTGGGGTTGTTCAACTGCATCTTACAGTTTCTCAGAGCAGGTAACGCCTTGTTTATTAAATCCCCAAACCATGAGGATAAAGAGCTAAATTCCTCCAGGTCACTTTGCGAAATAGTCGCTAGTGTGGAGGAGGATGTTGCCGTGTTAGGCATTGGTGGGATAGGGGTAGGGGGAATATCCCTAACCTTGGATATAGGCTCTGCCTCTACAGGTGCGTCTGTAGTTATTACAGGAGCTTGTGGCTCCGAAGTTACATTGGGGGCAGAAGATTTGCTCTGCCTAGGTTTTCTGTTCCTCCTCTTCCTGCGTGGTTTTGGTGCAGGGGGTTTAGGCACTATTGCCTTTTCTATAGGACCTGGAGGTGGTGGCACAGAATTTGATGGGGAATCGCTCTTTGGTGTAGCAGCCTCTTGTTCCACTCGACGCAGAGTGGACTCTGCCTTATTTAAGGCATTGGAAAAGGACACACCTGGGCGAACCACTTGATCATCTGGGCGGTTCTTGCGGCGGCTCTCTATGATCTTTTTCCTTGTGGAGCATCCTTTGTACACACTTACGTGTGTACCATCACAATTAGCGCACTTGCACTCTTCCCTAGGTTTAGGGCAGTTCTCGAGCAAGTGGTTCCCTGCACACCGCAGACATGTAAGCTTTCGCTCGCACATCATGCTGGAGTGATTGTACCCCATGCATCGGTAACATTGCACAGGTCCCTCTCTGCCATAATACCTTTCCACTTTGACTACAGTGAAAATTAGTTTCCTTACTGTGTCAATTGGTTGTACTTCTTGGTTAAGTACTTTGTCAAGTACTACCAAGAATAGTGGCATAGGAACTTTGTTAATACCCCCCTCGGTATTAACGGTTCTCTTCAACTGTGCCACTGAATTGACAGTTATGCCATGTTCTTCTTTAAGTGCAGTTTTGATTTCATCAGGGGTGCACTCTGAGTCTAAGCCTCTGATGACTCGGCGCTCAATGTGTGGACGTTGTGGTGAGTACGAGTAGAACGTTATGTTCATTTCTCGTAACACCAACTTAGCGGTTTCTAAATCACCCAAACTGTGGGTAAGGATATGGACGCTCTTAGGCTTCCTTTTTGCCTCAAAAGTATACTTGAGGTGTTTGGCCAGTGTACGCATTACCCTAACATAGAGGTTTTAATCTCCAGCAATGGCAACAATGTAGCTGCTGGAGGGCAGCACCGTGCTTCCAATCTAATAGGCCCTCAGTTACCTGCCACCATCACAGTCACAAAAGCTGTTTTTACCGCCGATTCATCAGCCACACATCGCCACAATTTTGAGGAACCAGAGAAATCTGTGCCGACACAAATACCTCCATCTATACGTCCTGTAGTTCCTAAAATACATTGCTGTCAACTATGCCGCCTGCGGAGTTCCTCGGGATTTACCAACGTGTTTCGTCATTACCGCCGCAACGCAGTGAGGACCACATCGGAACAGTACTTCACAAGGTCCATCGCTGTTTTCCTTTTGTTGGCCGACATATTTGACTATGAAGCAGCCTTTAGGGTGGGCCTAGTTATTTTAGGACGATGCCTGAGCATAGAGGTCAGCCGCGTCTATAGCGCTAGCCCCGCCGCTATTGCATACATTAGGCCATGACGCTAAATCCTGCGGCTTTCATTCAAGGACTGCTAGCTCTTCATTAATGAATGAGCAACTCTCCAGTTTAACAGTTACCAACTGGAAAAGCTGTGGCCAATACAGAGTTCAGACTCAGTACTCACTAATCTAGGCACCCGACTTCAGCGTCCTGCTGCCATGCAACCAATCTTGGACCTGACAACGCCAGCAATCTGTATTCCAACTCCTGCTTCTATAACATCCAGAGAATTCGCCTTGTGGGAAGGCGCCTAGGACGTTCTGCAGAGGTTCTAAACTTTAGAAATTATTTGGCCAAGCTCGAAGAAGCATTCTCTAACATCACCACCACCGTCAGCTCTGTAAATTGGGATCTCCGCTGCCTTCGCGACATCGGAGCTGGACTCTAGGACTCCACTGTGTCTCTGGCGCCACCACTTCCGGTCAACAGACCTAGCACTCCACTTTCCAGCAACAACTGGACGCCATCACTTCATCTCTGCGGTCCATCGACGAAGGTTTCATTCAACTGCCTAGACATAACTGAAGCAGCATTTTGCACCGCGGAACTTTACACCAACTACCAATACCATACTGCACCACAAAGCAAGTTTTCACATGCTGAAAACAAACGGCTCGCCGGAACCTGAAGAACTTCCAGCAAGGTCAATTGGCAGTGTGAACTTCTTTCTTCATGGTGACTTCCAAGCAACATATGTAGGTCCAAATACAGTTAATGAAATAGTTTTTCCTTAAATTTTAATAGCTGGTGAAGAATAAACCCCCCCACGCACCAAACATGGTGTGCTCATCATCTGATAATTAACCAAAATACTAGCTATAAAAACTTTTAATTCCGTATACGCATGACATTTGAGCAAATTAGAATTTAAAAACTTAACAGGATGAGGTATAACAGCAAAGTGATACATTTGTTTTTTCATGTAATTGTTCAAATATAAACACTCAGAACACCATTTACATGGAATGAAAAAGCGATAGAACTTAATTTCCATTACAGCACACGCCGTGTTAGAAAAAAACGAAGATTTAAAGCTCGCGTTGTACGGCTATTTGTTGAGAGCTTGGAGAAGATCTAATGATAAAACTTCCCTTAACCGAGAACACGTAAATAACTTAACTATAAGCGTCGAAAAGTGCAAGAGCCTGATTTTTGACAAATTAAATACTTTAAGTGCAGCAACGTGATCGAATTTTCTGCCCTTACTTTAACACAGGAATAAATTGGAATGAGGGGCGAATGAGCGACGAAAGCATTGATTCTTCTATAACAGCAATGTCCAATCTTGTTTCTTTGGGGATGCTTCCGTAGTTATCTACAATAACTCACCTCCTCTCTGAGTCGGAGAGTGAATCACGCCGTGTAGACTCCCAACCAGTCAGTATATAGTGATGGACACAAAGAGAAGATTCCATGGCAGTTTCTAAGTCATAACTTGAACTAATGGGAATACCCTCAAAAGAGCTCTTCAGTCAGGATGATTTTTGTATAAATGGTGAACAGTAACAGACAGACAAAAGCTTACTACATATATAAAGAATGCGTATCTTGTTAAAAAACAATTTATGCCAAATATCTCTTTTTTCTTCGGATTGAACCTTTCCGAGGTGTTCCTTACAATTTCTTTGAACTTGCTAGTAATTATACTTTTCTCGAATAGGAATAAGTTCATATTTTTGCTTTCTCTACTACGTAAGGTAAAGTAGAGCATTTTTAGAAAAAAGGTGTGTGCGTGTGTGTGTGTGTGTGTGTGTGCGCGCGTGCGTGTGTGTGCGCGTGTGCGCGCGCGCTCGCCAGTTTGTGGACAGCATAACTCAAAAACGAGTTGGTTAAAAACCAAAGTTGGTATCTAAGGTTAATGTCTTTAAAGGATGCGACACGAAGATTTTGAAGAAAATTGCTCCACCCTAAACTACCGCTTACATGGAAATTTTTTTGAAAATTTTGATTTTCTTGAAAATGGCTTCAACGATTTTGATTAAATTGCTGCATGTTTGTGATATTTTTATGACAAATGCAATGTATATGTTGAATTCTTTGGCTATAGTCCTATTTACTCTGGATGACTTTTGCATTACTGGTAAACCGTAAGAGATAGACCAAATCTTACTATACAAAACTGTAGATCTTTCTAAAATACAAAATTTACGTCTGAATAATTGTTTTTGCACAGTGAGTCATTTCGGAGATATGCCTTGTTTATTTGTGTGAGTTTTGGAGAATTTATACTTCTATCAAATGGAACATCGTTATTTATTTTTATATGTTAATCGTGCAAAGAGAACGGAATTTGAAAGCTTTAAGAGATTTAACTGTCACTCAAAACCTACTGTATCCCCGTATTCTACAAGAAGATAATTTCTGCAAATATTTATCTCAACTAACACGAAGGTATAGGAATACGAGTTTGTATGAATGATTAGTACAGGAGTAGAGAAAGTCATGTGAATGTAACACATGAGATTTTTATCTCTTTGCCTTACAAAGAGAACCACTTTCAAAACCTTCGCCTACCAACCAGTTCGTAAGACATTTCATTATTACCTAAAGCCTACTGTATTCCCATATTCCTCTTGCACCTACAAGAAAATTCGCAATGCGATACTTTGTGAAAATACTTATGTCGATTAAAATATAGTACAGGGAAAAATAAGCGTTTGCAACAATAGTGTGTATAAGAATGAGTATAGCTCTCTCTCTCTTTATATATATTTGCTGACGCATTTTCTCAAACTTCAACCATATCAAAAGTTTGTATCGCAATATGTTACGCGAGGATCATTTGGTATATCTTCTAAGACTCTGTACTTCGACTCTATTGCAAAATATTGATAGACTTCTTAAAAGTAAGTACTACCTAAGAAGTCACTAACGAACAGATGTCTGTCGCATAAGATTTGAAAGTGCTTGCGTAAATCAAACGCAACGTACATACGAGTATAACCAAACAGGCACTGCAGCACAATTGAGGGTAAAGAGTGTCACCGTCCGCATAAAGTGGAAGGAGGTAAATCCAACCTCCCCTCTTTCGCAAACTTTGGACATCACTGTTCTATAATCTGTGCACACACTGTGTGTGAACAATCGACGGTGCAATATATTAAAAGCTCTAAATTCTGACTGCGGCACGAAATTGTGTATCATCTCTACACGCCTGCTCTAAACGTGCAGATGTAGTAGACGTTTGTAGTTGTGAATCTATTGTCATATAAGCAAGAGTTTTGTGAACTTTCAAAAGTGTGCACATCTATCAACAGGCAGTGAATGCACTGACGGTAATATTTGCATATTCTGGATCGTCTTAGTATCCGAAGGGATGACATGACACGATATATTGATTTTGATGTATTACCTGTCAATTCTGGTGTCGGCTGTACAGACCACGCGTAATGTCTGCTTGTGCTCTGTGGATATAGCTCTCTAGCCATGTGCTTAAACATCAGAGTCACTGTTTTCACTTTTAATCTTAGATCCATTTCATTTCAGCACCACTCATTCTCCTTATAAACTGCCTCGACAGTAAAAGAACGCGCTTTGATCTACATGACTGAGAGAGACCGGAAGTAAGGTTTCGTTGCAATGACAGAAGATGGCGTAACAGTGTTGTATTAAGAGCTGTGTACTTCTATAGAAAACCGAAGTAAGAGGCCCAAATTATCAACTGCACATTCTTTAAACTGCTAAAGAAGGAATGAAGAACACTTATCAGACCTTCGGCTAATTTCGCAATCTTTGACGCTTGACTGCACTGTTCGTTAGCTCGCAGATCTTCAGGGTTCACCAAAACCGCTATTGGGAGTCACAGCTAAAACCTTTACAGTAGGTAACTAATTTAACCACCCTTGAAACCGTCTTATTCAATGTGGGATACGCAATAACGTGATGTAAACAACGATTAAGATAAGCATATACTAAGTGAGCGATCACAGAACCATTTTGGTAAATTAAAACCTGGAGTGCCTTCTGTTTCCAAGGACATATGGCTCTACCATCCACTCGCAACAATGTATTTCTGCAAATACGCTCGGTGTTTTGTTATTAGTCTATTTGAAGTGGTTGCCTTTTGTTTCTAAGCTATTGTGGTTGTAACGTCCACTGCCAACAATATACCCTTGTAAATGCTCTCATTGTTTCGCTATTTCCTTTGTCTACATAAGTGAACTGGATTGCTTCTGTTTCCAAGAATTTGAGGCTGTTCCGTCCACTGCCAACATATTACTCTTGGAAGCACGCTTCTAGTTTTAATACTGGTGTTCTCTTTATAAGTGTGTGAAATATTTGTTTTAAAAGTCGAAAATAGCAGTGGTGGTTTCAAATGTTTACGAATAGTGACTTCAGGGGAGAGATTTACATCGTATGACGTTTTTATTGGATCTGTTTTAAATTTATATGATTGATTAGTTATGATAAACAATGAAAAGTGTCTGGTTTTAGAGTCTTGGCTTAATAGATACAGATGTGTATTTTGGTTGACGTATTGCATTGATTTCGTATAGGGTTATTGTTTTGTCTGTCGAGGTTGTCGGTGGCTCGTCGCAGAAGTCATTACTTCCTAAGTTATTTCGATACCCTAACAATATAAAGCCACCTGCTGCCCATGTCAGGGAGAGGTAACGATTATGGGGGGAGCAACCTTATAAGATGATAAATGACTACTTTTCTTTGTTGTTGTTGTTGTAGTGTTTAACGCCCGCTTTTACTACTACGGCACCGCAGGCGGTGACATTGATGATACATGGATCACCGGTGGAATGAGATGGCGGGGAAAACCGGAGCACCCGGAGAAAACCCGCCCTGACGCCGCTTCGTCCACCACGAATACCACATGCGGGTCCCTGGGATCGAACCCGGGCCGCCTAGGTGGTAGGCGAGCGCTACTTTTCTTTGAAAATCCTTTGTAAATGGATAAATCATACCCTGGAGGTGCGGAAATCACTGAGGTAAAACATGCGCATTAAAAAGGAAATAAAGCTGCTTTACTCTGCTGCCGTGCTCGGGTTATTTAAAACTTCAGGATTCATTTCACGCATTTCGCACTCTCAATTTCTCCGTAGCAAAAACGTTTATACGAAAACATTCCTAAGGATCTGGACTATCGGTCTCCTAGTCTCCAAAACACACACACCACCTCTAAGTTACCTTACATCGCTACCCTTGATATCTCAATTAGACCTCTTGCTTTTTTTACCTCATGTTCCATCGGTGACTGTGAATGTAGGTACTTGGTACCTCCATAACTTGCTACATAATTTGATACATAAATTCAGCATCCTCAGAACACACGAATATTGTGAAGAAAAGTTTCTTACCCCCACATTTATAAGGAAATGTTCTATATTTCTTTAGTTTTAATTTTTGAAAAAATGTCTACATATTAACATGTTTAAAATATTTGCATGTTTATTTTGAATTTTCTGCGAATCACCTTTGTTCTGAATAAGTGTTTCTTGGCTTTTTATATGTGATAAACAAATACATGATATGCAAAAAATGAATGCACTTAAAATGAACAAATACCGTTAAACATGCCATTTATGTTAAGCAGATATTTTACTTTGTAGCATTAAACGTTTCTGAAATCTTCGTTTCTCTTGACTTGGATTTTCTAATACTTCGTAATTTTAAGAGCCTGGTTACCATTCATTTGTTTCTCGGGATGCCATGTTAACCCTTTCCATTATAAATATTTTAGAAAAAAATTATTTTAGAATTAAGAATACTTCTCAAAATGCAAGCAATCCTTAAATTTGAAAATTATAGTACTGAGAAGTTTTATAGTGGGATTATAAGATGCAAGGGTTGTGTTGATTAATAAACAAAATGTAAATAGCAAGTGACTTGAAATCCACTTCATTAGCATGAAAAATAATATTAAGGTAACAGACATTGGACTTAAACTTGTTTTAGAAAAGTGTTGTGTTTATATTTTTAGTGCTTGCTATCTGTCAAGTGAACTCAATGTCATAGTGTACTGCACATATATAGAGTGAAGCTTTCATTCAACTACTACATTACAACTCAAACATATATTGTATAAAACATGAAATGAAAATAAATATTTATGGTACAATAGGAAACAACTTTATATTGTGGGCTCATGGAACACTTCACATTTTCAGCACATTATTAAAAAATGCACATTGTTATTTCAAATTCCTCATTTGAAAATTCTAAAAATATGTCTTCAGACAAGTCACCATTCAACAGGAACTACAGCGTCTCGTCTTATAATAATTTAGACATCTGAAATAAAAAACTGCTTATTTTTGGTGCCAAGTTTTGCACATAACCTCATTTACCACACGTACAAAGTGCCATCGTCTTCTCCCACTGGGGCCACAAGGAATCAACACTTTTTGAGCTCATAACACAAAAATGCGGTTCAATATATTGTAATATCATCGCTTTGCACATACAAAAATACGACTACTGCTGCCGCTGCCACCGCCACCGCCACCGCCACTACTACTACCACCACCACTACTTCCACCACTACTACCACTATATAAGTAGTTTAAATGGACGCTGTATAAATAAATGTCTGAGTAGAAGTTTTACTGCGTCGATTCCTTTATTTCACTAGTGTGTAGCAACAGCATAAATATAAAATGGCGGTGGTGGTGGTGGTGGCGGTGGCGGTGGCGGTGGCGGTGGCGGTGGCGGTGTCGTCGGCGTCGGTTTCGTGTCGTTGACGTCGTGTTATCATTTAATGACGGCTGGGTTCTGCATCTAAGCTTCTAGCAGGCGCCGTTGTGCCGGAATTTCGACCTTCAAGAGTTCTGTTACGAGCCAGTAAATCTGCGCTGCTGCGTTTGATTACAACTAAAATGATGCAACCTCGGAACTGAAAGCTAGCGCTTAAACAACTGCGCTACCAAGGGCGACGAGAGCATCGAATGGTTTATATTATTGAAGGAATCTGTCTAATAAATGCTAATAACATGTATATAACATGACTGTTACTATATTGTAAGTTTCTTTTGCACGATGTAGTTAGCTGCGCATTTTGTTTTTGAATACTACACGTAATATTTAGGAATTAAAACAAGCTGCATTTAATGAACGGATTGAATGAAGGTCATGCATAACAATCCTTCGCGTTATATCGTTAGTTTTCTTTTTGCTTATTTTGTAGTCAAATTTAGAATTAACTGCCATGGAAAGTGTGATTCTGAAAATATATTATGAAAATATATTATGTCACTGTCAAATTTACGGGTCACGAGCCGCCACTGTGCATTGCACTTCCAAGTAAGTACAAAGCTAAAGGAAAATATTACGCACAAGTGTTGGTCAGTGCTGCCCTCTGTTCCCGAGGAAAGTACATAAAACGGCAATGGTATCATGTGGAGTCACTGGGCATTCTTGAACACTTTCTAAATGCTATTTAAAGTTCGTGAGGCCATTTATACCCATTGGCCTGGAAGAGGGTGGAGTTTTAAAAGTGACATAGAACGTCCCGTTTTTGTTTTCTTCACTACGTATAATAAGTGGGGGAAGTATTGTATTCGATCCAAAATTTCCATGTCGAAATTTCACCGGAAATATGTTTTGAGCCCCCTGAATCCAGAAGGAGCGCTTTAAGAACAAGGCCCGTGTGTGCGGGCGCGCGTGTTGTTAATAATACTCTTTATTTACTGCATGTTCCATTACAAAATATAGTAATGCTATCTACATGATAATTTAAACATTATGTATATATATTACACATTTACAATCTATCTAAGACTATTGAGTTAACGTGACATTATTTCCTGGGTATAGTGATGTATTGGTTTCGTTTTATTGAATGTCAATTATCCGTGTTTGATAATCATATTGTTTCTGAAAATGCTTCTTTTTTTCTAGTTTTGCACATTCAAATAATAGGGCGTGCTTATAGTAAGATACAGAAAATAGGAGAATAAGAGTCAGTAAGAGCAGGAATAGAGAATGTCATATGAGTGCAACAGATACTTATAAAGATTTTACCACGCCTCAGCCTCATAACTACAACTAAATGTGCAATGAAACCACCTTTGGAAATCTTTATCTCGATTAATAGGAAGGAGATGGAAAATTAAGGTTTTTAAAATAGTTCGTAGAAGAGATAACAGACAATAGTGGGCAGAGAATGTAATGCTTCGGAGTTTTAACCTATGTAGTTGTGCTATAGTTTGCTTTGTACACATTTTGAGGAATTAGTGTAATTATTTTCTACTGGGTGATTCGAAGAAGGGGAGTGTTTGTAAGCAAACAATGAAGAGGGGGGGGGGGGGAGGGGAAGGGTCAAATGATCTGACAAGCTTTCTGGAACAATGGCTGCCGAAGGAGTCTTCCATAAAATATGTACAAAAGAGTGAGGTCTCAAAGTTTCCAAGAGAAACAATAGATAAGCAGTCTAATTCTGGATGTGAAGAAAATGCAACGAAGTTTTTCTTGGTAGAACTTCTTACCCTTAAAGATAAAAGTAGGGTTTAAGAGGGTGCTTGAAAGCGAAAAGATTAAGATGAACTTTCTTTGAGGGAAAAATATCAATAGTATCCTTTTCAAACTTTGTTCCATATTCTGTAGAAATTTGTCTCCAAACTGAAAGCAGTACGGAAAATGATGCTTTATGCAATGTTAGAGCCATTCTGCCCCTCGCCTGTACCTCTGCAGTCCGTGCAACTACCACTAAAATGTGCAGAATGTATGGAAATATTTGAGATAAGGATATTATTTCCGTGGCTATGTTAGTTAATTAAATGACCAACTGTGGTGATATAACTGTGCAGACTGCAACTTCGAAGTTGGAAACTTAAGTCTTAAAGCAACCGAGCCATCTGTGGTGACCTGGAGCTCAGTCGGGCTGAACTGCCTTCATCTGTTAGGGACCCACTGTACCAGTCCTGCCTGTGATACGTTCTGCCCGCCTGAAGGGTACTCTCATATCATTCTTCCCCTCCGGGTCTGAGGCACAATAAGCCATCGGCTGACGCGCCGGAATTCCCTCCGTAACAGACCAGAAAAAAACCCTTAAAACAAGAATAAGGCACGCTGTTAATTTTGTCACATTTAATTTTGTCTAATCTCCACAAACTGCTCATAAGAGATCTAGTTACTTTCTTTTACAGCGTATTGTAAGTGTGGGAAGCATTATATTCCACCGAAAATATTCATAGTAGGATTTTATCGGAAACATACATTTTGAGACTCCCTGAAAGAATAGCATTTTTAGAAAAAGGTCTCTCTCTCTCTCTCTCTTTCTCACTGTATGTATGTGTGTGTGTTGTGTTGTGTGTGTTTTGTGTGTGTCGGTGTGCCTATGAAAAGCATAACTCAAAACCAAAATTCCGGTTATTACCAAAATTGGTGTCCTACACCACGGGGATTTTCAAGAAAATCCCCCCTCCCAGACCACCTTTTACGTGACACATTTTTTAAAACTTATATTTTCTAAAAATCACTACTGGTTTTGATGAAACACCGTATGTTTAAGATATTGTGACGCCGGGCTCGCGACACAATGGACAGACGGGGCCTAGCTACTTCACACCACATGCCCGGGCAGCGAGCGGGTAAGGCGTTCCAGGTCAGGTAGCCTCGCGCAACTGTTTGTGTGTACGTGACTAACAATGGAACGACAACAATGGAACGGCGGAAACAAAAGGGACTTTTCTGGCGTCTTCTCTAGATTGTTTAATCATTTCTGATATAAGTATGTGTGGAATCGAGAAACGTCCATGTGACGTCATCCTCAGTATAAAACGATATGAGGCAGCGTCAAATTTAGTTAATTAGTGAGTCTGAGAGAGCTACGGGCATTAATCGGTCTCTCTCTCTTTCTCTCTCTCTCTCTCTCTCTGTGTGTGTGTGTATGTGTGTGTGTGTGTGTGTGTTTGTGTGTGTGTGGGAGTGTGGGTGCGCGTGCGTGCGTGTGTATTCCCCATCCTCCCTAGAGTCTGGAAGTATGAATGGGAATGTGGATATGTATGTGTGTGGTTTTCATATAATAACGTAAAGTAGTACCAACCCAAAGACTAAAAACCACTGTGAAGCGAGGAACGTCATTGTGTTGAGTAATAGTTTCAAAGACAAGGCCGCCTATATTACCACAGCTGCTAAAGAAGGCGGTGTATAAATGAAACATTAAAAAATGCATTTTGTTAATCATTTTGCTACACCATTATTTAAGGCGCATCTCCGGTAAGTATTTTCCTTGTGGTGTTTCCTGATGGGTGGCACAAAGATGAGTGAAAGTTGGCGCACATTTTACTGTTGAAAATACCCAGAGACGAAGACATGCAACGACTCCACACGGTAGCATTACTCGTAATTGATCCACAGAAAGGGCGCCTTCATTTCGTGCCAAGAGCCATTCTCAGTTTATGTTCCTTTTAGTTCCCACATTGACCAAAACATGTCCAGAAATTGTGATTACATGCACGGTATTCATCTTCCTGTGTTTGCTTGTTCCTCCCTACTTGATCACGCGGTTCATAGTCTAGTTTACACAATGTGATGAACACTGTGTTCCATACCATCTTCCCTGTAAGAAAAGCGCTAAAATTAGACTTGTGCAGGAAAGAAACGCGTCCTAATATTTCAGCAGAGGAGAATGGAGCGAGATGGCTCCGCGGTAACGTGTGAGGCTCGCATTCGGAAGGTCATGGGTTCTATTTCCCCGGCCAACCTCCCTCATCTATGGCTTATTTCTTTTTCGTGGACTTTCCCATGTCAGGGGCCCTAATGACCAAGTTGTCGACGGAACCGTAAGCCCGACTCACTCACTTTCCCGGGTCACCAGGGAAATGCTTGTCTTCATTTCATCTCACCTTCTTTTCAATTCAGTCTTTCCGGGTCGGAAGTGATGGCGATGGACGTGTTAGTGCTGCCATGTGGGGGGATTTGCGCACTGTAACTGCTGATCTCGCCTGTAGTTGCCAGGCCTGCCGGGGGGACTGCTGTCGAAACCCATGGCTGCTTAGTGAACCCTGGTGTCGAGACGAAGAATCGTTCTTGAACAACGACCTCCAACAGCTGGCAAACAGAATTCTGTCCTTTTCTATCCTTTTCTCAGTACGATTGAGTGTAAATGTATACGAGTGCTTTGTATGTATGTACATGTTAGTTAACTTTGGGATAATATCTGCTTTAATTTCAAAATTAAAAGGATGTGTTGCACTCACATGACATTCTCTACTCTTGTACTAACTATTCGCATAAACTCTTATTCCTCCATCTTCTTCAGGGCCATAATGACCTAGTTGTCGACGGGCCCTTAAACACCACTCATTCACACGTTCACTCACTGACTCACTCACTGACTCACTCACTGACTCACTCACTGACTCACTCACTGACTCACTCACTGACTCACTCACTGACTCACTCACTGACTCACTCGCTGGCTCCATCTTCATGTTAGTCCGAGATAAACATTTGCA
The DNA here is from genome assembly GCA_030765045.1 of Tenodera sinensis. NCBI lineage: Eukaryota > Metazoa > Arthropoda > Insecta > Mantodea > Mantidae > Tenodera > Tenodera sinensis. Next base: position 433,151 of record JAUKNM010000025.1, on the reverse strand, counting down.
GAAATTATTTTATTGCTGGTGTTCTTGTAGGTGCAAGGATAATATGAGAATACAGCAGGCTTTGAGCAATAGTAAAATCTTTTAAAGCTTTGAAATTCCTTCTCTTTGCAAGGCCAACGGACAAAGTGAATAACGACCTTCCATTTGAGCAAAGTTGAGAAACGTATTGCAAAACTCACACAAATAACGAGCGATATCTCCGAAATGCTACACTCCAGAACAAAAATGCATTTGAACATAACTTCCACGTTTTTTACCAGATCTATATTTTTTTTTGTACAGTAAGATTTGGTGTGTCTCATACGGTTTACCAGTTATGAAAAGTCATCAAGAGTAAACAGGACTATATAGGCCATTGCCAAAAAATTTAAAATATACATTTCGTTTGCCATAAAAAGTCTTAAACATACGGCATTTTAATCAAAATCGTTAGAGCCATTTTTTGAAACCAATTTTCGAAAGCTTTTCTATGTACGAAATGGGTGAAGGAATTTTCTTCAACATCTTCATGTCGCATCCTTGAAAGATATTAGACCTAAATATCAACTTTGGTTTTTAACTAACTTTTCGTTTTTGGTTATGCTCTTAATACACAGGCAGGTAGGCAGAGAGACAGACACACGCATGCACCTTTTTCTAAAGCTACTTTTTTGGATTCAGGGGGGTCTCAAAAGATATTTCCGGTGAAATCTCCAAATCGAAATGTTGAGTCGAATACAATACTTCCTCCACATACATCAAGTAACAGGACCAATAATCTCCTGAACTTTTCAAAGAAATCTAAAAAAGAGTTGTTCTTGCAGCCACAAGGTTTCACACAGCAGTTAGTAGAATGTTTGAACAACATTAAAACGTGAAGCAGCCTCTTTTGGAACTTCTAGAAAAAACGAGATTACGATGCAGATAGGAGTAACAGAAATTGTTGAAAGATGGGAAAAAGTGTTCTAAAGGAAGAGAGAATTGCAAGATAATTAACCGGAGCCAAAATGGGATGGAAAGCAGTGACAAGGATGATATTGATAATTAAAGGCCGGAGGCTTGTGCGTTTTTCTATAGGTATACTGTGAAACAGAAATTCAGTGTACGCGGACAAAAATCAGTGTTGACCGCGAGATTAGCATGCCAGCTTCGCGTGACCAACGGTCGAATGTTTAAAATCCAGGTGGCGCGTGAGTATAGTAGCGACAGTACGTTAGAGGAGATCGTTGCTAGAAGACAATGAAAAGCGGCGAGGATTGTTGGAATATAATCGTGGTTGGCTACTCTTGATGCTGAAGAGAAGGAATGCATCGAATAAACCTCTAAAAACGAAGTTTGGGCTATTTCTTCATTACTCACAAAGTACCCTGAGAACTTCAAATCCATGCTTTTACCAAGCTAAATCGAGGTAATGACGCAAGGAGGGGAACAACATTTTCTTTATAAGTGGCGTCTTAATGAATGTGATGCTGGTATCCAGTAACATCTTACAGCATCCAATTGATACATCCAACGCGGGATAATTGCAAGATCAACAACCCGCATCCCATCAGCGGCTAGACAACATAGCGTAAACTGCACATGGACTTTACTGTTATCGCTCGCGCATGTAAAGAACTGCAGGAAGGTACAGCCTTACCATGATAACCACCTCACTGCAGCACAACCTACAAGCATCATATGAATACTAAAGAACACTATCACTCCACGTCTGCAGCTCACTGTTTTAGAAGAAACAAATCGGTCGCGTTTTACTACAGCTTGACTTGTGTCTGCATACGCTTGCAAGGCAATGCTTTACTAAAGCGCGTCTCACCCTTAAAAGACAGTACACGTTAAATGGAGCGCAGTGTTGCAACATGTACTAGTTGCGAATCTTTCTCCGCGAGCGAATCGAGGTGGCCTGAGTCCTGTACTTAGTCCTTCAATTGCTCCTTGACGAGACGGGCACTTTTAACTTTGGTATCCCTCCACGCCTTTGTTACTGTATGACCTAAATTTACAAATGACTCGTCTGTATAAACAATTGATTTCCCCTGGTCCCTAAACCTTTTACGTCTTTTAGATATTTATGTCGCCATCTGATGATATCGATATCGTCTCTTTCTATTAATATGCACTTGTTACCCTTTCTTTCATATTCGAACCCCAAATCAGAGTGGCCCTTGAGAAATTTGGTAGGGTCTCATCACTGTTGAACTGTGACAAAATTATATTCAGCGTGGGTGGAATATTTGCAAACAGTAAAGAATGAACAATTCGCCGCACTCCAACTTGCACTATTCAATCATATTGCGTTAACCTAGCGTTTTGTGTAGTCCCGCCCTTTTTGCTTTCTTTTTCGATGGCGTTCTTAGAGGTCCTTTCATTAGTTCCTTTTTAATCATACACACTACTGCTTCTGAACACCCGATAGCCTTAGCTGTTTCTTTTAGCGCCTTACTTACACGCATTTTACTTAAAAAATAATCTAACACATTCATAATTATTTGGCGTTCCTTACTTCTTTATTTACCAACATATCGTCCCTTCCTAGCTTCACCCTCCATAACTACAAATATTTACAAAAATATTAAACAAATAACACAATAACAGCTCACAGTTACACACACGGCTTCTTTCGAACTAATGCTAGTGCTGCTCCTTATACTATCTTCTGTGTCAGGCCTGACGCTGAATAGATGAATACCTTTTGTTTGCCTTACTGGATAAAAGAAAGAGGTTACCGCCTTTTGGTTTATTTTAAAAACTTTCTCCAACCTTCCTCAACATTTGTTCTCGCTGGTTCCCTGATGTAAACTCAATAACAAAAAAGTTTCACACTGCGTAACTTTTGCAGTGCACATATATAAAATTTTCCGAAAACATTTAATTTAAAAAATTATAACACTTAACTGGGTAAACATAGAGAATTCAAAGTAGGCAGGTAGTAGCACTATGGTATACTCTACCTAAGAAAAAAATATAGATGTATTCTAGCAGTTAGTTTGTTAGTTACTGCGTGATGAGTGTAGAAACAGCAAATATCGGACTTCTATTGAAAAAAACGTTTTCTGAAGAAATTTGGACCTATAGAAATGTATAATGACTCTGAAAAGGATATAACCTGATAGAGAAAAAAATTCTGCATAGGATAATGTGTTCAAACCTGAAATTTATAACAAATGAATATTTATACCATGCTATTAGGAATCTGGCAACAGAGTTAGGGTAGAAAAGGACGCGGCTAATGGCAACTTGTATGCGCTAGATAGAGACAGAGATGTCCCATTTAACTCCATACTGTCTTCTAAGAGTGAAACGCTATATAGTTCGCAGAGTACTATTTTCGGCTCTTGCTTATAGTGGCAATCGTTTGCACATTTGATGGTAGTGCGGTACTTCTGACGTCATTCATACTCTGCGTCGAGCTAACCTGTATCCCATGCGAGTACACATCCCTCCGGTCTTTATTGATAATGATTCCACAGAAGATGATGTTAGGCATAAAAGAAAGTGTGATAAAAGGATCGCATCGAAGATTCCATTTACATGTTTCAGTGTTGAAGAACGATCGCATGAATTATACATTAGCCATGGACTGCCTCCTTTGTTAGTCGCTGTTTGCGAAGAATCCTAAACATCTACTGGCCAGAAGTTATTTCAAACTATGAGCTTTGGAAACGAACGGGCGAAGTTCAGATAGCCATGCAAATAAAGAAGCGGAAATGGAAGTGGATTGGAGACACACTGAGGAAGGGAAGTGAAGCCATTGAGAGAGAAGCATTGGTGTGGAACCCGCAGGGAAGGAGGAAGAGAGGAAGACCCCGAAAAACATGGCGAAGATCTGTCCATATGGAAGCAATGGAAGAAGGCAAAGCCTGGAGTGAGGTGAAGAGGATGACCGTCAGCAGGACCAGATGACGATGCTTGGCTGATGCCCTATGTTCCACGAGGGACAACAGGAATTAACACATAATACATGCATGTACTGCCCGCTTATTAAATAACTTAATTTGCTGAAGTTGTGGAAGCAGGTGCAAATATAACGATTTTAACGACGGACTCCAGAGAGGGAACATTCTTAAGTCCGATCTCTGTCACAGAAACTCCTAGTTTTTGCTTGCCGTTTGTTTTGTTTTTCTTTTGTTTAAGGGGAGACTAAATGCCCTATTGCGTGTGTTAAATCCCCTAAATTCATGACTTACTGGCACATACTGAATTTTTTTACAGAAATGTATATGTATATCTTCTAAGTTTATTGATATAATCAGATACGTTTTCCTTAAGAAAGTTAGACTTTTAAGTTTAATGTCTTTTAACCTGGGAGGCAGAAGATAGGGTTGTTTTCCTAATTATACCTCTTTTTGTTAGTTTATCACTTTTGTGTTGAGTAATTAAACTACTTAACAACAAAGCAGATCCAGAACAGTCATAGGGGTTGCGATTAATTGTTCTTCGTCGCAATAGCCGTGTGTAGGATAAGGTTGGAAAGAGTAGAATGAGATTGAAAAATTCAATTACATAGCGGGGATTTGAACCACGGGTCTTCCGGTCTCCGTCCGGCCGCTCTAACCATGGAACTATCATGGTCATCATGCCGACACATTAAATTCTCCAACTCACTCGCATTTTCCCGATGAACACACAAGAAGATTTCAAACTCATATGAGATAACATACCTTACTGGCGACTTATATTGCAAGTACTTAAGTTCCGAGCTTCTAGTTTAACCACTATAGGCGCAATCAAAGAATTTAGTGTTGTGTCTGCCCCATCTCTTCTCATCACAGGCCTTATGAGTGGGGTGCAGTACTGGAGGTGGGACGTGGTCAGCACTCCGGTCCCTTCCGGCCGGTTATGCGATCCTCTCGACCACGGGCCTCTACTTTACAATGAAGCAGCTCCTCAATTGGCCATTCAGGGACCAAACGACCCCCCAAGGGACTACTTCGGTAGTACCCGGCGCACCCGGAGTCCCGAGCCAACTGACTCCCTCGATGCGGGCTCCTCTTTGTGGTGAGGAAGTCAGTCAAAACGTCCACCCACGTGTAAGCCGTGCGTGATGCCCCGTATCAGTGGAAAGGATTATCCTGGTTGGCTGAGGGATGCGTATCTGAGCCCGGACGAGTTTCTTTCTGAATTCGGGGAAGGTTCAAATTTCCGATACACCGCTTTGGCTTCTGCTTCACCTAAATGGGAGCCTAGGGGCTCACCCGCCCCTAGTCAGTCGGCCAGGACTAGGTAATACACCGAACTCCAGGGAGAGTGGGACGGCGAACTCCCTATATCCCCTATGTAGCCCTGTCATCCCTTGCTGAGCATCGTGGTGGGTGGGGAAACTGAGGGATGACATTTTTATACATCTTTTATGGCTTCCAGAAACATCAAAAGACAAGTATGAGAGGAAATAAAGGTAACCGCATTGTCAGCAGATCGGTACCTAGTTATAAGCAGATTAGAAGAGGCTCAGACTTTTTTGATCCACGCTGGCCTTGATAAAATAGCCGATCCTGTCAAGTCTTGTACGCAGCTTTGAAATGTTTCGCTTCTGGTTGAGACGTTTACAGCTACGCAGTTTGGCAGATTATTAAAGGCTAAACCCACGGATATCCTATCCGTGTGGAGAAGCACCGTAGTCTGAACTCGTCTAAGGGAGTCATCACCACCTTCCTTTTGGATGAAATGTCGGAGGAAGAAGTTTTGGGTTACTTGTCTGGTCAAGGTGTTACTGAAGTTTATCGCGTCAAAGCCAAACGCGATGTTGTCCAGGTGTCAAACCGTACTCTATCCCTTACTTTCGATCGGCTTGATCTCGAAACATATGGCGAGGTACGAGGTTATCAATATTCGACCATAAATTCCACGACCTATGCGTTGTTTTCAGTGCCAACGCTTTGGTCACACCAGAGTATCTTGCAAACTGGCCACTGTGGTTTGCCCAAGTGTGGAAAGGATACTCACGACGGACCTTGTACATCTGATGTCTGCTGTGTAAATTGAAGAGGTGCCCATCCAGCGATTTACCAATGAATGCCCACGGTTTCAAGACAGAAGACCGTCCAAGAGCTGCGGGTGAAAGAACGCTTATCTTTTACTGAAGCCCGTAAACGTCATCTTGCTCGCCAGCCTTCTCTGCTGAAATTTGGCACCTTAGTTCAGTGGTGAAATTCCAGGTCCTTAAGCGGGATATGAGTACTGTGCTTCCAACTGCTCCTGTACCTCCAACTGCAGTCGGCACTCCTAGCACTGCAGCATCGACTTCTGGTTCCCCCGCTTCGAAAACCATATCCGTTAGTACCGAATCCCCCAAATTTAAAACCAAACCGAAACGTACCGAAATTCTAAAGAAACCTTCAACCTGTGGCAATGACAGATCTCACCTGTTGGAATTTTCTCCTTCGCCCCCTCGGAGATCCCGATCTCAGGATTCCCGAGGGCACAGTCGAGTTTAGCTTAATTCTGCTCCCTTGCCTAAGGACAATCGTCTTGAAGCACTGTCTTCCGTCTCCAGTGCTACCGAGCCTCTTCCGTCCAAAGAGCTCATGGAACAGGAACCACCACCTCCTGCAAGCCCTAGTCCCAAGCTCCAACTGAAGTCCAAATTGAAGCGCCAGTCGCAGCTCAAGTGATTTTAAACAGCCCATTCCCTTTCCCTCCGGATGTCACTCGTTGAACGGAACACACGTGGTGTACGCACACGTAGGGCCGAATTACAGCTTCTCACCCAATCCCTCTCTCCTACTGCCATGTGCTTCCAGGAGACCAAACTTCGCTCGCAGGACTCTTTTACCTTTCCTGGCTTTATTCCGGTGCGTTTCCGCCTTGTACCAGAACCTGGTTCTCCTGCACATGGAGGTGTCATGCTTCTGATTTGCGACGTTTTTACCAACCTATCACGTTCGCCACTACCGGGGTTGCCAACTCGTACGATAATTATGGGGGCATATGATAATTTTAATGTTTGTACATTTAGTTGCCAAACCGTACGATAATTATGGGGTGTACGATAATTTCGATACCGGCGAAATATCATTTTCACTGGTTTGTCACACCAGTGAAATTCTCCATCCCTCTAAGGCAACCTACTAATCTTTTTACCCTTTATCCTCTTATTGCCCGTGTACCTAGATCTGGTAATCTCAATGAAGAAGGCGCTGTTCAGAAAATTGATGATCAATAGAGAAAACTCGGAGTAACTGATATTCCGTGTGAAATAAAAAGCATGCCTGAACCTGGCAGTTTCTGGAGGGCTGTTAAACACATGTCACCTTGGTGAAAATACTGATTTCAAAGAACTGGCGGAGTTTGCATTGATCTCGTTGTCCCACGAGAAGATGTTACAGTTTATCTCAACAAAAAATTGTATAATGCTGCGAGGATTGAGGAAAATGATGAACTTTCAGATGAATAGCGCGAGAAATATAAGTACCAAAGTTGTAATACTGGTTGGGATCATCAATCCTGTAAGTGGGTACCATAAACATCAATACTATTACATTTTCGTAAGCGTTATACTGATATTTTACTATTGTAGCATTTGGTTTATGATGTACGATAATTTTGACTCCAAATCTATAATTTTGAGTGGCCAGTACGATAATTTTTCTTCCAAATGTTGGCAACCCTGGCCACTACCTTGCAAGCTGTTGCTGTCACTCTCAGTTTACCTAGCTTTAGTTTCACCCTCTGTTGTTTATATCTACCGCCTTGTTCTCCTTTCGCTATTGAGGACCTAGTAACCCTTGTTCCCAGCTCCCAGTACTCAATCTTCTGCTGGGAGACTTCAGTACTCACCATCCTCTCTGGGGTTCGCCTAGGGCAGGGGCAGACAGGTATCGCTGCTGTGACGTCAGCTCACTGAGCTCACGTGCTCCCATCGATGGCCAGTTGAACGTGTGACGTCACAGCGGGAAAGACGAAATGGCATACGGTACACCGTAATTTTAAAGTTGACTGTTTCATTTACGGAATATACACAGATTATACATAATTACATTTCGGCTGTATGCCATATAATTCTAGTTTATGTGAACAGTCATATAACGCAAATAGAACAGAAATTATAACTATTTTGCCTGAGCTAGGGGAGAGCTATACAGAACTATTAAGTAGACATTTCCGACATTTGTCTTTTGCGGCGCATAGCGTAGTAAAGTGTAGTAAAATGAAAAATGGCCTCCCGCGCACAGCGTAGTAGAACGTAGTAAGCTTGTTCATCGTTTCATATGGGTTCTGCTTATGCTGACCCCAGCTTTTAGGAGCTGTGTCAATGTAAACGTTCTCCTATTGCACTGTTACAGCAATAGAAACGTGAAAGAAACTAATACCAAGCTATAAATAACACTTCTTAGAGCTGAGTGCAGTCGTGTTAAGCAGTTTCCTGACGCATTTACAGCAAATTCAGTACCATGGAGGCCGTTCCAAGTACATCACGGGCTAGCAAGTGCGGTAGTGATAACGGTTTGGTAACAGATGAGGAAATCCTTGCAGCAGTTTATGAGGAATTAGATCGCGAAAGTAGCTCCGACGAATCTTGGTTTGGCGAGTTAGAGGAAGACAGTGATAAGGAACAAAGTGACAGTGAAGGTGCTGAGGAACAGGTAGCAGAACAGGTGACTAAAATTAATGCAAAGCAAACTAAAACAAAATTAGGACCTGCACAGTGGACCTCAAATTTGTCTTTCAATGAGTTAGAAGAATTCTCTTCCCCTGTAGGTGTAAATCATTCTATTGCTCCAGGAAGCCCAAAAATAGATTATTTTGAACTTTTTATAGATTCCAGCGTTTGCGGCAAAATTGCGGAGGAAACCAATAGGTATGCAGCTCAGATTCAAGCTAAAAATGCAGATCCAAAATGGGAAGAAACAAATTCAAGGGAGATACAGGCCTATTTAGGTATTTTTATATATATGGGGATAGTGGATTTACCTGAAATTGGGGATTACTTTTTGGGGGATTTTTGCGTTTGTCCAATTGTAAGACCAGCAATGACCTTGCTCCGCTTTAAAAAGATATCACAATATCTTCACCTGAATGACGAATCTGCAAAACCACAGTTTGGGGTAGATTCTTATGGTTATCTGTACACGACCTGCGTTAGATATAATCAAAAAGTTTTCAAATGTCTACAAACCAAATCGCGATCTCTCTGTTGATTAAGCAATAATCGGTTTCAAAGGGCGCTTCTTTTTGAAACAATACATGCCCGCTAAACCTAGAAAGTGGGGGATAAAGGCATGGGGTATTGCAGACAGTAAAAGTGGCTATTTACTGACCTGTAAAATCTATCTGGGGAAAAAAGAGGCGAGAAACAGCGATCTTCTGCTTGGAGAACAGGTGGGTTTAGACATGTGTGAGAAATACACGGGATTGTGGCACCACGTCTACTTTGATAATTTTTTTACTTCCACGCAATTAATGAAATTACTGTTAGAGAAGAAGACATATGCGTGTAGTACAACGCGTGCCGGAAGGAAAGACTGGCCAAAACAGTTTTCTAAGCCAAAACAATTAAAACTGAAAAGGGGTGAATCTTGCAAACTGCAACATGAAGGTGTAACTGGAGTAGTTTGGCATGATAACAGGGACGTTCTTTTATCATCCACCAATTCCGATCCTAAAACAGATGGAGAGGTACACAGGAAGAGTGGCAGGGGGAGAGAACAAATAAAAATACCTTCTCCTAATGCAGTAATAAATTACACACGTAATATGGCAGGGATTGATCTCGCGGATCAGAGGAGGGAGTGTTACGGTGTCGGCCGGCCTTCAAAAAATGGTGGAAATACTTGTTCCATTTCGTAGTGAATGTTGTCATTGTTAATAGTTTTATAATATACGGCATTTCAAACAGACCTGCTTCTACAGCTCATGGCAACAGGCTTCTTCACTACAGGCAGAATTTGGTGCGACAGCTAATCGCAAACTTCACTTCCCGCAAGCGAGTGGTATTTCAGCATAGCCTACCTTCTGCTACCCCTGTGCCCAGTTCTCTTCACACCGTTGTAAAAATTCTAGGCCGGGTGAAGTCGTGTGTACAGTGTATCGTGAAGAAAGGAAAAACACAATCAGGCCGTGGCATACAGTCACAGTACAAGTGCAAACAGTGTGACATTGCCTTGTGTAGAACTGGGTGTTTCCTCGGTTATCATCAAGCGAGGGGGGTGGAAATTCAAAACTAACATGGGGTGTACATGCCAAAACATTAATAAGCATAAGTGTCTATAGAACATTTTTATTGTGCAACAGAATAGTGTGAATAACATTTTATGGACCAGCTTCAATATCTTCAATGTAATGATGGCAGGGATGTAAACTTAAGGGTGAGTACCATAAAATTTCGCAGAAATTATTTTAATTTATCTTAGCTAACTTTAGGATATTTTTGTCTGGTGCTAATATTCTAAAGTAGCAAAATTTAATTTCTTTAATATTGTGGGATATTAAAAATGTGTTACAAAGGGGTGCATATGTTTCCCTTCAACAAGGTTGATCTTTTCCGTTATAAACAGTTGAAATAAAACTTATATCGTATTTACTGCAAACCAATTTCAAATAAGTTATTAATTAAACACATTATTTCAGCCAGTAAAAGATACTATAATTGTGCAAGTATATAAGCCACTTTTCGTTTAATATCTGCAGTAGCAGTTCAGAATTTAAAGGGACACAGGTCTGCTGGGAGAACAACTAGCTAATACTGTATGTGCAGCAAAGGGTTAACTAATTTGTCAATGTTAGGGCGTAATGTACGGCACATTTGTAGCCGAAGACTGCATATTAGATTGTGATCTGACAATATGCTTCGGGAGTTTGACTTAGAAAGGTTCATAACAGAAAGAATTGTTCGCACACATACATAGAACCAAACAGGGCATAAAACCTCAGAAATCTGGTTTAAGGAACACTCTTATAAAAATCAGCCAAGTCTTCCTTGTGTTTATATTTGTCCTTCAGCAAATCGTCGCACTGTAAATTTATCAATTCAATTTGCAACCTGCTAGAAACATAGTTAACATACAATGAATACGGGGTGGCAAGGATCTGAAACGTAGTTGACAATGTTTTTACATCTTGAAGCTTGGTCTCAAACTAGTGTGAAACACGGGGAACTGAACACAGGCACAAAACTACTACACACAACATTACACAAGGTCAACAAAAACACAAAATACGAAACAAAATTCAAACTAACGCGGTTGAGATTCCTCACACAACAAATAAAAATCCTCAGACTAGGCTGAAGAGGGTTTTCTCTAAACATGCCCAAATAACATGTCTCATATTCACTCAGTTTCGTGCAAGTAGCGCCACTGATCTAGGCAGCATAGCAGTACACCGCTCTCGCCTGACGTCACACGAACGTACAAGCTGGCTCTTCGTTTAAATACGTCACACTGCCCGAAGTTGTCTTCCCCTGGCCTAGGGTATGCGTAAGGGGAACCATCTTGCTGATTTGTTCGCCCAGAACTGCCTATCTCTCGTGAACACTGGTGATGCCACTTTTGTTTCTGTTTCCACCGGTACCCATTCACACCTGGACTTATCTGTCTACTCGGCACAGCTTGCACACCGTTTTAAGTGGAACGTCGCCTCTGATACCTCGAGCGATCATTTTCCTTGCGTTATTAGCCTGCTATTGCACTACTCTCCACCGTCACGTGTGTCTACCTGGAAATTAAATAAAGTAAACTGGCCTCTTTATTCCCGTTGCGCAGTTTTTGACGACCAACTGTTTGAAGATGTTGAACAGATGATGGAATACCTTACTTCTGTCGTCATCTCCGCTGATGAACGCGCTATCCATCGGTCTTCTCCACAACCTAGACGGTTACCGGTCCCCTGGTGGACTACAGAATGCCAGGCTATTATCCGCGCACGCAGGGCTGCGCTGCGGGTGTTCCGGCGCCTTCCTACACTTGAGAATCTGGTCACCTTCAAGCAACAGCGCGCCAGAACCCGTCACATCATACAGGCCGTATGGCTCCGCTTTGTGGAGCCTTTTAATTACCACAGCCGTTCATCTGTCGTTTGGGACAAGCTCCGCCGTGTGGCTGGGGAAATTTCAGCTTCCACGGCACCTGGGCTGCGGATTAATGGTCACTCCATTGCTTGCCCACGAGCTGTTGTTGACACTCTGGGCAATGTGTCACCCAAGGTTTTTAACTCTCAAGAGCCGGGCTGAGTCGCATAAAATACTCTTTCCCTTTTCTAACGATCAGTGTTACAACCCTCTTTATACCATGCCGGAGTTGGAGGGGGCCCTCGCTTCCTCCAAGTCGGTCACACGACCGGATGGTGTTCTTCTTCTAATGCTGCAGTACCTTTCTTCCACTGGTAAACTCTTTCTCTTGGAGGTGTATAAGCGCATCTTGCGTACCTGTACTTTTGCATTCGCTTGGCACGAGGCCAACGCCGTTCCGATTTTAAAACCTGGGAAGGATCGCCATCTTCCTTCCAGTTATCGTCCGATCTCTCTCATTAGTGTCATCTGCAAGGCGATGAAGCGCATGATTCACGGGCCATTGACGTGGTGGCTTGAATCTAATAATCTGCTATCCAACATTCAGTGCGGTTTTCGTCGCTTCCGTTCAATGGTCGACCCCCTAGTCTTGCTTTCGACGCACATCATGGATGCCTGTCTGAGGAAGGGTCAAACGGTTGCTGTGTTCTTTGATCTAGAGAAGGCGTATGACATTTGCTGGAGGTACGGTATTCTTCGTACCCTTCATAAATGGAGCTTTCGTGGTCGTCTTCCCCCTTTAATTCGAGAGTTTGGGGATCACGTCTTCGAGTGCGCATTAGTTCTGTTTTATCTCGTGTTTTTACTCGAGAAATCGGAGTAGCGCAGGGCTAACCTTATTCTCTGTGGCCATCAATCCCGTTGTGGAGTGCGTTCCTGCTGGTGTTTCATCTTCCCTTTTTGCGGATGATTTCGCTATTTACTGTAGTTCTTGGCACACTCACCTCTTAGGACGGCGCCTCCTATCTGTCTTGATCGCCTCTTCATTTGCAGTGTAGAAAACGGCTTCAAGTTCTACGCCGAGAAAGCCGTCTTTGTGAAATTCCGGCACCGGAAGACGTTTCTTTCCCTTTCTCTTCACATCGGCCCAGATGTTCTCCCTTTCACAGACGAGGCGAAATTTTTGGAATTGGTTGTTCGACAGGATGCTTAGCTGGGCCTCTCATATATCTTATTTGAAGGCCATGTGTGACCATTCTCTTAGAGTTTTACTCGTTTTAAATGGCACATCCTGGAGAGGTGATGGAACCGTTCTTTCAAGATTATATAGCTCTTTGGTCCGATCTAAACTTGACTACGGTTGTGCTGTGTATTCGTCGGCACGCTCGTCGATTTTGAAGTGTCTTGATCCTACGTATCACCGTAGCCTCCGGTTGAATATTATCGCTTTTCCAACGAGTCCAGATATCAGCCTGTGTGCGGAAGCTGCCGAACCTCCGCTTTCTTATCGGCGCTACGTTCTTCTTTGCAGCTACGTCTGTAGTCTTTCTAGTTTGCCGGAACATCTGTAGTTTCTTTCGTTTTTTAAGATTCCCTGGACCGTCAATACTCGGCGCGCTCCCTGGCCCTACTCCCTCCTGGTGTTGGGTTTCGTTCTCTATTTCGGCTGTTGGACGTCGATTATCCAGTGACACTTCCCAAAGAAGAAACACGATCTTCCCCATGGTTCCACTCCGAGATCCAGGTTACTCTGAGTTTGTTATCCATGCCGAAGTCGCTGACGCCAGATTCAGTCCTTCGTTCGGCCTTTTAATCTTCAGGCACAATTAGGCTCCGGTAGTTTTATATACACTGATGGCTCGAAGGACGATCGGGGAGTAGGATGTGCTTTTATTCATGGTCGTCAGAGCTTTAGTTTTCGTCTTTTACTGCAGTGCTCGATTTTTATAGCAGAGCCTTTTAGTATTTATCAAGCACTTCTATTTACTAGTCGACAAGCCTTGCAGAGCTGGATAATTTGCTCGGATTCTTTGAATGCCCTTCAGAGCGTACAGAAGCTGTAGCATCCCCTGCTACAGCGTATCCAGGACTGCCTTCATACCCTCGCCAGTGCTGGCACTTGCGTGGGTACTTGGACACATAGGACTGCAAGGAGACGAGGCTGCCGATGCTGCTACTAAGGCAGCAGTTTTAGCTCCGGGGCATTTTAGCCCTTATTTCCCCTCTGTTGATTTCAGCGCAGTTTTACATCATGTCATACTTTCTTGGTGGAGTGATGACTGGCATGGCCTTGAGGGGAACAAACTACAGGAGGCGAACCCCCTCTCTGTCGCCTGGAACACTTCCTCACGTGCCTCCCATCGCGAGAAGGTAATTTTAGCCAGAATGCGTATCGGGCATTGCAAATTTAGCCGTGGTGCCCTTTTGTCTTCTACCGCTGCACCTCTCTGTGCTCATTGTAATGACTAATGAGCTTTTGACGGTGCGGCATGTTTTAGTTCATTGCCAGCTTTTAACATAGCTCTGTGACTCACTGGGCCTGCGAGCCAACCTGGCTGAGGTGCTGGCAGATACTTCAAGCGTGTTTTACATTTTATTCGTTTTAGTCAAATGTGCGCTCGTATTTGACTCGCCTATTGCTATTTTATTTAGTTTTATAAGTATGGCCGTTGATGCGAGTTGCTTTTTATCAGTTCATGGAATTCTGTACTTCGGCCCTTTGCTCTACTTGGAGTTGCTGGCAGTGTATTGGTGACCTTTTAAGTTTTTATTCTTTCAGATTCAGGCATTGATATAGTTTTAACCTTTTAGCCTTATAGTTTGATTTGGGCGCTAATGACCACAGCTGTTGAGCGTCCTAAAACTACACTACCTAGCTACCAGGGATCTAACGAGGCTGAGTGCACCCCGAAGTAGGTCTCCCAGCGGGAGAAAATCCCCGAGAATCGGAATCGAACTCGAGTCCCCCGCTCGGTAAGCTGCACTTACACGGAAAGTGTTTCGTTAATTTGATTTCCTCATGAAACGCCTTAGATTAAAATATGACACATTTAAGATATTTACACGACACACACACACACACACACACACACACACACACAGATATATATATATATATATATATATATATATGTGTGTGTGTGTGTGTGTGTGTGTGTGTGTGTGTGTATATATATATAAAACTAAACTAAACCCCGGCGCAACAGCCCATGAAGGGCCAAGGCCTACCGCCCAGCCGCTGCGTCCCCCACCTCTGCCCACTACAGGCGTCATTGGTGAGGTGCAGTACTGGAGGGTGGGACGTGGTCAGCGCCCCGAGCCCTCCCGGCCAGTTATGCGGTCTTCTAAACCTGGGGTCGCCACTTCTCCATCAAGTAGCTCCTCAATTGGTCCCCCCGGGACCTAACGAGGCTGAGTGCACTCCGTGCCAGACCTCCCAGAGGGGATGAAATCCCCATGCTGGTACCGGGGATCGAACCCGGGTCCTCCGCGCCAGAGGCAAGCGCGCTACCAACTGCGCTACGGAGGCGGTCATATATATATATATATATATATATCCGGATGAAGAGAATATCTCGGTTATTCCCAGAAAATATATATACACAGAAAATGTCGAATTTATGTCAAATAACTTCCTGAGGAACGGTCAGTTCTGATACTCCGTAGATTGAATGTTTCAGTACGTGTTATAATCTATCACTGCAGTTTACTTTTATCCATCTTGTACCTGTAACGAAATGTCCTGAAGCTATTTGAGCAATCTGTATCTTCATTAATATGAAATGAAAGAAAATAATTGTTTGAAAGAATGATTTTTATAAACTACATGTATACAAATACATACAAATGAATGTGAGTACAGAATGTCAAGTATCACATTTCGTACATTGTATTCAGAGGAGCTCAAAGTGTTCAATTCCAGCGATATTTAGTTATTGGTTTATGGGGTTAAATGCAGTAGTTCCTCTGGCCTAGGTAATATCAGAGAAAGTGACCGGTTAATAAAATAGATAATATACTAGGCGTGATTTTAAAGTAAGTACCGTTTAAATATTTTGCCGCTGCAGCGCTGTAGTCCAGATTTTGAGCATGCGCGATCTCTTCCTCCATTCACCAGGAAGCCAGATGCAGCTGTGGGAGACCGTCACTTTGTTTTTTCGTATTGTTTGGGTGTTTTGAGATGTTCAAGACAATGGATCGACCCGCCGATTGTGAGGTCAGATCATTGATTCGTTTTTTCAATACGAGAAGTCTTATGTTAGTAAATATTCATTCCCATTATGAGGTTTATGGGGAAACAATAAGTAACAATACCTGGCCACACACACAGTCTAAACTCAAGATCTGATCACATGATTTGGGTGGGAAAAATTTGACCATCCTCCCTATAGTCCGATTTGGCACTGAGGGATTTTAATCTATTATTTCATTTGAAGAAATTCCTTGGTGGAAAACATCTCAACCACGGTGATGTTAAAAAAGGAGGTGCAGACTTGGCTTTTATAACAAGCGGCATCATTAAGTATAGAAGTAGTGAAAAGTGTGAAGTTATGAATAATAATTATTTGGAAAATAATGTTATTTAAAAAAAATCGATACATCAAAAATACGCCTCTGTTTTGAAGAAGTAAATATCACGTATAGGATATGAAAATGTATGCAGGCCTGAATTCTCCCTGTCTCCGGGTAACCCTACCAATTCTAATTAGACGGATGACATATTACGCAGACATAGGTCGCTAAGAAGATAGGGGATTATATTACCCAGTGGGAGACACGTGTTTGAATGAGGTTGCTAACCCTGGCGATGTGACCCGTGTAAATAATCTTGCTGCTCCGTGAACGTGTAGTTACGGTCCAACCATCTTTTCTTCCCTGCAGAGAGACAGGATCATAACAATTCTCCTTGAGTATTTGAAACTTCACTGAAATAAGATGGTAAATGAGTTGCAGATGCGTTCGTTAACTTTTTCTACTCGCACTATTCACGGCTGCAGTTTTGAGCAGAGCTACAATCGCTTTCGCTTTCCGGTTTAGCAGGTCGGTTAAGGAAGGGGTCATTTTGTCCCCTTTCTAGACAGCGAATGTGCTCTTCATTAAGCCCACTTCCATGGGAGGTGTAATTTTGACTTTGAAGGCTTATTTTGATGTTTGTTCATTTTGAACTTTTACGCAAGGGGTGTGCCGAGAAATTTGTGAGTCAGTGACCAAAATTTACTAGCGGGCGATTTTAGTTGAACACTTAACCACAAAGTTTAGTTACTTAACTACTCGAGCATATTTTTCACCATGAGAATTTATCAGAGAACGGGTTTATTTTGTGTACAGTAAAATAAATTCTCTTTATGCATAGCTTGGAGCATTAAGATGTTTTGCTTTATAGTGTTACAGGGACCCACGGAGTTCATTAGCAAGGAGTGTGTAGACTCCGACAGTAGAAACATGTGATGATTAAGGTTCATCCGTATCTCCAAAAAACAAACACAGATTTTTTACTTTCTCCACTACGTATAGTAAATGAGGAAGTATTGTATTTCACCCAAAATTCGATATCGAGATCTCATTGGAAATACGTTATGTGACCCCTGAATCAAAAAATAGCATTTTAAGAAAAACGTCCGCGTGTGTGTGTGCTTGTCAATTTGTAAATGTGTGTTTGTGGGCAGCATAACTCAAAAACGAAAACTCGGTTAAAACCAGAGTTGGTATTTAAGTTTAATGTCTTTTAAGGAAGACCTTGAAGAAAATTCCTCAACCCTAAACTACCCTTTAAATGGAAAATTTTTCGAAAATTTTGATTTTCTCCAAAATGACTCTAACGATGTTGATTACAATGTCACATGTTTGAGATACTTTTATGACAGATGAATGATAGTATGAATTTTCTGGCTATAGTCTTAAGTGGTCCTGTTTGCTCTGGATGACTTTTGCATAACTGCAAGAGATATACAAAATTTTACTGACCTAAAAACGTGGATCTCGCTAAAACACAATTTATGTCCAAACGTTGTTTGTAGAGATTGTAGTGGTTGTAGATATTCCTTGTTATTTATGTAAGTTTCAGAAAACTTAAACTTTCGTCAAATGCAACATCGTTGTTCATTTTTTATGTGCTAGCCTTGAAAACAAAACGGAATCTTAAAGCTTTAAAAGATTTGACTATCCCTCAAAGCCTACTGTATTCCCATATTCCCCTTGCACTTACAAGGAGGTAAGCAATAACATAATTTCTGCGAAAGTTTATTTGGACTAACACGAAGAGGATTAGAAATAAGTGCCTGTAGGAATGGTTAGTACAAGAGTAGAGAAAGTCATGTAAATGTAACATGAGATTTTAAACGCGCGCGCGCGCACACACACACACACACGCGCGCGCGCACACACACCTGTAAAGTACAAAAGGAAGGAAGAAAGAAGGAAGGGAAAACCCCTCGGTGTGAATGATCCGTAAGATTATCCTGTTTGGCTGATTGATATTAAAGAGTACGCATATAAAAAATGTACAATGCAATCTACTTGCTAATATCATCCGGAAACAGTAGAGAGGTAAAAGATTACTAAAGAACTATCAATGTCTGTTGGAGTTGTCAAGAACTTATCTGAGCATACTAAATGCAGTAGTATAGCGTTTCTCAGTAACTGCAACTGCATTGCATGCGCAAAGATAATGAGAGCTTGCTCATGTTCAATTGAGCAAACTTATAACTTAATTTCTATCGCAAAAGTAAATACAGCGTGGAAGTGAAATGATTCACCAGATTTTAACAGCGAATTTCTCATGTTGTGAATAACAAGAAAGTCTAATACCAAAATGTTGAAAAGCTTATAGTTTTTTAGAAAAAAATATGTTTATCAAAAAATTTATCATCTGGCTGAAAAACTATTAATTGAAGGTTCTTGATTTATGGCTATGTTCATAGGAAATTGAATAAACAACTTTTTCCTTTGGCGTATTTCAATAGATTCAACGGTTTTTGTGTAAATTAAATTTAAAAAACCCATAATTTATTGCAATAAAAAGGCAACAAATTGTGGGTTCTTTTAAATTTAGTTTACACAAAAACCGTTGAATCTGTTGAAATACGTCAAAGGAAACAGTTGTTTATTCAACTTTCTATGAATATAGCCATAAATCAAGAACCTTAAGTCAATAATAATTCAGCCAGGTGGTGATAATTTTTTTATAAAAATAGTTTTTTTCTAGAAAACTAAGCTTTTCAACATTTTGGTATTAGACTTTCTTGTTATTCACAACATGAGGAATTTGCTGTTAAAGTCTGACGGATCATTTCACTTCCACGCTGTATATTTCTTGCAGTGTGCCTTGTTAGACACTATAGAGGTTAGATTACACTAAAACTTCATTGTTTCAACTGGTTAGTTTCTAACGTAGTTGTATATAGAAGCCTAATTAGGTGCATTGTGTGTAGCGATACCGCAACTTAAATCTCATGACACGCTAATCGATCTGTGCTTCTGAAGGCCAAGTCGTGCGAAAGTCGTACTAAAATGGATGACTTTCGGCTTTGCTACGCGCACGGAAAACTCTTTTAATACATGCGAACCAACTGATTCACTATGGATAACGATCCTATGCGTAGGTAATGACGTGGAATGAGAGCGAGATATATCCTGCTGACATCATAGGTTAGAACATTAGTTTCTGGGAGCCGTTCAGAAGTTGACCCTATGCAGAAGCTTGAATTTAGAGCAAAAACTGTACTGCTGTACCAAGAAAAAGTCCACTGCTATTCAGAAGCGCAGTTGGTATAATATACAAGATATATTTACTTTATAGTAAACCCATGGCGATGATTCTTTTTTGTCCTTTAAAGAGCTTTTCTGTCTTTAAGACAACTTCAGATTTAGTATTTACCTAATCCAATTTTAGATAATGAACTTCTCAAACAGTACGTCCCCAATAGAATCCTTTTTATTTTTTTTCCTAAGAAACAGCTGTTAACGATTGTGAGTAATATTTGCCTTGGTCTGGTGTAATGCCATGACAAATGGAATATATCAATTGTATGTTGGGTTTCATAAAGCTGGGAAACCATCATACCCTACTTCAGATGGAATCATGGTGTAAACCACAACTTTATTTGTCGAGCACAAAATTACACGAAACACCGTTATGTTCTATATGCACAGAAAGAACAGTGCATTTTTTCTGACCATCATGAAGCCTAAATTCCTCTTTCAGCTAATTGATATTAGGATTGGTAAGTACTGTATGATGAGTACATAAGTTTGTGAACAGTGCTTGCATGTTATTTGCTTTTGGACTTCATTCGCAATTTCCAGAGGAGTAAACAACTGTAACAAAAGGTACGCCTATAATATCTGTTAAGAGGGGAATACTACTGAGGATTTTAAGCTGAATGCATGAATGTGCCCAGCAACCAAACTTTTGGCACCTGCACCATATAGTTAAGAATGTGAATTTGAGTACTTAGGGGAAACAATACATATTGCTTACAAATTGAAATGTTATGTCTTAATGTTTGCACCTCTTCTCTAAAACCGTGCTTTTCTTTGTTGTTAGCTTACCGAACATGCGTATTGCTTCACACTACATAAATGTGTTTATAGATGATTTAATCAGAATTCGGTTTCATATTTGCACATTTCTTACTAAATCTTTTTTTTGCATATTGCTCCAATAATTAAGGAGCTCGACAATAAAGCGAGTTTGCTTGTTTTTTGGGGGACCCAATGCGTCTCTTCAATTTCCTCTGATCAATGTATCGTTATAAGTTGACTTTATCTTATTAGCATTAATAAAATATATCGACAAGGCTGACAATCATGTACAACACTGAAGAGTTTTCGACTTTGTCATTCTTTGTTATAAGGGGAAGTTGGACCTCTGTTGCAAGGAAAACATTTTAACACTGTTAAGCGTTCGTCTGCCAAGACATCGTTTTGTAAGAGTCAAACCCCAACGCTGGAATCAAATAGTCTAAAAGTGAAGTCCTACACTGCAGCTGCTAGTATATTCTCAAACACAAATTCAATTTTGTACGTTGTTCACATTCTTCCGTTTTGCAGAATTATCTAGAGGTTGATTCAGTCTAGCAGAAATTTAGCAAACGCTGAACATGTGTTCTGCCTTGCTGCAACAGAGCGAAACTGTTTCAGTCTGAAGCACCTTCATGATGTGTGACGAAATTACCTTTCTAAATTTTATGTATTATCTCTGAATTTCTTGAGTTTACCTATCCTCGGTTAGGAATGAAGATTGAGCACAACGCTCACTACAATTTTCTGATTAATTCAATTATGTTTCCCCTAATTTTTCCTCCTTATCTCATCCAGAAGTTACCCATTTGCTGACAGCTTTCAATGTGCGATTCATAGTAAAGAAATAGCTAAAGTCTGAGACAGATTGTGTTGGTGGTAGGTGACGTGTGTTCCTTTCACCGCATGGGATTTCTTGGGGATGGATCCTGGTTTCGATTCTAGTTCAGGCTTTCATGGATATTTGTTCTAAGGGAATGGTTCATTTGTACATACCTGTCACCTTTCCTCTGCCAATGAAGCCTCGCGCACACACACACAGTTATACTACTCATCTCACCGACTTCCTATCTACGAGTGTTCATATAACATGTTATATCTATTATTTAATGTTGACTATCTGGCTTAGCGGGAAGCAATTGACTCATAAGAAAGAATTTACTGACGCACCCTCTTGAATAATCTGTTGTAATAACACGACAAGGTTTCGTATGACCACCTGGAGTGGTATTTGCTTAGGGTATTCCGCGAAATAATTAATAATTCATTTATTTAGTACTATTTATTGAGTCATTTAAGACTAAACAACTTACAATAACACTCATACATTTTAATTAAGGTTTATTTTCACAGTTGGTAGTATACCTAAGGCAGCAGGCTATGAGAACAGCAACAGTAATAATTTTAGCGTTTAATCCAGGGAAATGAGGAAGTACACATATTATGAATATAAATGAACGGTTTTGCTATTTGGTAGGCTATTTAATAAAGGCAGGTCTGCTGTATTTAAAATGACAGTTGTTAAAGATACAATTTTTAAAAGTAAACAAAGACGGCTGATGTGTTTGCTTGCGTGATATACACGGATATGCAGTTCACATTTTGCTGGAAGTTGCAAAACATTTGAAACTGATTCTATACACATGACTTGCTCTTCTCCGTATTTTTGACCTCGTTTCTTAAATTAAACTATCAATATCCTCACTAGAATATTCATCAAATCTTTTGTCTGCCATTTTTGGATGGCCCGCTAATTGTTTTTACTACGTATGGATACTTGAGATGTTCAGAAACATAAGAAAAAGTTTAGGTTGGCGGAACCGCAAGGAGGAGATTATATAACCAAAGCGATAATACCACGACCAAGAGGTGATAATACGACATGAGTGGATTAGTCAGGGAGAATTTAGGAATTTCCTTTTTCTATAAGTTTTCTGGCTTGCGGGCTGTACCCGTCACTGGAACTTTCCGTTTCTAGAAAGTTTCTGCACTCTACCACATATATCTGGACCACCACCTTTCACACAGCATTGTATTCTACGGGGTAAAGCAAAAATGGGTGCAGTAGGAGGCTCTGGTTTATTCCATTATTAGTGATTTGTTTTCAAACTAGCCATTCCGATTGTCTTTCAACTACGGCATCTTTGAGTATGATCGAGGTAACTCGACACATTTGACACTGAGGCAAGGACTCACCGGAACATAAAACAGGTTCCTTATCGGCATTCTGCATACCTGTTTTTTTTTTTTTTTTTTTTTTTTTTTTTTTTTTTTATAAACAAATGCAAAATATGTGGCATAACAATGACAACAGAGAAGGTAATGTACTCTGTGAACAACTGAAAAAGCGAAGTCCAATTTCGCTGGGAACATAGGCCATTTTTGATTCTCTACTGAGTGTGTGCAGTCACGTGTATCTAACATGCATTATGTGTAATAATTTTAATAGTTTAAGATGTAATCTGATAACCAGTAATTGAGGGCAACTTAAATTATGGGAAGCTATCTGCTGCGAGTTCTTTTCGCTCCTTTCGTTCTTGTGGTTTGCTATTCCGTAGGTCTTAAAATGCCGGATTATCAGGAGTCTTCGCCGATCTGGCCAACTTAGATATCCCACACTGTAGCCAAATACGCCTACTTCATCACAAGTCTAATTAATATTTGGGGTATAAAGCATGGTTCATTGCGTTCCTTTACCGAAACAAAAGCTATTCTTTCCCTCTCATTTACTCTTGGCTTTTAGTTCATCAATATTAGTGGCTCAATGCTTTAAAGGCTGATGTTATTCTACTACAGGAGCGGGTAGGATAGTATCTGCTCAGAATCCGCTGTGCACGCAACCTGCATAACATTCTTGCTGGTTGGAGGAGTGGCATTTCTTCACTTCTTAAACTCTTCACAGTGGTGGGAGATACAGTTAACGATCGGTGTGTTTGTTTCAAACAGGAAAGAGGTGTGAAATAGGAGTTACATACATCGTCATTTGAGCATATGTTCATTGTTCAATGAACATTTGAACTAGCGTAATATATGTAACAGGAATATGCAGTTATGTGGAGATGTGGTTATCTGAAACGAGGGATCTCGGTTTTGCTCTTTCTATGTGCTTCAGAGAAAAAAAATTCAGTCACATGTAGACTAAAATATTGCTGTAACACAGTAACAGAATCAGCAAATTTTCTCAACATATTTTATCTTAAACAGTTCTTTGAACACGTCTGTGCCAACTAAATCTCTGCCATTATTTTTTGTCACTGCATCTTTTTCTAGATTTGAGTTCACATTGCAGCTTAACTCTTACATTGACCACATCTACAGTATAAAGCTTAACATTGAACTGTTATTCCCAAGATTCCTGAAGTCATGCAATATATGTGAGGTAAACAGTTCTTAACTCTTCAAGAATGGGAATATAACTAATTAGTTTATCCTCTGGCACAATAACAAGTGATTTTATACATCTGAAATAAGTTTTTCACGACTTGATTTGTTGGTTAAGAGAGTTTTCACATGGCATGGCATGTTTGTTATGTTTAGACTTTAAACCCTTTAGAACTTTGCATGCTGTAAATCTGTAATCATAACAAAGCATCAATAATAATAATGATGATGATGATGATGACGACGATGACGATGATGACGATGACGATGATGACGATGATGACGATGACGATGACGATGACGATGATGATGACGATGATGATGATGACGATGATGATGATGACGATGATGATGATGATGATGATGATGACGATGATGATGATGACGATGACGACGATGACGACGATGACGACGACGATTGTGGTTATTATCATAATCATGATATATGAGATGTGAGATGATATGATGATAGTAATAGTAATAGTGTATGCAAGAAAGCACTTGCTGGCTTTTTTTTCGTTGTATGGTATCTACAATAAAGCCGTTGAGTGTTGGTTCGAAGAAAACCATGTAATACCTTGTTACAAATGAGCTAACAGGAGGCAAATGAGGTAAATAAGGAATCATATGGCTGCCTTGACTCAATTCATTATAACACGTATAAATGGAAAATATGTCAGACTTCAAAGTAATCTCAATATTAAGTGGATTCCAACTAGGCTAGGTATACTAAACACTGTTGTTTTGACATGTGAATGAGACAGTAAAGATAGAGCTTCTCATTTAATAAAATAGGAATGGCCCTTACGTCAAGATATGGGAACTGGAAAAATGAATGTTAACCAGAACCTCTGGTGGAATCTGAGAACATTTTAATTCCTCCACTACATATAAAAGTTGGTCTCATCAAAATGAACTGGAATTCAAATATCTAGTTACAAAATTTCCTAAAATTAGTGAGACCAACTTAAAGGAGGGAATTTTTACTGGCCCATAGATTCGCCAACTTCACCAAGATCAGACATTTAACACCTTTTAAATGAATTTGAGAAAGGAACATGAATTTCTTTCAGAAGTTGTAAATAATTTTTTGCAAAACAAACGAGCTGGAAACTATAACAAATTCGCTTTCATTTTACCACAAAATGGGATGCAACATGTCCCTTAAATTACACTTTCTACACTTTCATCTGCATTATTTTCCTGGAAGTTGTGGGGAAGTAAGCGATCATCATGGTGAACGTTTTCACCAAGTATCAATGGGAAAACGTTACCAGGGAAAGTGGAGTGCAAGAATGCTTGCTGACTACTGATGGACAGTCATCAGGAATGTTGCTGAACTCGAGTACAAGGGGGAAGCAAAGAGAAAGCATATTTAGTAAGGGTAAGCGCCCATGAATATGTTTTACCTGACATCAGACAGATTTTCATAGAAAAATTTCTATCGTATTTTTGGTTAATATTGTCAAACCAGAACCAATCTAGCATTCTTGTTGTCATATTCTGTTCAAAATGGTGTAATCCTTAAGAGAAGCGAGGTTTCATTCATGTCGCAAACAAAAGGTCAAAATTTGCTGTCTGGTGCCCATGGCTTACCACATCTCCAAATCTGAATGCATTACACTTCTATTCCTACAATGTTGTGGAAAAAATCGTGGATCTTTGCAATTGGCCGTCAGAACACTATAAGAAATACACGAGTTCGTAGACCAACCAACCGGCCCGCGGTGGCACCGAGGACCGACTCGCCCTCCGCCACACGTACCCAAGTCATGGGTATTAAACACTAACTATTGTACTAACTTACAGTAGGCTTACCTGCATCACAACATGTGTTCAAATTGATGACCTTCGACGCGAACACATTCTCTATATCTCCAAAAACAAATCTGTCTTTGATCTCACTATCCTCCCCTTAGGAGTTACAACCCTTAGACATTAAAGTCAATGCCTAGGGTCAGACGCCTATCGGGGAGCACAGGAACCTATGGACCGGACAGAGTGAAGACCTGGAAGCGGGTGGTCAGCCAAGCACAAGGTATGATAGTGAGGATGAGAATGATATGAAATGGTAGTAGGGAGATTAGGACAGAGCTGGCACACTTTTTATGGGCAAGATGGCCGCCATACGCAACCTTAGGGAGATTAGGACAGAGCTGGCACACTTTTTATGGGCAAGATGGCCGCCATACGCAACCTAAGGTTTATTAGGTAGGAGGGTAGAAGGACGCAGGATGAAGGTGTTTTGAGGCTGACTCTAGGGATAATGTTTAAGATGTTTAGAACCGTATGTATGTCTTTATGCACATTCATGATACTTGAGCCGTTCTTCACTATATCGATGTATGCTAACTAACGCAACAGCTTTTTATCTTGATTGAAATATTATCCTAACATAACACCCCACCCCACATCACCTCGCCAACCTAACCTAACCTAACCCAGCTCCTACTCCGTTTTACTCATAATTTAACCTAAGCTAGGCCCCCGTACTTCTACATGCCTAACCTAACCTAACCTAACCTAACCTAACCTGAGCTAGCACCCACTCTTTTTATTTATTTGTTTATTTATTTATTTATTTCTTTATTTTTTACTTTTTCATAGTTTAACTTTATTTAGCCTAACCTAGCTCCTACTCTTTTTACTATGGTCTTTCATAATTTAACATAGCCTAAGTCTCATAGTTCTATTCGTCTAACCTAACCTGACGTTACTTAACCTAAGGGAGCGCAAACCGTCCTATTTATTAACCTGACTTAACCTAATCTATCTCATCCCATTTTACGCGAGCATTATATTCTTCTATAACATATTCTGACCTTTGCACCATGCCGTTTCAAGCTTAGATATTTCACTTTCTTTTGGAGAAGCTTCTTCAACAACTTTAGATACCTTGAAGGCATTACACCCTCTGACATGTAAACTCTAAGGATTTCTGAGCATTTCATGGTATGTTAGTGCTATTTAGGAGTTTGTAAGTATTTCAGCCATTTGCGGTATTCCAGAGATTTTCAGGACTTTTTGCAGCTTCGTTAGGATTTTCTATACTTTTACGTATCCAGTATGGTTTAGTGCTTTTAATGGGCCTTGTTAGCGATTTGTTAAGCTTTCATGATCAAATTTCATCCTTTTGTGAAGTATGATGTTCACGCCTAAAGCATTACTTACGGTCTTTCCAAGACTAGCCTAGCTTAACCACAAACCTCTTTAGAGATATTTCCTCATCCTTATTTAACATTATATATGCTTCTTCTCCTCGCTTCCAGTGTTTCTTACACTAACATCAGAAGATGTTTCAGCCTTGTTCAACTAGCTATCGTTTACTTTTTTGTACACTGCTCCAGTATGGTATGCACATTAACCTCAATTGACGATTCTTTTGCATAATTCCATAGGTTCTAATAGTAACATGTCAAACGTTGCTTACATTCCCTCTAAGACTATCCTAACCTAACCTAGCCCACCACAACTACAACCACCACCACCACCTCCACCACCACCACCAGCAGCATCATCACCAGCGCAACCATATCCTGAACCACCGCCACCACCACCTTAACCTAACCCAACAAAAAAACCATCATCACCAGCGTCACTATAACCTAATTGACCACAAACATCTCCAGAACCACCACCTTCACTATCACCAGCGCAACCAAATTTTGCACCACCGCCATATTGTGCAGCTATTGTATATAGTATGTTCGATATTTTTTCCATATCTAACCTGAGGTAGCCCCACGTTCTTTTTGAGTACTATTCACAACTTTAGTCTGCTTTGATTTCTCTCCCTCCTTTATAGGACTTTTAAACTTCTAATAGAAGATGTCCTAACCATTGATGTTGAAGTTCTTATTACTGCTATTTTTGCCCTCTGTCACAGAATTTTATACAGGTGTATGACTCTTTTACTTGGTTCTGTTTGTTCTGGCGGTAACATCTTAAACACGACATGCAGTTTTCTAAGCCTAACCCCCACCTATTATGATCTAACCTGCTTTTAAAATGTTCTGTACAAATTTATTCAACATTGTTTTTCTAGCTCTTTATAGAGCTTTAAAATATCACTAAAAGATGTTCTATCCACTGATGTTGAAGTACTTATAGCTCAGTATATTTAAGAGATATTCAGCAATATCTTTGATAGTATTTAACACAATCTTCTGTTTATTTTAAGTAAATAAGGGTATACTTACTTTAAGGTAGTAGAATATACGCCTCTCCTCTTTTATCTGGGCTGGAGACCAGCACTAGAGTTAAAGTCTAGTGGCAGAGTTAACGCCTCCCTTTGTAATTTTTATTTTTCTTCTTTCTTCGACAAGCTTCATGGGAAACATGGAGAAACCAGGGGAGTAATTTTTTTTTACTTTTTTCTTCTTTCTTCGCTAGACATCATCGGAGGCGTAGAGGAGTCAGTTGATTAAATTTTCATTTTCTACAGGAGACATAATGGGGAAAATAATTATCTTGAGATCTAAGTTACATTCTGTTACGTATGGGTTGCAACGCTGTAATGCCCGTACGCATATGTTGATATTCCATCCTCTGCAATTACTCTCTTGTCATCATGAGGCGACAGAGCTATTTTATTAGATTCAACTGTAGAAACATTATGAAGTTGAGCTGGATCAAGTTCATAGGAGTTCTTACGATTTTTAAAGCTTTAAGGCACTCCATATAGCTGTTGAAGCTGATGTATTGCTTAGTGGTGCTATGTTTTATGCCTTTGATCTTTTTATCACAGAGTCATCAATATCGAGAGCATACATTTTAGGTCTGAGACCATCGAAACGGTGAATAATTTTACCACATGCATCATCCTTAAACTTTCCCAACACTTTCTTGTTTTGTGTAGAATAGCAGGGTAATCCGATGTATCCAGATGTTCAAGCATGTGTAATTTATCCTGGTATATATGAGCTGTAGTCACTCGATGGATGAAGGAATCTGTATCCGTATACAACAGTTTAAGGTTCTCAGCTCCATAATATGGAAGTAACACATCGTATTGATACGAATACATTAACGTCTTGGAAATGCCTAGTACACTCCTATCAATGTATATAGGCTTGCTGAACACTATTTTACGAGAAGCCATATGAACAGCTGTAAGAGTAGGAACGTATATAGTTCGATCGATAAATGTAGGCTTGGCTGTTAGTTTTTCTAATGTTTTTCTGTTTGCTACAAGACGTATGTCCATAGGAATACGAATATTTTCCATTGTTTTTCCAAACATCGCATTATTGAAAAGTTTGTACAAATCCTTCTCGGAAATCGTTTCTTACTTGTTAACGTAGGCGATTATTAAATTCGACGTAAGGTTTTAACCAACAAGATTGGTGGAATTTTAGTGCTCGATGAATCTTTACTAGTCGTAGACCATGACTAAGAGCCTGTTTCAAGGACATGTAATGTACCACATACTTCTTTCGGGATCCAAGATGGGCAATTAGTTGCTTTGAAGACGATTCCCCCGGTTTCATACTCTCAGGCAGAAAGGGTAAATCATTATGAAGTTCATGCAGCTCTGCAGGATATTCCACGTCAACCTCCAAGCTATATCCAAAGGAATCATCCCCCTTCAACGAACCGAGATGTATATCCTCAGGAGAAACCCACGTAAATCCACCATAAGTAAGGGCGTGACACATAGCCCAACCGTATTGGTTATTGGCGTCTTCGTACGTAATAAAATGAGAGGGTTTACGAGGATCATACAGTTCCATATAGATGTTATTAGACTCAGCATACCGGTGAGAAACCTGGCATAACCCTCATCTTATACCAGATTCAACCGTGAGTAGCTGATCGTAATCAAGAAGTAATTCCAACTCGATTCCAGTATACAGCAGCATAGCATCCCATGTAAGTCCTGGGGAGGTAAAATAATGCACAGGGTCCACTTTATGGGTTTTCAGGGTTTGGTCTCTAAATGTCTCGAAGACATCCGCTAGGAGAAGAACATCCGAAATTAAGTACAAATCACTGTACTCGCCAAGGTTTCGGACGTTAAAGTGCTTCCACACGTTCAGAGCATGATCATGGTCCTTACTGTCGATTTCTTCGCTGTTTAACCTGTTGTAGAAGGCATCCCTAAGAGGCAAACAGGTATCGTTCAGGGAATCCCACGATGTTACGTAATCATAGGGAAATACCCCCTTACGGGTCATCAAGCCAATATTCTCTGCTCCAAAGTATTTCGCTGTTTCAGGATGCGTTTCAAGGTTCTTTGCAAGCTTCTCCAAGCTCGTACTGAGGAAGCGGAAAGTATCCACAAACCTAAGTTTAATATCCCCAACATATTTGGTGAATGATATATAACTTTCCTCTGAATTTGGTATAACCTCTACTCTTTCGCTAGTACACCCTAACTCCTTAACAATAAAATGAGAGTAATACCCGCTCAAGTTATGCACGAAGACAGGTATATAGTTGGGTATTTTACAAGCCAGGTTACATTTATTGTGTAAAGATCCTTTGTACGCCCCGCTTATATGTGAGTGATCGCGAACCTTCCAATTATCTTCTGTAAATTTTAGTCCACACAGGTGCATATTGTAGAAACATCAAATGATTCTTGTTCCTCAGCGGTAAGATTCAGAGGCTTAGCAGATTTGTTTAAGTCACTAATTTTACTCGCCAGACCCATCAAGCATTCCATAAACTTCTGTGCAGCGTCAGGCCCTCGGTAAACATACCGTTCAGTAGGAAGAGTTGTTTCTAGTTGTTTAACACTGGACGACGGCTTCACATAAACGCAAAAGCTCATAGGAGAATGACTTTGATAGGGAGTTGTGTAGGAGGTTTCAGGGTTAGAGTAGCAGATATGGAGAGGGGTGAGAATGCATTCAAAATCGGCGTAGATAACATAAGGAAGTTTCAACATCCTCTCAACATTCTTGAATTTAACGATAGAGTTATGCTTTGTAGGCATAACACATCTAGCAATACCATGTTGTCTACATATTTCTCAGTGCTCTTCTAATTTTTTTCATTCCACTTTGCCAGTATCGGGCATGAAAATAGCTGAAACATCTATTACATACATAAATTCAACCATCATGTTTGGTTTTTTGCTGACGAATAAGCCTCTCAAAATTCTTTATATAAGCATAGTGATGTCTGTCAGCTGAATCACTCGATAGGAAATCTCGATGATCATCTAATTCTTTATCAATCACCTTTATTGGAAACACATCATGTTTATCATCCACTCCAAACACATTGACATATTATTGAGTTTTTCAAATTTAGCAATCTCGCCCAAGCTCGTAGGAAACGAGACGTACGAGAAATCGTATTTTTCTTGGAGATCCTTGTACTTGCTAACACGCTGAGGATTCTTTTGAATGAACTTAGCAGGCATAGCATACATAAAGCGTTTCTCGTCGCCATAGTTCTTAGGGTTTATACAGACTTTTTGCACATCCAAAGATGACGGTAAAGAAATATAGCTGCTCCCCCGAAGAAGATTATACTTGTTAATACGTAGTCGAACACCATCAACACTCAGAAGATCCCAATTACTACCTTTCAGCTTACTTCCTTCCATTTCAACACGAAGTTTCTCAAATTTCTTTTCCAAAATGGCATCCAAGTCACTATCTAAAAACATGGCATGATTACGCGTTTTGAAGGCTTTGTTAGTGATATCCCCCACAGCATTCACAAACCTACATTCAGCCATAATGTTAACTTTCAAACATTTATGACCCCGCAGGTTCTTCTGAACAGCATGAATTATGCGCTGCTTTACCTGCTACAAGTATGAATTTAGATGCCGACTTGCTGGACATTGGATGAAATACGATTTCAGACGATCCTGAAAAGCCGTTTCATACTCTACATCATCATCTTCATCAGGAGACATTAACAATAACTTATGTTTGTAGGTTCGAATTTTACTTTCTTAGCCCTTTCACAGCGCCCTTCATGTACATCCGTTCGATTTTCAGTACCGTAAACATCACCACAATGTCTACACTCGAAAAGCTCACCACATATCAGCTCATGCCTCTTCTTATGATAGTCGCGTAGGAAACTCTTTTCACCTTTGCTGCACCTATAATCTGGTATAGCACTCAGAAGCGATTCCATTACTCTAGCATTCCACAACTTTATAATATGTAGTGCAACACTTGTAAATTATATAGATCAATAAATGCTTATAGCACTTTCCACTGAGTTGTCTAAATAACTTACCAAAGCTATTGAACAGTAATTTCACTAAGAAAAGCTTATGTGCTCGACTCGAAGGATAATTACTGAATACCTATCTAAGATCGAGCAATCTGTACTTATTCTGAAAGCATGCACCTCTCAGGAAACTATATCGCTCAAAATCGCGCTTGTGGCGCCTTATAGCGGCTTCAATCAGTATTAAAACGCATATTCTGCTTATATGGGGGTAAATTATATATTAGTCATCAAAAATCCGTAGTTTTATTATTTTTATGTTTTTTACGTACTTTGAGACAAATCCAGCATCGAATCAAGACGCGAAACGATGGCTACGTATATTTAAGTAACAAACACATTACTTTTAACGATATCGAATGACAGCATTAGAAGCACTTGAACATTATTTAAACGCTTAAAAAACCAAGTTTTCGCTATATTTCATCAATTTAAGCATTAGAGTCCTATGACGTCACACTCAAGCATCGGCGCAATGTCTGCTACCTCCAAACATGTTCTTACAAGTCTAATGACGGCACGCAAGCACCATACAGAAGGCATAATTCAACGACAAAGACATTAATTTTAACTATACATTCCCGCAAAGAAATAAACCTATTTGAAAGCGTCTTAACACGTTAACTTCAATGCATGTATGTATATACATATAAACCTTTAATATAACAATAAAAAGATAGAAAAAGGAATAAATAAGAAATGAAATAGAGGGAAAAGAAATTATTAACATAAAACGCCCTTAGAAACGTGTTTATTCCTTATCTTTCATCATTCAACACAGGTACACCCAACTAGCATAGCCAGATGACGTCACACAGTAGCGGCGACATTCTGTCTACGCTCCTTCAAAACAAGTTTAGACAGGAAACTCTCCCCACCCTCGTATCCACGTAGCAACAATATGAGAAGGCTGGCAGTAACAATCAAGCCATCAGAGCGAGTATATGGGACGTGAACACCCGACAACGCTTTTCACCGTGTAAGCTTATTTGCATCATATTTTTCCAGGTACTCATCAATCATACATTGTACTACACACATCATATAGATCACAATACTTAGCGTTGTATGCTATAATTTGTAATGTTCACGATTTTATACTCATTTAAAGATTTAAATTCAACAAATTCTCTTCTTCTTCTTCTTCTCCTCCTTCTCATATCACACCTTTACCTTAGTCCTGTTCTCCTTCTCCTTCGTGCTGTCAAGAAATGTACGCGTAATTGGACGTTATTGGCTTAAATATTAAAGAAAATAACAGCATTCTCCGTCAATTATATCTAAACGGCTTTTCCCGAGTTGTGTATGATTAAAGGTTCTAGAATCAAGGTAGTCAATGTTTCTCTCAATAAGAACATTCAGTAATTGATTTAGTAAGTATAATTCAAGCCTTCTTTCAAGCCTCTCAGACCCATAGTTTCCAAGGTATTTAAGTGGACACTTAGAGATTCGAACTAGAGCCACAGTATAAAAATTACCTGTTTTATCAATAAATCAATACCTGAGCATTTAACTGAAGCGTTTAACTTTGTATTTCATAGCGCTATCTTTATTGATTCGCGAATAAATCGACTTTGAAGATTACCCCGTCTCGGTAATCGAACTATGAGTCGTAAGGATACCATTTTCTACTATATCATTATATATGTCAAGTTACCTTAATTTATCTTTACATCACTATTACAAGTGTAACAAATCGCGATATAGGTCAAAATTCAATAATTCTCCGCAAGGTAGGAATCGAACCCACGACACCTCAGCTCTAGCATGTTAGAAAATAATTGTCCTTAACAAGTATTACCATATAAAGTTTATTTCAGTCTACTAGCTTAAGCGATTCTTGAGATAATTAAATTCACCAAATCAGGATTTGAAACCAAGACTCCAGGATCCCGATCATACAAAAAAGGAAAGCCTATTACAATACCTATTCAACAAATTTCATTCGAAGTTTTTATCACTAATAGTTTAGGAATTATTCCAATAACAAGGGTATTGATTGCCCTAGACCTCCAGTGGTCTTCAAAATTACATCAAAAGATGCGCCATTTTATTAGAACATAATCATCATTTACCGCATTTCGATATCTCATTTAGTTTAAGAGAAATCAGCGATAACGGAGTAAGCTATAAAAGCCGTTCTGGATACATTAGTATATGAATGGATAACCGCAAATTAATTACACGTGTTTAACACGTGGTTTTCACACGTGCTATGCTGCTGTATACTGGAATCGAGTTGGAATTGCTTTTTGATTACGATCAGCTACTCATGGTTGAATCTGGTATAAGAGGAGGGTTATGCCAGGTTTCTCACCGGTATGCTGAGAGTAATAACATCTATATGGAACAGTATGATCCTCGTAAACCCTCTCATTTTATTACGTACGAAGACGCCAATAGCCAGTACGGTTGGGCTATGTGTCACGCCCTTCCTTATGGTGGATTTACGTGGGTTTCTCCTGAGGATATACATCTCGGTTCGTTGAAGGGGAATGATTCCTTTGGATATAGCTTGGAGGTTGACGTGGAATATCCTGCAGAGCTGCATGAACTTCATAATGATTTACCCTTTCTGCGTGAGAGTATGAAACCGGGGGAATCGTCTTCAAAGCAACTAATTGCCCATCTTGGATCCCGAAAGAAGTGTGTGGTACATTACATGTCCTTGAAACAGGCTCTTAGTCATGGTCTACGACTAGTAAAGATTAATCGAGCACTAAAATTCCACCAATCTTGTTGGTTAAAACCTTACGTCGAATTTAATAATCGCCTACGTTAACAAGTAAGAAACGATTTCCGAGAAGGATTTGTACAAACTTTTCAATAATACAATGTTCGGAAAAACAATGGAAAATATTCGTAGTCCTATGGATATACGTCTTGTAGCAAACAGAAAAACATTAGAAAAACTAACAGCCAAGCCTACATTTATCGATCGAACTATATACGGTCCTAATCTTACAGCTGTTTATATGGCTTCTCGTAAAATAGTGTTCAGCAAGCCCATATACATTGGAATGAGTGTACTAGACATTTCCAAGACACTGATGTATTCATATCATCATATACGGATACAGATTCCTTCATCCATCGAGTGACTACAGCTCATATATACCAGGATAAATTACACATGCTTGAACATCTGGATACATCGGATTACCCTGCTATTCTACACAAAACAAGAAAGTGTTGGGAAAGTCTAAGGATGAAGCATGTGGTAAAATCATTCACCGTTTCGTTGGTCTCAGACCTAAAATTTATGCTCTCGATATTGATGGCTCTGTGATAAAAAAGATCAAAGGCATAAAACATAGCGCCATTAAGCAATGCATCAGGTTCAATAGCTATATGGAGTGCCTTAAAGCTTTAAAAATCGTAAGAACTCCTATGAACTTGATCCTAACTCAACTTCATAATGTTTCTACAATTGAATCTAATAAAATAGCTCTGTCGCCTCATGATGACAAGAGAGTAATTGCAGGGGATGGAATATCAACATATGCGTACGGGCATTACAGCGTTCCAACCCATACATAACAGAATGTAACTTAGATCTCAAGATAATTATTTTCTCCATTATGTCTCCTGTGGAAAATGAAAATTTAATCAACTGACTCCTCCACGCCTCCGATGATGTCTAGTGAAGAAAGAAGAAAAAAATAAAAAAATTACTCTCCTGGCTTCTCCGTGCTTCTCATGAAGCTTGTCGAAGAAAGAAGAAAAATAAAAATTACAAAGGGGGGCGTTAACTCTGCCACTAGACTTTAACTCTAGTGCTGGTCTCCAGCCCAGATAAAAGAGGAGAGGCGTCTATCCTACTACCTTAAAGTAAGTATACCCTTATTAACTTAAAATAAACAGCACATTGTGTGAAATACTATCAAAGATATTAATGAATATCTGTTAAAAATACTGAGCTATAAGTACTTCAACATCAGCGGATAGAAGTTTAGTGATAGGTTAAGCTCTATAAAGGATCAGAAAAGGCAATGTTGAATAAAGCTGTAAAGAACGCTTAAAAAGTAGGTTAGATCATAATAGGTGGGGGTTAGCCTTAGAAAACTGCATGTCGTGTTCAAGATGTTACAGCTGTAAAAAATTCTGTAACAGAGGGCAAAATAGCTGTAATAAGAACTTCAACATCAATGGTTAGGACATCTTCTAGTGGAATTTTAAAGCCCTATAAAGGAGGGGGACAAATCAAAGCAGACTAAAGCTGTAAAGCATACTATATACAGTAGCTGCAGAATATGGCGGTGGTGCAGGATATGTTGGCGCTGGTGATGATGGTGATGTAGGTTATGGTGGCGCTGGTGATGATGGAGGTGGTGCTGGAGATGTTTGTGGTCGTGCAGGTTATAGTGACGCTGGTGATGATGATTGTTGGTTGGGTTAGGTTAGGTTAGGTTAGGATAGTCTTAGAAGGAATGTAGGCAACGTTTGACTTGTTGCCATTAGAACTTACAGAACTATGCAAAAGAATCGTTAAATGAGGTTAACAAGTATAGCATATTGGAGCAGTGTAAAAGACGGAGGTAATAGGTAGTTGAGCAACAAGGTTACGTCTTCTAATGATAGTTTAAGAAAGAGTGGGAGGAGGGAGAAGAAACATGAATGTCAAATAACGATGAAGAAATATATCTAAAGAGGATTGTGGTTAAGTTAGGTTAGTCTTAGAAAGACCGTAAGCAGTGCTCTAGGCGAGAATATAGTAGATTTACGAAAGGAGGAAATTCGTTCGTGAAAGCATAACGAATCGCCAAAAGGGATCTGCATGCTCATTAAAAGTATCAAACATGTTAAAGACGTGAAAACACTGCAAAATGATGACAAACCTTAAAAAATTCGTAAAAATCCCTATAATGCCGCGAAAGTGGCTAAAATACCTACCAAACTCCTAAATAGTATTCAGATACCGTGAAATGATTAGAAAATGCTTAGTGCCACACGTCAGGGGTTTAACAGCTTCAAAGTATCTAAAGTTGTTGAAAAAAGCATTGGCAAAAGAAAGTGAAATATCTAAGCCTGAAACAGCATGGTGTAAAGGTCAGAATAGGTTATAGTAGAATAGAATGCTCGAGTAAAATGGGATGAGATAGGTTAAAATATTTTAATAAATAGGAGGGTATGTGCTCGCTTAGATTAGGTAATATTAGGTTAGGTTAAACGAGTAGAAGTATGAGGCTTAGGTTATGTTAAATTATGAAAGAGCAGAGTAAAAAGAGTGGGAGTTAGTTTAGGTGAGCTTAGGTTAGACGAGTACAAGTATGGGGCTTAGGTTAGCTTAAATTATGAATGACCAGAGTAAAAAGAGTGGGAGCCGGGTTAGGTTAGCTTAGGTTAGATTAAATTATGAAAGGTCTAGTAAAAAGAGTAGGCCTTAGGTTAGGTTAGGTTAGGCTAGGTTAGCGTGGCGATGTGGGGCGAGGTGTCATTATGTTGGGGTATCATATTCAATCAAGATAGAAAGCTCTTGCGTTAGGCGGTTTACATCGATATAGTGAACGACATACTCAACTACCATGAACGCTGGTAAACATACATACACTGCTATAGACCTTAAAAGTTATCCCTAGAGATTTCTTCAAGCACCTACAACGTGGTGCTTCCCCTACCACCTTACCTAGTAATCCTTAGATCACGCATGGTGGCCATCTTGTCCATAAAAAACTGCACTAGCTTCCCCCCAAATACCCTACTGAAATGCAGGTGAAATCGATGAATGGAAAGCTGATGTAATTTATGGAATGGAGTGGCGGGGTAAACCGGAGAACGCGGAGAAAACTCGCGTAGACACCGCTGCATCCACCACGAATACCACATGCGGGTCCCTGGGATCGATCTCGGGCCGCCTAGGTGGTAGGCGAACAGTCTAACCACTCGGCCACGTCGCCAACCCGAAAACAATTCTGATGTACCGAAAGTCCCCGTATTATTCATGAAGCTCTTCACCACGCTACAAAAGTTGGGGTTCGCAGTGAATGTGCGTAGAATTGCTCATCCCATATTTTACGACACAACAGTCGTTTCACACGTTTATGTAAATTATGGTTCAAATATTTTTGTCTGCTTCTAGCAAGAAATGAAATATTGTGTGCCTGATTTTAGCAAGGTTCAGCTATAGGGCACACTGCTGCGAATTCTATGCATGAATTTTGGGAAGTGTGTATAGTGACAGAATAATTAGTTCAGGATTGTGGCCGCCTCATACTTCTGCGATTCTATTTATTAAACTGTGACCATTAAAGTCGCACTCTTTAGAAGAATTGAAGGACAATATCACGAGAGAAATACAGGGAGGAAGTCAACGTAAACTTTTGCGAGTAGAGCAGAAGTGTTTTTGAAGATATAGAGAATGTGTCCGAGTTGAAGGTCATCAGTTCCATTATCTGTTGTGCTGTAGTTAAGCCTAATGTAAGTTACTACAGTTAGTGTTCCGTAGCCATGACTTGCACCGATCGTTTAGGTCAGGGGAAAGCAGGTATCGCTGCTGTGAGGTCAGCTCACTCAGCTCACATGCTTGCAACGATGACCAGTTGAACGTGTGACGTCACAGCGGGGAACAGGAAAGGCATGTGGGACATCGCAATTTTAATGCTGGCTGTTTCAATTGCGGGATAGTCACAGATTATAAATAATTACATTTCGGCTTTATGGCATATATATTAATTCTAGTTTATGTGAACAGTCATGTTATAACGCCAATAGAACAGATAGAACTATTTTACCTGAGCTAGAGGAGAGCTATACAGAACAATTATGTGGACGTTTTCCGACATTTGTCGTTTCGCTTTTCTTTAACTAGTTTGTCAATGTTAGGGCGTAACGTACTGCACGTTTGTAACCGAAGACTGTATTTTAGATTGTGATCTGACAATATGCTTCGGGGTTTTGACTTAGAAAGTTTTCATAACAGAAAAGAATTGTTCGCATACATACGTAGAACCAAACATACATAATATCCGTGCAACAAGGGCATACAACCTCAGAAATCTGGTTTGAGGAACATTCTTATAAAAATCAGCAAGTCTTCCTTGAGTTTATATTTGTCATTCAGCAAATCGTCGCACTGTAAATTTATGAATTCAGTTTGCTACCTGCTAGAAACATAGTTAACATCCAATGAATACGGGGTCGCAAAGATCTGAAACGTAGTTGACAATGTTTCTACATCTTGAAGCCTGGTCTCAAACTGGTGTGTAACACGGGGAACTGAACAGAAACACAAGACTACTACACACAACACTACACAATGTCAACAAAAACACAAAATAAAAACAAAATTCGCACTAAAGCCGTTAAGATCCGTCACACAACAAATAAACACCCTCAGACTAGGCTAAAGAGGGTTCTCCCTAAACAGTTCGGGTGTGTTGTAAACATTCCTAAATAACATTTTTCATATTCATTCAGTTTCGTGCAAGTAGCGCCGCTGATCTAGGCAGCATAGCAGTACACCGCTTTCGCCTGACGTCACAGGAACGTACAAGCTGGCTCTTCGTTTAAATACGTCACACGGCCCGAAGTTGTCTTCCCCTGGTTTACGTGCAACTTTGGTGGAGGATACACCGGCCCTCTCAAGACCCAGTGCCGTCGCGGGGTGGTCCGGCCGATCTGCAAACGCACTGTGCATAAAAGCTAATGAAACATATTTTGAGTATTTCGATACATCTCTATGAATACCATTTACTTGAGTAAGTTATCAACAGTAATCTTTTGGAGTTCTTTATTAGATTCTATAGAAAATTAAAATTAGAGTTTGATTTACTTGACCATCTCAATTAAAAGAAAGCGTATAAAGAGTATAACACATAAATACAGTACATTAATACACTTACTAAATTGATCAATAAGAGATTAATTGTAAAATATTAATAATATTAGCTTTTCAAACATATGTTTTTATCATATGGAGAAGCTGTTCAATATGGTAGAAAGCATAAACTAAAAATCTAATCTCTTACACTCACATGAGTTTCTCTACTTTTGTATAAACTATTTTTAAAGACGCTTATTTCTCTATTTCATGCTAATCGAGACAAATATTTGCAGGACTTATTACTAATTTTGTTGTACATGCTAGAGTTATGCGAGAATATGTAGGCTTTAAGCGTTAGCCGTTTTAAAGCTGGTCGCTATGTGATGACTTAAATTACATTCTTTGCATGACCAAGAGATAATTAGCAACGTAATCACTGAGTCACCTGTGCACGGCGTATTTTTAATATTATCAAGTATATCGTGATTTTGGCTAAGAGAATGCACTATCAACTTGATCGTTTTCACTGCAAAGGATGTCCTAAGATTAAAACTAAAGCTAGTTCGTTTTTTACAAGGCATTGCGAAAAGTCTTGAAACAAGTAAATGAATAGCAGGAACGGCTGAAAACAGCAGTATAACAAATTACACGTTAAACTTAAAATGAAACAGTCTTAAGTTTTTGGTTGAATGGTAATTTCTCGAAGTTCAATGCGTTGTTGGACAGCTCCCAAAATGTATGTATTTAATTGCTTTACTACAGATTTTTACATTCATAGTTGAATGTACCCAAAAATGTTATAGTCATATCATCCGAAAACCGCATTCGTGTTACCATCGTTATAACGAATGCTTGCGATGAAAGGAGAGAGAGAGAAAAAGAAAGAGAGAATAACCATTCCAATGAAAGAAAAGTGCAAGAGCTTGAAACATGAAAGTAATCACAAGCAATATCTCGGAAATGGTGAAATCCACGAACAATGAAAATGAGTGAGTAGTGAGGCTTACGGGCCCGTCGACAACTAGGTCATTAGAGCCCGAAACAATGAAAATGAAATACATTCCATTTTAAGGAGATCTTTTTGTATACTAACGTTTGGTCTAACATTTTGGTCTAGCTCTTTCGGTTTTCCAGCTATGTAAAAGTCATAAAGAGTTCAAAATATATATTTCATTTGCCTTAAAGACATCTTAAATGCATCGGATTTTAGGAAAAGTCGTTGGAGCTATTTTTTCGAAAATCAAAATTTTTGAAAAATTTTCCACGTAAAAGATAGGTGGAGGAATTTTCTTCGTGTTGTCTTCCTGAAAAATGTTACACTTAAATGCCAAGTTTTTAACCAGCATTTCGTTTTAAATTATGCGTTCACACACACACACACACACACACACACACACACACAGACACGCGCACGCGCACGCACACACGCGCACACACGCGCGCACACGCGCGCACACGCACGCACGCGCACACACGCACAGGCACACACGCACAGGCACACACGCGCACGCGCACGCCCACGCACACACACACGCGCACACACACGCGCACGCGCACACACACAGGCCTTGTACTTTTTTTTTTTTTTAATCAAATTACAACTAAGCAACGACTTATCTAGTAATATTTTCTTCTTAAATAGGTTCACATATAAAGGCGAGTCTTCCATTGAAGGCTCCCATAGTTTACACATAGTTCTTGCGGTCTCACATTAAGTCATCTGGCTTTTTTCTTTTCAGTCTTCGAACTTCACAGTTACTAAGAACTTTCAACATCTCTTTGTTTTCATGGTGCTGCACTTTTAAATGATGTTTCGTTGCAGTCTTTTTTATTTCTTGTATAACAGTGTCGATTTTGAGATCTCTATGTATGTCATCATTTCGTACATACCATGGTGCATTAACTATTGTTCTCAAAACTTTATTTTGAAAAGTCTGTATGTGTTTTATGTTGGTCGACTTAGCGCAGCCCCAAAGCTGTATCCCATAGGTCCAGACTGGCTTTAACACCTGCTTGTAAATTAATAACTTATTGTATATGTCAAGTTCGGAATTTCTCCCAATGAGCCAATAAAGTTTCTTATATTTGATATTTAATTCTTTTCTTTTAGTTTCTATATGCTTTCTCCAATTTAATTTTGAGTCTAGTGTCATTCCTAGATACTTCACTGTTTGTGCTTGGGGAATAGTTTGGTTATTTATTTTTATTGGTAGTATCTGAGTTTTCTTATTTGTAAAGTTAATATGTACACATTTAGATTCATTTAATTTTATACGCCACTTCTTCGTCCACTCGTTAACCTTATTGACAGCTTTCTGTAATTTCTGTGTAGATTCCTCTACTGTATGTCCAACTGCCATAATTCCTGTATCATCAGCGAAGGTGGCCATGGTTGTATTATCTAGGTTTGGAATATCCCTAGTAAATATGAGGTATAGTACTGGCCCTAAGACGCTTCCTTGGGGTACTCCAGCAGCTATATTCTTTAATTCAGAGTATTCATTCCCATATTTAACTCGGAAATATCTCCCTTCAATGTATGATAACAATATTTGATAGAAGTGGTCAGGTAGATCTCGTTGGAGCTTAAAAATTAAACCTTTGTGCCAGACTTTATCAAACGCTTTGGCCACGTCCAGGAATACTCCAGAACATATTTTCTTTTCCTCTAACGTTCTTTCTATGACATCGACTATACGATGTACTTGATCAATTGTTGAATGTTTATTTCTAAATCCAAACTGGTGTTCTGGTATTAATTTACTTTCCTCTATTATAGGTTTTAATTGCTTTAACAATAACTTTTCAAACAGTTTAGCTAATTGGGATAGGAGTGAAATCGGTCTGTCTGATTCCTTTTCATTAGGATTTTTTCCAGGTTTAAGGATCATGAGTACTTCTGCTACCTTCCATTGACTTGGGATATGTTTAAGT
This sequence comes from Tenodera sinensis, assembly GCA_030765045.1. Taxonomy (NCBI): domain Eukaryota; kingdom Metazoa; phylum Arthropoda; class Insecta; order Mantodea; family Mantidae; genus Tenodera; species Tenodera sinensis. The sequence continues at coordinate 390,429 of JAUKNM010000025.1, read as the reverse complement.
CTTAATGCAGTATTTATCATATGTAATAGCTTGATAAGAGCTTTTTGTGGCAATTCTTTAAGAATGTGTCCGGTGATTAAATCATATCCTGGCGCTTTTTTTTGCATTTATATTCTGGTGGATTTCACGTTTTAATTCTTTGAGCGTTACATGCCTAAGATCTTTGCCTTCCCTTTTCTTCCCATGTTTAATGTCCTCTTCAGAAGTTTGTCCAGATAAAGGTTGAAAAATCTCTTCTAGATAGTTGGCAAATAGATCTGCTTTATCCTTATCACTCCTTGCCCATGATCCATCTCCTTTTTTTATTGGTGGAATTTGATTTATAGGTCTTTTGATACTGCTTGTTGCTTTCCATAAAGAGTAATCAGTATCTTTGTCTGCTGTTAGTCCTTTCATATAGATAGTAAATGATTTGTTTTTGATACTACTGATCAAATTCTTTAACTTATTACAGATTTGATTTAATCGCTTTTTATCTTCTGGTGCCCGTGACCTCTGCCACTTTTTACGCAGTTTTCGTTTTTCACTAATTAACTCCCTCACTTCCATTGGATAGGAGATATCATTCACATTTTTCCTACTTTTTTCTGGAGTATGGTTCCATGCTGCTTGTTGAATATTAGTAACAAAGAGATCTATCTCTGCTTCCAGTTGTTGCGGAGTTTTTAAGGGAACGTTAAGTTCAATAGTGCTCTGTAATTCTTTTTTGAACCCTTCCCAATTTGTTTTTTTATTAGTTAGTCTTGGGGGGTTATCCTTTGTTATGATATTATCACTTACTGTTAATATAATTGGGGAGTGATCCGAAAAGATATCATAATCCTCATTTACGTGCACATAATTGTTAGATATACCCTTCGTTATGAAAAAATCAATTAAATCTGGTGCTTTATTTACATCTGTCGGCCAATATGTAGGTTTTCCAGTTGAATGGAATTGGCACTTTGTTTTAATCGCTGCCCTAAATAGCTCCCTACCTTTGGTAGTGGTTATTCTTGATCCCCAGTGACAATGTTTAGCGTTGTAATCCCCTCCAATAATAAAGTTATTACCTAGAGTCTTAAAGAGATTAATATAATCCTTTTCTTTTAGGTTATACCTTGGGGGACAGTATATTGCAGAGACATTAAAAGGCTTGGTCTTAACTTGAATAGTGACAGTTATCACTTGCATTTCATCTATTTCTATTTTACTTTCTTCATAGTGTTTAATGCAGTTTTTAATTATTACTGCGGAGCCTCCTCTTGCTTTATCAGATGGATGGTCTGAGCGGTAGATATCATATCCCCTAATTCTAACATATGATAGTTTAGCCAAATGCGTTTCGGATATTAAACATATATCTATTTTCTTGCTTTTCAGGAACAGTTCCAAATCCTGAATACGCTGTTGTAATCCGTTTGCATTCCATGATAATATTCTGTATGTGTGCGCCATTTTATTTACTTCTGTTAAGACTAGTTTCAAGCTTTCTTAATCTATCATAGATCAGTTTGTTGGTATATTTCTGCTCGTCCAGTATTTCTAGGATGCGTATTATTGCTTTATCAACGGTTGGAATTTCAGCTTTACCATTACATGTTGCTGCTGGGTAGTTGTTCTGTTCTCTGTTAGGTTCATCCACTACTACTTCATTTTCTTCTAGGACCATACCTAAGTTACAATTCCCTCGAGTCCTATGAATCTGTCTTTGATTTTTCATGAATTCATTCCTCCTCTTTTGCAGCTCCTTAGCTACTTCACATCCACGATAGTTTGCTGGATGTTGTCCTCCACAATTAACACATCTTGGTGGTGCGTTTTTGCTTATTTTACAATCTTTAGTGTGGTGTTTTCCTGTACATTTCACACAACGTGGTTCTCTTTGGCAATACGCCTGGGTATGGTTAAAGCCTTGGCATTTCTTACATTGTGGTATCAAATTAGTATTCTTTCTCAAGGGTTCAATTTTGACAACCACATTCAAAATTGTCTTAATATTATATATCTCTGTAATATTCTCCTTATTATCAAAGGTAAGCATAAATAGTGGCAATCCTTGTCTAACTACTTCCTGCTCTCCATTCCTATTTGTGTACCTTTCTTTCTTAAGAATATTTACAGCATCTTTAATTTTAAAGCCTCTTTCCTTTAACTCTTCTATTATATCTTCTTTTGGGCATGAAGCATGCAATCCTCTTGCCATAACTCTAATTGGTCTATCATTTTTGTTTTCATAAGTTTGCCAATTGACTTTTTCTGTGTTTAATTTCTTGACCAAAGCCCTATAGCTATCAGAATTCATAGTATTGATCTTCCATACATTATTATTTAATGATGTAACTTTATATTCTTTTCCTAACACAGGTTTTAATAATGCCTGAAGTTTTAGATAGTCTGCTATATCATATATGTTAATAGGAGGAGGCTGGTGTTCCTTATAGGGAACTTTTTTTTCCTCCTTCATGTTATTTGTTTTGCTTATAATGCTTCTGGTTTCTGACTTTTTATTTCTATCATTCTTTTCGGGTTTTCCTGTTTCTATTACTGGCGATGTTTCAGCTTTTCGTTTTTTATTTTTCCTCTGTAATATCCAATCTGTTTCTCTGACCAGATCTTCCTCATCTGTATTATAATCTATCACATTGCTAGGTCCTGCTTTCTCTATAAGTTCTTTCTCACTAGCTGTTTTCACTCTCGTTTGCTCTACTCTTATAGGATCCTTATTCACATCCAGAGAATTCTGCTTCTCTTTATCCATATTTTTTCTAAGTTCTTGATTTTCGAGTCTAAGGGCTTTTATTTCGTTTTTTAGTTCTTCATTTTGACGCTGGATCTCATTCAGTATCCTCTTTAGTTCCTCTTCTCCTGTATGTAAGTGCATTACTCGTTTTACTGTAGGTGATCGTTGGGTCAATGCACTCTTTCTAAACACATCTCCCTCAAGCAGTTGATGACTCCCCCCAGAATCCATGGAGTCTGCCTCCGAAGAGGATGGATTGTCCAGTTTACCTGAAGTACCACCTGGGGTAATAATTCCAAGATTCGTTTTATCCATTGCTTGGGTTGGTGTTGCGGAATGCTCTTGGCTTCCCCTCGTCTCTTGATAGTTAGTAGCTAATGCTCACATAACTACCCGTCTGACTCACTGGGTACTGAGCCCCCCCGCCACGACAATGCGACATTCCCCGGGGGGGAGGCCTTGTACTAAAATACTTTTTATGGAATCAGGGTACCTCAAAACTTATTTCTGGACAAATATTGACATCGAACTTTTGTGTTGAATACAATACTTTCCCTACTGCTGTACGTAGTACAGAACGTAAAAATGAATATATGCAGAACTAATTTTAGAATACGCAGAAATTTGCTGTACATATTATACACTAAACACTGATTGCAGTATTAAAGTTTCAAATGAATTGATTAAGGATATTGAACATTTCACAGATTGGGTATCCGCATGCAGTTGCCTTCAAGTGAGTCACACTCGAACTACCATCAATACACAGAGCATATCAGCGATCATGAGGCGCAGATAACAACCAAGGATAGGGGAAGGGGTGGACGGCGTTGTTTGTTATTTACGATATGACATCGTCAAGTCCGATAGCAGTTCAACCTAATTTCCTTTCTCAGTTTAAAGCTTCAAAGTCCCTATATTTGCGCATGATAATCGCCATCACCGCATTTATATGCATCTTTAGTTTTTCCACCTGTTAATCTCCAAGCACCTCTTGGGTATCCTTACTTAAGCTGAAATAAGAACAAAAAGGTGGGAAAACTTGTTTGGTGAAGGGCTCTGCTCTTGAGCCCACAGTTAAGCTTGCCTACTGTGCACATTTGAAGGCGGGATAGCACAGTTTGTCCTCGCCGGTGCAATTTTATCACCGGGTAGTGTGCTGCTATTGATTTATTGCGGGAACAGGTGCCTTATCATAGGACCGCATTGCTATCTAGTGCAGAATCTTACAACGGCGGTTCACAGCAGAGGAACAACAGGCTTTTCAGTTTTACGCTGCGAGCGATAGCGCATGCGCACGCAACCAAATCTGGCCTTCAGCAATGTTCTTCCCGCATGGGGGAGGAAAGGACCACCTGTTGTGCGCGGTAATCGATGTCCTGGATGAAGGCATCAGAAAACTCCTTGACGGGAGGGTATCGACCGGGTCCTATGGGATGGCAGAATCCTGTTGCATCTGTTCACGTGATCCTGAATTTGCTGTGCATATTTGTCGTACCCCAGCAGATATCGTGAATACACTTAAAGTTTTCTTAATTTCTTGTTGTTCTTTGAAATTTATGACGATGCACCTGCTTCTTCGTGGGAGAGAGTGGCTAACATGAGTTGTTTGACTTTAACATTCTATGTGGAAAATTTGTTTAGTAAAGCGAAAGGTCGTAGATGAATTTGCCCTTTTCCAGATTCTTTATTCTAGAGATAGGTTTTGTAAATAGCTTTATTTTATTGACAGCGGCATCAAGTTTTATTGGTATTATTTTTAAAGCGGTTGGATTGTTGAAAGTTCGTTGATAAAATATATTGTATTGAAAATGTATTTATTACATAAAATAAAATTTGAGATTAAACACCAGTGGCAGTGGGTAGCCCTGTCTTTAGATTCATAATTTAAGTCTTATTTTTATCAATTATTTCTCTAAAGCTTAATTTAAAGTTTCTGTTTACATAAAACCTTTGGATTGCTTAAATTTAATGTAGAGAGACCTTCCTTTTGTAGTATGTCATTTGTTTCTATTTTACTATCCTACTATTTTATGTACATGATCCGTAAATAATGCTACATAAATGGACAGATCCACTTGCTACAACTGAAAGAAGAATTATTTTTTAAAGAAAAAACTGCATCAAGAACAAAATAACAATACCTAATAATAATAATGATGATATTAATGATAATGATGATAACAATAACGGTAGTAGTAACGGTAACAGTAGTAATAACAGTAGTAGTCATGATAACAATGATAATATAATAATGATGATGATAGTCGTAGTAGTAGTAATAATAGTAGTAGTACTAATATGAATAATAGTAATAGTAGTACTAATAAGAATAGTAGTAATAGTAGCATTACTAAGAATCAGGGTTGCAACCCGTACGTTAATAATGGGGTGTACGAGAACTTCGATACCGGCGAAATATCATTTTCACTGGTTTGTCACACCATAGAAATGAAATTAATTACAAATAGCGATACCACTTTTGCCCTCTTGGCCTGTCTCCACCCCTCTAAGGCAATGATTTTATATCCCACTAATCCTTGTACCCTTTATCTTCTTGTTGCCAGTGTGCCCAGATCTGGCAATCTCTATGAAGAAAGCACTGTTCAGAAAATTGATGATCGATCAAGGGAGAAACCTCGGGATATGTGATATTCGGTGCGAAACAAAGAACATGCCCGAACCTGGCAGTTTTTGGAGTGCTATTACACACACGTCACCTTAGTGGAAATACTGATTTCAAAGAAATGGCGGAGGTTGCATTTATTATCAGTGATTTCACTGCCCCACAGAAACACTCCTTGTGAAGCAGTTTCTTCCAAACTAGGTTTAATAAAAACCAATAGAAACATTGGCGCTAGATACGGTAAATGGACTTCTTCTGTCGTCTCAGCTTATGAAAGAGTGTGGTGGGTCCGAAAATCTGCAAGGGAGATGTTAGTTCATCTCAACAACAAATTTGTATACTGCTGCAACAGTTGAGGAAGATCATGAACTTTCAGATGAATGGTGCGAGAAACACAAGTACTAAATTTATAATACTGGTTGGGGTCATCAAACGGATACCATATACATCAATTCTATTAGATTTTCGTAAGTGCTATGCTGATACATTTGCTGTTGTAGCATTTGGTTTATGGTGTACGATAATTTTGCCTCCAAATCTATAATTTTGAGTGGCCGGTACGATAATTTTACTTTCAAACATTGGCAACTCTGCTAAGAATAGTAATTATAATAATAATAATAATAATAATAATAATAATAATAATAATAATAATAATAATAATAATAATAATAATAATAATAATAATAATAATAATAATAATAATAATAATAATAACAATAACAATAACAATAACAATAACAATAACAATAACAATAACAATAACAATAACAATAACAATAACAATAACAATAACAATAACAATAACAATAACAATAACAATAACAATAACAATAACAATAACAATAACAATAACAATAACAATAACAATAACAATAACAATAACAATAACAATAACAATAACAATAACAATAACAATAACAATAACAATAACAATAACAATAACAATAACAATAACAATAACAATAACAATAACAATAACAATAACAATAACAATAACAATAACAATAACAATAACAATAACAATAATAATAACAACAACAGTAACAACAACAACAACAATAACAATAACAACAACAATAACAATAACAACAACAATAACAATAACAACAACAATAACAATAACAACAACAATAACAATAACAACAACAATAACAATAACAACAACAATAATAATAATAATAATAATAATAATAATTGTAACAAATATAATATGAACTAAAATGTAATTATTTAGGATGGAACATTTGGAACATAGGAAACAAACATGTGTAGAATCACATTCAACTAACTATACAATTATTTATGTGGAACAATCAAAAGAACTTTGCTAAACAACACTAGAAAGGAAGCAATTCTAAAATGTTACAACATAGACTAAAGTTAAAAGTAATTACCTCTAAAGGCTTAACTCATAAGGTCACGTCGATGGCTTTCTTCCTAAATTTGGCACATAAGTGTAAGCTTTGAGTTCAGATTCCTTGAAATTACCCTACCTGAAATATTTTCGGGGAAATTTGGAAAATGAAGCAAGGCTTTTGAAGAAGCCAGGACGACTCGATAGGCACTGGAGGCGGGGTTTGTGGTTGCAGAAGATCTTGCAGACCACCCACCGGTTATGGCAGGTCAGGATAAGACCCTCTACTAGCCATGAAAGTTTTACAGTAGGGGAGAATAGTTTAGGCTGTTTTTATGGTTCAAGTGTTTTTTTTTTCTTTAAGTCTGTGGCTTAGGACTATGGAGAGGGACTTTATTGCTTAAGGTAGGGTTATGGGATTTTTTTCCCTTGCGTATTTGTCAGGTTATTTTTTTATGTGTTGCCTAGGAGAAGTCTTGGTCTTTTATATCGTTCTTCAGGGTCCAAGTCGCACTCCCCCAGTCCCCGAATCAGTTGGTTGAAACTGAGGGTAGTTTGTCAAAGAAAGGTTTTGAAAGGATGAGAATATATTCTTTGATTGAGGGGAATTGGAGGTCAACATTGAGTTCGACCTTCAGTTCCTCCTGTAGACGATGATATATAGCTTTGTCCTCCGGGGACCTTGAACTGGTTACGTCTCCGGACTCTGTTTTTGTTCAGGATGAGGGTCCTTATCCTCTCTGCAGAGGCGCACTGTTGAGTTGATGCAGTGTTGGCTTTGGTGATCTTTGACCACGAAGAGGTACGCAGGTGGAGTTCCAGTTTAAGTACTTGTTGGTGTAGTCACCTGCGACTATGGTTGGCACTGGAGAGGAGAACAGCAGATCCAGTTCACCATCAATTACCGGTATTTTTGGTGTTACATAAACGGAGAACAGGTTTAGAGGTTAGCTGAGCTGGATACCAGAGGATTCCAAGTGTCTGATATGTGGGATGTTAAGTTGGTGACAAATGGAGTCGTTAACATTGATTGCTGTTCCCCTATAGCCATCTTCTCGGTCCTTGCAATAGCACCTCATTCCAGGTAGTGTTATTTTATATGTGGTTGTGGGTGTGTTTTCTGTGCTATCAATACCTGGACTTTATGCATCGTCAGAAAGTCTGTTAGCTCTTCTCGCCTGGACCGCAGCCTGTTTGCGTTCCAGAAACAGATAAGTTTGGAGAAATTTGGTTTTAAATTGGTCGTACTAGCCATGGCGATTTCAGAAACTAAAGACGGTGCGGATAAGCACTGTGTTTGCCGTAACTGGATGAGCGCGACGGCAGCGCTTCTGCTAGTGCGGCAGCAAACTAGATGCGGAGGTAACTTGGAATACGGTCGATGGCTTCGTAGAAAGCCATATCCATTTCCTCGTAGCTGATATCATCTGCGGGAGAGATGGCAAATGTTGTTGCTCGGCCAGAGCTTTCGTAGTTTGCATTGGTTGGTCTGGATGATTGTAGAGCCGCGTACTGGGGGTTTTGCGGCGTTAGTCTGATTAGGCGTTGTGCGGCCAAAGAGGGATTATTTGGGTATTTTAGGCATGGTTGGAATGAGGAGGATGGAAGTGAGACTGGTGCTGCTGCATTTCTAGGAGGAATTGCCATTGTGTCAGACTCCTTTACGTGGTTTACAATGGGCTGCTGGGTGGCAGAGGCAGCTGCATAGGATGGAAAGTTCAGTAGCTGACAAGATAGTAAGCCAGGGTACCTAGTTTCATAGAAAGCCTTCTTGGGAAGACCACGTGCGTTTGGAACCCTAGGGGCGACGTCAATTCGAGACAGTGTTCCTTTCTTATGACACCCCATCTTGAAGTGTGCTTCCTGGCAAATGAGACATTTGGCGTAACGTCAGGAGTGCGCGTCACCACAGTTGGCACATGCGGGCTGTACCCCTTTTATTTTTTTCTATTTAAGTAAATTAGATAAAAGAAACAACACATTTAAATTAAAATCAGGTGTACAATACTAAATCATTGCTGCATTTTGGTAACTGTCTTTCACTTGGTAAAGCACATTACTGTTCACTGCATCATGTCAGTTAGCTTTGCTGGTTCTCCGTTTGGTTTCATCTGGCAACTGGCCGATGACACTTCCGAGATGGTAACACCTCCATCCATCTGACACAATCCTTTACACAGAAAGGACATCTATGTTAGGGTGTAGCACCAAGAGAAAGTCACGTTTTTTCCTTTTGAGGCGCGTCCTATGTACCGTCAAAAATCTCTCAAGGCCACGGACACTGGGAGCTGGATCCTGCAATATATAGTGGATATAGCCCATAATAAGGCATATTTGGGCAAAGATGTGTTGTTTAACCTGGATATCTAGCTGCAGGATCGCCCTGCGAATGGTATTAGGGTTATCTGCCCTGGTAATGCAGCGGATTTTATATTGTATCCAGTGCCAAGTTTCGGGAATGCACGTTGTAAGACAGTGGTGAAGGGTGTCAAGGTTGTGACATCGAGAACAATACGGTGAATTGCCGATGTGGCGATTTTGTTTTTCTGCTGTGGGTACTATGGATTTGGGCATCTTGTAGGCAGAGGCCTTCCAGTCCATCGGGATATCAGCGTAGCGAAAAACTATCCAAATATTTTTCCAAGGAAGGTTGGGATATTTTTCCTCTATTGTGGAAGTAGAAGGAAGCCGTAACAGCAGATGACGATAGAGGATCTTTGTACTAGGAATGGGAACCCCAGGGACGAAATTCGCAGGTAAAGTGGTAATACATTTCACCATCCGGCAATAAATGACATGGCCCATTAATGTTCCAGTGCTGGAGTGAAGTTGTCTGTTGTCCTTGAGATGTTCCAGCTGTAAAGAAGTTCTAATGAACAGTGCTGAACATTTTTCGGGAACCTTTATGAGTCCGAGGCCTCCACTCATGACGGGACGCCACAGCTGAGATTTCGCCACTTTATATACATGTCCATTACACAGATAGTATGATACTGCCAGCTCGATGCACTGGGAAATATAACGGGATGGGTAGAATTTGGGCCAAATACCACAGATTTGATAAGCCCATGAGGTTAACAAACCAAACTCTCTGGAGAATGTTGAGGTGTCTACTCAAGTTGCGCTGTAGGGAGTAACGGATGCGATTGAGTAATGATGTCCAATTTAAGTTGACCATTTCTGTGACGTTCGTGGTTATTTGGAGGCCTAGAATAGGGACGTGGTCCTTAATGGGAACATCAACCACAGTTAACGTTCGAGGCCAGGTCCCAAAAGCTATCAAGGAGGATTTCTGATAGTTAATCTTCGCACAAGATGCCTGTTCATGAAATTGTAATATGTGAGGGAGTAAGAAAACTTGATGATGGTAGCGGAGTAGCAGGGTCATGTCATCGGCATAAGTCTTTATGGTGAGCAGTCTTGTCGGCACTGCCGGTGAAAATACGTGTTTGTTCATCAATCGCACCAGAGCTTCGGTGCAAACTGTAAACAATAACATGGATAAGGGGCAACCTTGGCGTATACCACTCAAAATGGGAACTGGCCTAGTAAAATACCATTGCTATGGATTCTGGAGTATGCAGACTTGGTTTGCAGGATACGACCACAAATACCCATGTGCTGCAAGACACCAAAACTGTAATTATGGTCAATTGTCGAATTCTCTCTCGAGGTCCAATGGCAATAAGGCAGCCTCTTCCTCGGGACGTTCCTCGAGATGTACCACAGCATCTCGTAATTGTATCATTGTGCGAGATTTTCCTGTCTGGAGGTCCACAAGTTTGTTCCGGGCCAATCATAGTTGGCAGTACTTTACGCAATCTGTTGGCTAAAATATTTGTAAACATTTTAAAATCGGTACTCAGTAGTGTTATCGGCCTAAAGCTGTTAAAACGGCGGGGTTTTATACATTTTGAAATTAAAATTACAATTCCTTAATTAACCCTGACAAGTGGTCGCTCATAGCGAAAATGGCATTCATCAGTTGCAGCAGACGGTCTTTAATAATGGTCCAAAATACTTTGTACAAGGTATAGCTAATACCATCTGGTCCTGGTGCAGAATTATTGCTGGCTTTAAAAATCATGTCCCGAAGTTCATCCATGGTGATAAGGGAGTCCAATTCATCATTAACAGTAGGATTCACAGTTTTATTGATAGCCTCATAAAGTACTCTTTTGAGGAATCAAGAGTAGGATGTTCACCGTATTGCTGTCGGAAGTGTTCCTCGGCCCCTCGGAGAATTTCAGGCGTAATGCGTAGGAGAGTAGCATTGGTAGTAGTAATATCGCACATGAATTTACGTTGGTGTCGTTTCTTCTCCGAAGCTACATGGTACAAAGCAGCTCGCTCATCATCGATAATAAAAATAAAGATGGCACGAGAACGCACCCGTATACCATCTAAAATGGATTCTTGAATTTTACGAATTTTTAATTTTATCGCAGTTATCCTGCCACTGGCGTCATTGCCGGTACTCTGTTGATTAGTTAAATCATGTAACAGGGCGTAATAATAGTGTTGGCTATTAGCTCCTTCGGCAGCCTTAGCCTTGCCCACACATTTGAAAAAATGACTGTATCGCTGGTTTATAAATCAAAAGCCACTGTTGAAGCTCATTGTATCGAGAACTGGACGCTCGTATGTTGGCGTTCCCAAGTCTCACGAGACTGTTGTTGTACGTCCTCATAACATAATAGAGCATTATTTAATTTCCAGTAGCTTCTACCAAGGATGGGCAAAGGAGTGGGTGCTGCCATCTTCATAATGTCACTTTTGGTGGGTTGAAAAGTATAGAAGACAGATGTAGTCGAGATAAAGAAACAGTTTTAATTCGGTAAGCAGTAACTTTGTACACTCGTTGCAACAGCAAGAAAGTCTTTTCCGATTCTCCAATAGCACGGCTCCGAATTCGTAACACAAAGAACTGTCCCTTCTCCGTCGGCACGACTCCTCAACGCTTCACATACGCCTCTTCTTTCCGTCGGCACGACTACTCAACGCTTCACATACGTCTGACTGACTTACTCTCTGTCGCACTTTACCGCTATTTATATCTCCCAGGCACTATTCTGGAAAGTTCAGTTCTTGCGGTGAAATACAAAGCCGAAGATTCCCGAAGTCGCTATCCTTTTCTCTCTTTCGGCAAGCGCCCCAACAATTCGGGCATTCTCTGTCTCTTTCCTTCGGCTCCTTTGCGGTAGTGCCGACAATAATGCGATGGGTGACACTGCTGTTGTCGGCAATTAGATGCGGTGGGCGCGGTGACACTGCTCCCTCCTCAGAGCTGGTCGTCCCGACCAGCACTATCACTGCGGCATCTCCCTTGCGCCCCGGTGGACTAACGCATCGAACCTCTTCTCCAGGAGGCACGATCCTAGGTATCGCTGTTGGATAGTGTCCCTTGGTCCGGGTAGGACGATGTATGCCATCCTGCTTCGAAATTCTGCAACAGTACCGCCGGTCTTGACGGTCCCTCGTCCAGTTGCCCTTCTTCCTGGTGTATTGACGGGCCATCCTGCGCACTTGGAAACGGCTCAATGGGTACCATGTCCGCCGACCTCTCTGGCGCACCTTCGCAGCCAGCTTGCTTCCGATGGCTCCGGCAACAAACCCCGCCACATCCGCGCGAGTCGCGTCCACCGCTACACTCGTGTTCACTCGTGCTCGGTACGGCCTCTCCTGTATCCTGCCGTCCAAGATGATGTCCACCATTCTTCCGTTCACGGCACTATGCGTCAGGTGATTGGATGGCTCCGACGGTCCCCCCATGTCACACGCCAAGTCGGTTCTCGCGTGTTGCTCGTTTGCTTGTGCGCTTCCCTGCTGATCATCCTCCACGTCATATCCTGGTTGGTTACGTACCTGACACACTCCTCCAGGGGATCCTCGACGACGTCCCTGAACTGCCCCTTTGTCTTCCCCGAGACGTACACTTTCGTTATCTGAAACGGGCGCAACTGTCGCCTCGGCCACTAGGTGCTCCCTCCCCGGGTCCACGCTATTCCGTCTGCCCCTGGCATCCAGTACTTTGACACTCTCGTCAACTCTTACTACCAGGGCGCCAAGACGTTCCCCGTCGTCCTCCACGACGTCCACATGCTGGCAGAGGTGTTCCACCTTTTCGCCGAGTTCTTCCACGTCTTCCGTCACGCCAGTAAGTTCTCCGAGTTGTTCCACGTCTTCCGTCACGCCAATCAGTTCGCCGAGTTGTTCCACGTTTTCCGTCATGCCAATCAGTTCGCCGAGTTGTTCCACGTTTTCCGTCACGCCAATTAGTTCGCCGAGTTGTTCCACGTCTTCCCTCATATCATCTAAAACGGGCAGAACTGTCGCCCGGCCACTAGGTGCTCCCTCCCCGGCTCCGCGCCATTCCGTCCGCCCCTGGCATCCAGTACTTTGACGCTCTCGTCAACTCTTACTACCAGGGCGCCAAGACGTTCCCTATTATCCTCCACGACGTTCACATGCTGGCAGAGGTCTTCCACCTTTTCGCCGAGTTCTTCCACGTCTTCCGTCACGCCAATCAGTTCGCCGTCAATTTTCGCCGATAGCTCCGTCTTCATCTCTTTCAGCTCGGCAGCGAGGTTGTCGTTTGACGTTTCCATTTTGGCAGCGAGGTTGTCGTTTGACGTTTCCATTTTGGCAGCGAGGTTGTCGTTTGCCGTTTCCATTTTGGCAGCGAGGTTGTCGTTTGCCGTTTCCATTTTGGCAGCGAGGTTGTCGTTTGCCGTCTTCATCTCTGTCAGCTCGGCAGCGAGGTTGTCGTTTGCCGTCTTCATCTCTGCTTTCAGCTCGTGTATAAAGCTCACCAATGTAGCCTCCATCGTTAAATCCCACTTCTGACACGAGTGTGACTTTTTGGTGGGTTGAAAAGTAAAGAAGACAGATGTAGTCGAGATAAAGAAACACCTTTATTTCCGTAAACATTAACTTTGTACACTCGTTGCAACAGCAAGAAAGTCTCTTCCGATTCTCCAACAGCACGGCTCCGAATTCGTAACACAAAGAACTGTCCCTTCTCCGTCGGCACGACTCCTCAACGCTTCGCATACGTCTCTTCTTTCCGTCGGCACGACTACTCAACGCTTCACATACGTCTGACTGACTGTCTGTCGCACTTTACCGCTATTTATATCTCCCAGGCACTATTCTGGAAAGTTCAGTTATTGCGGTGAAATACAAAGCAGAAGATTCCCGAAGTGTCTATCCTTTTCTCTCTTTCGGCAAGCGCCCCAACAATGCGGCCATTCTCTGTCTCTTTCCTTCGGCTCCTTTGCGGTAGTGCCGACAATAATGCGATGGGTGACACTGCTGTTGTCGGCAATTAGATGCGGCGGGCGCGGTGACAATAATTACGGTTTGATGGTCGCAGATTGCGGCAGGTACAACAAAGACATTCCGCATGTTGGTTCGATGAAGGCCATTGACATAAATCCTATCAATTTGTGAAGCGGAGGTAGCACCACAGTAAGTGTAGCGAACTTCATTTTTTCCCATGCGTATTTGTCAGGTTATTTTTTTATGTGTTGCTTAGGAGAAGTCTTGGTCTTTTATATCGTTCGTGGATCCGAGGGTGGGGAGACTTTCCTGTCTAAACTTGTTTTGAAGGAGTGTAGACAGATTGTCGCCGCTACTGTGTGACGTCATTTAGCTATGCTAGTTTTGTGTACATGTGTTGAATGATGAAAGATAAGGAATAAACACGTTTCTAAGTACGTTTTCTGTTAATAATTCCTTTTCCATTTATTTTATTTCTTATTTATTCCTTTTTCTTTCTTTTTATTGTGTATATATATATATATGCACTGAAGTTGTGTTAAGACGCTTTCAAATAGGTTTATTTCTTTGCGGGAATGTATAGTTAAAATTAATGTCTTTGTCGTTGAATTATGCCTTCTGTATGGTGCTAGCGTGACGTCATTAGACTTGTAGGAACATGTTTGGAGGTAGCAGATATTCCGTCGATGCTTGAGTGTGACGTCATAGGACTCTAATACCTAAATTGATGAAATATAGCGATGAAATTGGTTTTTAAGCGTTTAAATAATGTTCAAGTGCTTCCATTGCTGTCATTCGATATCGTTAAAAGTAATGTGTTTGTTACTTAAATATACGTAGCCGTCATTTCGCGTCTTAATTCGATGCTGTATTTGTCTCAAAGTAACTAAAAACGATAAAAAATAATAAAACTACGGACAGTTGATTACTAATATATAATTTACCCCCATATAAGCAGAATATGCGTTTTAATACTGATTGAAGCCGCTATAAGGCGCTACAAGCGCGATTTTGAGTCACATAGTTTCCTGAGAGGTGCATGCTTTCAGAATAAGTACAGATTGCTCGATCTTAGATAGGTATTCAGTAATTATCCTTCGAGTCGAGCACATCAGCTCTCTTAGTGAAATTACCGTTCAATAGCGTTGACAAGTTATCAAGGCGAGTCAGTGGAAAGTGCTATAAGCATTTATTGACTTATAAAACTTAAAAGTGTTGCACCAATTGTTATAAAGATTTGGAATGGTGGAGTAATGGAATCGGTTCTGAGTGCTATACCAGATTATAGGTGCAGTAAATGTGAAGAGTTTTCTACGCGTCTATCATAAGAAGAGGCATGAGCTGATATGTGGTGAGTTTTTCGAATGTAGACATTGTGATGATGTTTACGGTACTGAAAATCGAAGGGATGTACATGAAGGGCGCTGTGATAGGGCTATAGATGCTAAGAAAGTCAAATTTGAACCTACTAAGCATAAATTATTGTTGATGTCTCCTGATGAAGATGATGTAGAATATGAAACGTCTTTCCAAGATCGTCTGAAATCTTATTTCATCCAATGCCCAGCAAGTCAGGGTTTAAATTCATACCTGCAGCAGGTAAAGCAGAGCATAATTCATGCTGTGCAGAAGGAGCTGCGGGTTCATAAAAGTTTGAAAGTTAACATTATGTACGTTTGTGAATGCTGTGGGGGATATCACTAACAAAGCCTTCAAAACGCGTAATCATGCCGTGTTTTTAGATAGTGACTTGGATGCCATTTTGGAAAAGATATTTGAGAAACTTCTTGCTGAAATGGAGGAAAGTAAGCTGAAGGGTAATAATTGGGCTCTTCTGAGTGTTGATGGCGTTCGACTACGTATTAACAAGTATAATCTTCTTCGACGGAGCAGCTATATTCCTCTACCGTCATCTTTGGATGTGAAAAAAGCCTGTATAAACCCTCAGAACTATAGCGAGGAGAAATGCTTTATGTATGCTGTACTTGCTAAGTTCATTCAAAAGAATCCTCAGCGTGTTAGCAAGTACAAGGATCTCCAACAAAAATACGATTTCTTATGCGTCTCGTTTCCTATGAGCTTGGGTGAGATCGCTAAATTTGAAAAACTCAATAATATATCCATAAATGTGGTTGGAGTGGATGATAAACGTGAAGTGTTTCCAATAAAGGTGATTGATAAAGAATTAGATGATCATCGCGATCTCCTTTTGTTGAGTGATTCAGCTGAGAGACATCACTGTGCTTATATACAGAATTTTGAGAGACTTATTCGTCAGCAGAAAACTAAACATGATGGTCGAATTTATGTATGTAAAAAAATGTTTCAGCCATTTTGATGACCGATACGTTCAAAGTGGAACGAAAAAATTAGAAGAGCACTGAGAAATATTTAGACAACATGGTATTGCTAGATGCGTTATGCCTACAAAGGATAACTATCGTTAAATTCAAGAATGTTGAGAGGATTTTGAAACTGCCCTATGTTATCTGCGCCGATTTTGAATGCATTCTCACCCCTCATCATACCTGCTCCTCTAACCCCGAAGCCTCCTACACAACTCCCTATCAAAGTCATTCTCCCATGAGCTTTTGTGTTTATGTGACACCATCGTCCAGTGTTGAAGAACTAGAAACAACTCTTCTAACAGAACCACATGTTTACCGAGGGCCTGACGCTACACAGAAGTTTATGGAATGCCTGATGAATCTGGCAAATACAATTAGTGAGTTATACAAATCAGCTAAACCTCCGAATCTTACAGCTGAAGAACAAGAGTCATTCAATGCTTCTACAATATGCTACCTGTGTGAACATGAATTTACAGAAGTTAATTGGAAGGTTCGCGATCACTCACATATAAGCGGGGCGTACAGAGGACCTTAACACAATAAATGTAACCTGGCTTGTAAAACACCTAATTATATACCTGTCTTCATGCATAACCTGAGTGGGTATGACTCTCATTTCATTGTTAAGGAGCTGGGGTGTACTAGCGAAAGAGTACAGGTTATACCAAATTCAGAGGAAAGTTAGATATCATTCTCCAAATATGTTGGGGATATTAAACTCAGGTTTTTGGATACTTTCCGCTTCCGCAGTACGAGCTTGAAGAAGCTCGTTGCAAAGAACGTTGAAACGCATCCTGAAACAGCGAAGTACTTTGGAGCAGAGAACATTGGCTTGATGACTCGTAAGGGGGTATTTCCCTATGATTACATAACATCGTGGGATGTCCTGAACTATACATGTTTGTCTTCTAGGGATGCCTTCTACAACAGGTTAAATAGCGAAGAAATCCGCAGTGAGGACTATGATCATGCTCTGAAGTGTGGAAGCACTTTAACGTCCAAAACCTTGGCGAGTACAGTGACTTGTACTTAATTTCGGATGTTCTTGTCCTAACGGTTGTCTTCGAGACATTTAGAGACCAAACCCTGATAAGTCATAATGGATCCTGCACATTATTTTACTTCTCCAGGACTTACATGGGATTCTATGCTGCTGTATACTGGAATCGAGTTGGAATTGCTTCTTGATTACGATCAGCTACTCATGGTTGAATCTGGTATAAGAGGAGGGTTATGCCAGGTTCTTCACCGGTATGCTGAGGCTAACAACATCTATATGGAGCAGTATGATCCTCGTAAACCCTCTCATTTTATTACGTACGAAGACGCCAATAACCAATACGGTTGGGCAAGGTGTCACGCCCTTCCTTATGGTGGATTTACACGGGTTTCTCCTGAGGATATACATCTCGGTTCGTTGAAGGGGGATGATTCCTTTTGATATATCTTGGAGGTTGATGTGGAATATCCTGCAGAGCTGCATGAACTTCATGATGATTTACTCTTTCTGCCTGAGAGTATGACACCGGGGGAATCGTCGTGAAAGAAACTATTACCCATCTTGGATCTCGAAAGAAGTATGTGGTACATTACATGGTCTTGAAACAGGCTCTTAGTCATGATCTACGACTAGTAAAAATTCATCGAGTGCTAAAATTCCGTCAGCCTTGTTGGTTAAGGCCTTACGTCGAATTTAATAATCGCCTACGACAGCAAGCAAGAAACGATTTCGAGAAGGATTTGTACAAACTTTTCAATAATGCGATGTTTGGAAAAGCTATCGAAAATATTCGTAATCGTATGGATATACGTCTTGTGTCAAACAGCAAAACATTAGAAAAACTGGTAGCCAAGCCTACATTTATCGATCGAACCATATACGGTCCTAATCTTGCAGCTGTTCATATGGCTTCTCGTAAAGTAGTGTTCAACAAGCCCATATACATTGGAATGAGTGTACTAGACATTTGCAAGACACTAATGTATTCATATCAATACGATGTGTTACTTCCATATTATGGAGCTGAGAATCTTAAACTGTTGTATACGGACACAGATTCCTTCATCCATCGAGGGACTACAGCTGATATATACCGGGAGAAATTGCACATGCTTGAACATCTGGACACAGCGGACTACCCTGCTAACCATATATGCTATTCTCCACAAAACGAGAAGGTGTTAGGAAAGTTTAAAGATGAAGCGAGTGGTAAAATCATTCGCCGTTTCGTTGGTTTCAGACATAAAATGCATGCTCTCGATATTGATGGCTCTGTGATAAAAAAGATCAAGGGCAAAGAACATAGCGCCATTCAGCAATACATCAGCTTCCATAGCTACATGGAGTGCCTTAAATCCTTGAAAATCGTAAGAACCCCTTATGAACTTAATCCTAACCCAACATCTTAATGTTTCTACAGTTGAATCTAATAAAATAGCTCTGTCGCCTCATGATGACGAGAGTAATTGCAGAGGATGGAATATCAACGTATGCGTACGGGCATTACGGCGTTGCAACCCATGCGTAAGAGAATGCAACTTAGATCTCAAAATAATTATTTTCTACGATACGTCTCCTGTAGAAAATGAAAATTTAATCAACTGACTCCTCCACGTCTCCAATGATGTCTGACGAAGAAGGAAGAAAAAATAAAAATATCCTCACCTGGCTTGCCCGTGCTTCCCATGATGCTTGTCGAAGAAAGAAGAAAAAAATAGAAATTATAAAAGGGAGCGTTAGCTCTGCCACTAGACTTTAACTCTAGTGCTAGTCTCCAGCCCAGATAAAAGAGGAGAGGCGTCTACCCTACTGCCTTAAAGTAAGTATACCCTGATTAATTTTATATAACCCGGAGTTTGTGTTAAATACTATCAAAGACATTGCTGAATATATCTTAAAAATACTAAGCTATAACTACTTCAACATCGGCGGGAAGAACATATTTTTAGTGACAGTTTAATGCTCTATAAAAAGTTAGAAAAAAAAAACAATGTTTTATAAATTTGTAAAGTACATTTATAAGCAGGTTAGATCATAATAGGTGGGGGTTAGACTTGGAAAACTGCATGTCGTGTTCGAGATGTTACCGTCAGAACATACAGAACCAAGCAAAAGAGTCATACAGTTGTATAAAATTCTGTGACAGAGGGCAAAGGTAGCTGTAACAAGAACTTCAACATCAATGCTTAGGACATCTAGTGGAAGTTTAAAAGCCCTATAAAGGAGGGAGAGAAATCAAAGCAGACTAAAGCTGTAAATAATACTCCAAAATAAATGTAGATTACCTCAGGTTAGATAAGGAAAAAATGTCGAACATCCTGTATACAATAGCTGCAGAATATGACGGTGGTGCAGGATATGGTTACGCTGGTGATGATGGTAATGTAGGTTATTGTGGCGCTGGTGATTGTGGAGGTGGTGGTGCTGGAGATGTTTGTGGTCTTGCAACTTATAGCGCCGCTGGTGATGATGGTTGTTTTTGTTGAATTAGGTTAGGGTGGTGGTGGTGGAGTTGGTGCTCGTTATGGTGGCGCTCGTCATGATGATGGTGGTGGTGGCGGTGGTGGTGATGGTTGTGGTGGTGATGGTTGTGGTGGTGGTGATGGTGTTGGTGGTGATGGTGGTGGTGGTTGTAGTGGGGTGGTGGTTGTAGTGATGGTAGTGGTGGGCTAGTCTTAGAGGGAATGTAAGCAACGTTTGACGTGTTACTATTGGAACCTATAGAATTATGCAAAAGAATCATCAATTGAGGTTAACATGCATAACATACTGGAGCAGTGTACAAAAAAGTAAACGATAGCTAGTTGAACAAGGCTAAACATCTTCCGATGTTAGTGTAAGAAACAGTGGAATGGCGGACAAGAAGCATATATAATGTTAAATAAGGATGAGGAAATATCTCTAAAGAGGTTTGTGGTCAAGTTAGGCTAGTCTTAGAAAGACTGCAAGCAATGCTTTAGGCGTGAGCATCATACATTTACAAAATGATTAACTTTGATCATGGAAGCTTAGCAAATCGCTAAAAAGGGTCCATATGCCCATTAAAAGCATTAAAACATACTAGAGACGTGAAAATATAGAGAATCCCAACGAAGCTGCAAAAATTCCTGAAAATCTCTAGAATACCGCAAAAATGGCTAAAATACTTACCATCTCCTAAAATAGCACTAACATACCATGAAATGTTCAGAAATCCTTAGGGTTTGCATGTCAGGGGTTGTAATACCTTCAAAGTATCTAAAGTTGTTGAAGAAACGTCTCCAAAAGAAAGTGAACTATCTAAGCTTGAAACATCATGGTGCAAAGGTCAGAATGGGTTATAGAAGAATATAATGCTCGTGTAAAATGGGACGAGATAGGTTAGGTTAAATCAGGTTAATAAATAGGAAGGTTTGCGCTCCCTTAGGTTAAGTAACGTTAGGTTAGGTTAGACGAATAGAAGTATGAGGCTTAGGTTATGTTTAATTATGAAAGACAATAGTAAAAAGAGTAGGAGCTAGGTTGGGCTAAATCAAGTTAAACTATGAAAAAAGTAAAGAGCGAGAGAGAGAGAGAGAGAGAGAGAGGGAGAGAGAGTGGGTGCTAGCTTAGGTTAGGTTAGGCTAGGTTGGGTCAAGTACAAGTATAATGCTTAGGTTACCTTAAATTATCAAAGACCTGAGGAAAAAGAGTGGGAGCTGGGTTAGGTTAGCTTAGGTTATACGAGTAGAACTATGGGGGCCTAGCTTAGATTAACTTATGAAAGATTGAGTAAAAAGGAGTAGGAACTGGGTTAGGTTAGGTTAGGTTAGGTTGGCGAGGCGATGTGGGGTGGGGTGTCATTATACTACGATAATATTTTCATCAAGATAAAAAGCTGTTGCGTTAGTTAACATACATCGATATAGTGAAAAACGTGCTCAAGTATCATGAACGTGCATAAAGACATACATACGGTTCTAAACACCTTAAACATTATCCCTAGAGTCAGCCTCAAACACCTACATCCTGCGTCCTTCTACCCTCCTACCTAATAATCCTTAGGGCGCGTATGGCTGATGTCGCTGAGCGATGTCCTCTACCAAAGTTTCTCCATCCGCCGAGAAAAAAATTACAAAGCTTTAAGTTGTAACGGGTGACTAGATTTGCCTTCCAGTCAACAAAGAACTGCTTGGGACGCGATATGAAACTTTGCCCTGCACTGAGGTACCCAACGGCAAATGGTGTTTCCAAGAAGGAAAAAGAACATTGAAAGGGTAAAAATTTAACATTTGTAACTTCTCTCGTTTAATATGTTTAAAAGCGCAACATGTGCTAAGAATTACATATTATTAGTGAATCAATGTAATTTGTAAGTAATCTCTGTGAAATGAGGCTGTCCATTTTATTGAGTCACCCAAACTGATAACTTCGTAACTTATTGATTTAAATGGAAGGGTGAAGCTTCGGAATGTCGGGGTATTTCTGGGGTTGCTCTAGTATAGAGAACTTTTTATCCATGGATCAGGGTGTGGGGGCGTCCTGGATGTGATGTTGAACTTTCTCAGAAAACACACTCGACTGCTCAGGCAAAATTTATTGTCCCGAAAACTATTCTGGTTCACACGCTGCCGTCCTATCTAGGTGTGTTGCAAAATCTAGTTTCATATTTCGCTGCACTTCACGTGTTTACGGTTCGAGCGCGTCGTTGTATGCCAAACTCGACATCCATTCTATTTGGAACCACATTGAAGAGTGAACTATGTTAAGTAGATTTTCCGGGCTTGTGGGCCGTGGTCGAGTTGGATTACCTTCCTCCGACGTTTCGCTGAAAACTGCGTCCAACATCTTCAGGGTCAACCTCTGTTATTAGCGGCTGCACATAAACTAAAGTTCACTGCAAACTTTCATATTCATCTTTGTTTGTTATTAGTGTCCTTGGTAACATAAATTTTCACGATCGCTCGTTCTCATGAATACCAACATGAGATTATCGATCTCAGAATGCCGGCAAATGGGACGTCTCTGATTTTGGTATAAAGGGGAAACCTTTACGTGTCTGGGGTTTTCTTCTCCCTCTTATTAGAGCCGGGAGCCAAGTTTTGCTTATCTGCTGTCTCTCTTCTTTTCGATTGTAGGAGTTTTTATGCATAAAAATCTCTATCGCTTCCCGAGTCAAGCGAGCCTGGTAGTGGCTTGTCCTTGAGAGTACCTCCGTGTCTTTGTAATTCACGTCGTGGCCGAACAATAGAGAGTGTTCTGCCACCGCTGACTTGTCCGTCTGCCCCAACCGGCTATGTCTTTCATGTTCTTTTAGTCGAGTGCTGATACTCCGCATGGTGGTGCCTATATATACTTGTCCACAGCTACATGGTATTTTGTAAACACCGGCTGTGCAGTGTGGATGTCTTTTATCCTTAACGGAGTTAATTAAATCTTTGACTTTCTTTGTTGGCCTATAAATAGTCCTAATGTTGTACTGTTGCAGCAGTCTTCCTATTCGGTCTGTTACCTTATGGATGTATGGTAAATAGATGGTACTCAGGGTTTGCTTCCTCCGGTCTTTTTGGACTGACGGGTACCTCGGATGGAGAGCTCTTGTAATTTCCTTGTGTGTATAACCGTTGCTGATGAGGGCCTTGTTAAGATGTGGGATTTTTTTATTCAGTGTACCGGTAGTGAGCGAGCGAACCTTATTACATTAACAAATACGACACATAAAAATATTTTCACTAATGTAAACTATAACATATGGGCAAGTTTGGTTACATTTGAATACACAATAATTTTGGACATTAAGCAAATTACAATGTATACAAATATTTTAAATACTGTAAACTCTAATATATGAGCAAATTTGGATACACACAATTTTAGACAATTACATTTGGTTCAGATTTTCTTCGTTTGGTAGCTCTTTCTGAATAGCTTTCAGTCTTCGTTACCAATAGTATATCACTGAATTTAACCTGTGGATTGACATTTGTCTTGCGTATGTACATGTCCAGGTCTACTTGTTTGCTTTTCGTTCTCCTTTTTGTTTTGTATATTTTACCCCAAATTTAGCTGATATATGCAACGTACAAGAATTTCATATTTGAAACATATATATGTTCAATTCTTTTAGCATCCACATGTACATATGCTTACATAAAACAACTGCAACTATTACAAATCGTACCCCATCATTCATACTCATTATTCGTGTTAAGCTTCTTTGCTCATTCATGCTTTACAATTATGTACAATACGAAATTGCCATATACACTACTTTCTGCTGCAACTAAGTACATTTTCCCTATAAATGGTTACTAATGCTCCGGTGTCTAGGATTAATGGAAAGTTTATTCCTAAAATGTGAACTGCTATGCGAGGAGGCTTCCATCATCTCCTGCGTTATATTTACGTTGTCGAATTTTAGAATTTTATCTACCTGTGCACTTAAGCGCATTGTTATTTTTTCTTATTTCTTATGGTGGTGTTATTTGCTCTCGTGTCATCACAGATTTCTAGGTAGTCCTAGGCGGGATGTAAGACTCAATGACTTCTCATTTCGGGGGACGTGGAGTTGTCGTGCACCCCAACTTTAGTTTTCCGCTTTTGGTGGCCATTACGCCATCTGGTTTACATTCAATATCGGATGCTCGATGTTTGGTGACAGGGAGCGTACGTGGCGTAGGGCTGTTACCATTACTACATTGGTCCGATCGATCACTGTAGTATCTGTCGTCTCGGTCTCTAGCCCTGGCATTCGACCTATTCCGTTCGTTTCGGTAATTTCTCCACTGGCTTCTTCTACTTGTGTTGCCTCGTGAACTGCACTGGGTAATCCTGGTATGAGATTGGGCTATATCGGTCGTTCCTGTAACTGTACGTCACTTCTGCGTCCCTATCACATGCCCTGTTATTTCTCGACCCATATTACAGTGGCTGTTTGAAGGTCCCTGTGCCGTCATTCCATCATTTCGAAGTTTCGATTGGTTATGATTGTTTGTCCTCTTCAGGGACTTTGTTCAGCTACTTGTGCTCCGTGTCCGTGCAAAGCTGCTAGTAGTCTATTGCTTCACTAAGAGTTTGCGGTCTCGCTACCACTAGATGGTGATGTATTACGTCAGGGTAGTACTTTACCATTAGCGTGAACTCCGGTTCAGGCATTGACTCAGCTGACCTAACCTTGGAAAATAATCAGTCATTGATCCTCAGCTTCTTACGGGTATTTTCCGTTGTTTATCTGGCTTCGTCCGTTACATTGTGCGATTCTGCTCCAATAATTTTTGCAGAAATGCTGTCCTGATGGTTAATCTAAACCAACTTAGCGCCGCCTTTAGCAGGCTTCTCTGTATTATAACCATCGGATAGTTATCGAGAATTTCCCTCAAAATAAAATATGCATATGTGCCGTTTATGAGCTGTTTTGCATTGTCGCGTTCACTGTCAGATTTTGGTACTAGGAGTTCGTTCAAAAATGGCATTGCAATTGTTACTGGTTGTCGTGGCTCGGGTACACTGGCCAAATTGTAGTTCGCGTTCGGGGATGACGAGGCAGCACAAATGTGGTCACTCGTCCTTCCTTCAACATTTAATGCACTACTGGAGGATACGGGAAGCAAAGAGGCGTGGCTCATAGCCTTTATTGAAATTTTCCATTGCTTCCCGCACCCCTGTGATTTCTCTTATTCCAGTCTGCAAGGTTTCGCCCTACACGGCAACTACTTGTGCCATTTCGCCTCTTGATTTGTTAATTTTTTAATTCGCAAATTTTGTGCGTCATTTATGCGTCAAATTTTTTCTTAACTTTACTTTCTATCTCAGTATTTAAGCCGCTTTCAAATTATTTTCGTTTATCTTCGAATGTAACACTAGTAGTTCTCGTCTCGGTTCGCACTTTATCTAAAATACTATTTACACTTTCATTAACAGTACCTATTTCTGATGCTGCCCATCTCTTCACTACACTCTAGTCTAACGTGAATAACCTCTCCCTGATTGGGCTGTAATAACTTCTTAGTAAGCTAATTTCTCCTTGTGGAGGACTTTGGACAAACCTAACTTCATTCATAACGCTATTTAGTTGTTTTCCTAATTTATTGCCTAGCTCGTCATGCTTCTCTGCGAACTTACGTTCCTTATTATCAAGCTGTTGGCTTAACTTCTCCTATGTGGATAATCTATTATCTAACTGTGACAGCTGAGACGACATTGTGTGTTCTAATTGTGATACCTGGAATGGAATTTGGTTTTCTAATTGCCATAGCTGGGATAACATTTGGTGTTCTAATTGCGACACCTGGGATGACATTTGGTGTTCTAATTGCGATACCTGGGATGAGATTTGGTGTTCTAGGTCCGTCATTTTCCCCAAAAGTTACTGCATGAGACTCTCTACGGTTCTCTATTATGAATTTTTAAACGGGGCGTGAGGGGGGGGGGGCGTGGGACTGCTCTCCCTGCCTAATCTCAGTTTCTGCCGCATCTACGCTACTTTGCATCTCCCTCGAGTCGCTAATTCTTTCTGTGCTTTGGTTATCAGCCATCTTTTTCTCTACTCCTACTATTGTTCTGTTCCTCAGCAACATTCACTTATTCCCCATTATGCTAATACTTTGTTAATTCCTATATTGGCAGTACCCATCTGTTCATGCACCTACAGTCTTCTTACGACAACTAAAAATATACATATATGTAAATATTAACATACGAATGATATGTACACCTACTCTTTATTGTGGTCCAGTTCTATGCAGCGTTGGTCCTGAACAATGAGGAGCACTATTTTGGCACCTTCACTGGGAGTAATGTTGAGCTGATCTTACTTCTCTCGACATCGGCTTCCCGCTGCTGTCGTTCTTGTCACGGTCTGCGTGTCGTTTCGTCGTCCTCCGTCACCTATGCTCTCCAGTAACTAGTCATAGCCACCTGTCTGCCTGCGTCCAGGACTTCTGCAACGGAAAGCCGCACGTTGCTCCTAGTTTATGAGGCTGCCTGTTTTATTGAGTCATCCAAACTCAATATCTCATAACTTATTCGTTTAAATATAACGGTGAAGCTTTGGGGTGTCGGGGTATTCCTGGGGTTGCTCTAGCATAGAGAGGTATGGATAAGGGTGTGGGGCGTCCTGGATCTGGTATTGAATTTTCTCATGAAAACACACTCGACTGCTTAGATGCAATTTATTGTCCCGAAAACTATTCTGGTTCACACACTGTTGTCCTAACTAGGTGTGTTGCAGAATATAGTTTTATATGTCCGCTGACCTACACGTCCTTATGGTCCGAGTTGTATCGTTGCATACGAAACTCGACATCAATTCTATTTGGCACCACATTGAAGGGTGCCTGTGTGTTTCGGCAGCTTTTCCTGTAAACCTCTAAATAACACTCGCCTGTATGTCATTCACCCCCAGGCCGGAAGGAACCGCCGCTAGATTGAGTCCTTATTTTCCTGTACGCAATTTTCCGTCTCTGGCAAAATTTCTGGTATGAGTGCTTGCAAAGATACTTCTGCCTACATGATTTACAGAACTTCCATGTTGTGTATACTTAATTAATAATGGTGGAAATGTAATTTATTGCAATGTTGTTTCGCAAACTTGCCCTCTATAAAAATATATATATATATATATCACCTAGATTTGTAACAGAAGTATGTGTAACAATAACCTCTTGTTAGTTGGCTCGAAATGTTTCTAACCGCATCGAAGTTAGAAGAAAGCAGACGAAAGTATTAAGAGGGGTGGAAACATTTAGTAGCTTAAAACTGCTAGTGATTTAAATTACCTTAACTGCAATATTTTTTGGAATTTTTTGAAATATTAAGCTGTTTAATGTGTTTTAACACAGCATGTCCGAAAAGTGCAGTTTAATATAAATTTTTAGGATTCAAGTAGCTCATTTGAAAGAAGTAGGACTAATTGTGGTTCGTAAATAACCATAAGTATGCGTTTAGTGTAGTGGTGTGGCGCACACAATCCATGGTTATTAGAAGCATTTTGACAGAAGTATCCGCGTACCTCGTCGAAGCATACGCTACATATAATTTAAATGTGGATAAGTTTGTCCGATTAGCTGTACGGCTATCTTTAAAAGGTAGTAACAAACAAGCACTAAATGTGCAGTTCGGTAATGCAGACATCTTGCTAATTGGAGTAAGACTGAAATTAAAAATTAGCAATAGCTGTTAATTGTGTACATGTGTGACTTTGTGCTATAATAGCAAGAAATCAGTTTTAGATCATGTTGCTCTGATGAATCCACAGTTATACTCGCAAAAGTTAAAGGCATGTGAACGCTGGCCAATGCTCAAGCAGAGCACTGTTGCCAAGTGTAGTGCGTGTACCGGCAGACGGTCTGTACATAAGGTTGTGTGAGATACATGCACCACATTCGGCAGCGCTGATAGGAGGGGCAAGCGTAGGATTTGCTGGAGTCCGCAGTACGCCCCGCCTTTAAGTTTTGCGAAGATTATAGTGCCAAGATACACATGCTTGAGTTGTGTACTATTTCATAGAAAGTGCTGCAAGAGTATATAGCTGCGATATTACACGGCTCGACACATTGCATGTAACATCTGGTACTATAACTTCAGCAGACAATAGAGAACATTACTCTGCTGTGAAGGGGAGTTGGGGGTGAGATGAGAAAATTCTACAATTTGTATTCTAGCAGTACCTAAGTTTAACCACTTTAATGTAGTGTTTAGATATACAGCTGTATAAACTTTGAAGTATAGAAGTCAAATAGTCTTTGTTTAAACGTTTTAAACTGATTTTAAAGGTACTCAAATAAGGAATATCCATGAAGGTGGAACCAAGCATTGTCCGTGAAAAATATTAAATGTAGGTCAATTTTGCCATTGTATACACTCTTGAGAGCCCACTCACAAAATATGACCCTAATTACAGTATTGCGTGGTTGAAGAATATGTCCGAGATATTTTTATGACAAATGAAATGTATATCTTGTATATTCTGGTTATAGCCCATGTAGTCCTACCTACTCTGGATGACTTTTGTATTACTGGTAAACCGTAAGAGATACACCAAATCTTACGATACAAAAAATGTAGATCTTCCTAAAATATACAATTTATGTCTGATAATTGTTTCTGTAGAATGAACCATTTCGGAGATATGCTTTATTTGTGTGAGTTTTGGAGAACTTATACTTCTGTCAAATAGAACATCGTTATTAATTTTTTCTATGTTAACCGTACAAAGAGAACGGAATTTGAAAGTTTTAAAAGATTTTACTATCGCTCAAAGCCCACTGTATTCATCCATATTCCCCTTACATCTACAAGCAAATAGTAACATAATTTCTGCAAATGTTTATCTCAATTTATACGAAGAAGATATAGGAGTAAGAGTTCGTAACAATGGTTAGTATAAGAGTAGAGAAACTCGTGTGAGTGTAACACACCAGATTTTTAGAAAAAGGTCTGCGTGTCTGTGTGTCTGTCAGTCTGGACAGCATAATTCAAAAGTGAAAAGTCGGTTAAAAACCAAAGTTGATATGTAAGTTTAATATCGTTCAAGGACACGACACGAAGATTTTTAAGAAAATTACACCACCCTAAACTACCCTTTACATAGAAAATGTTTAAAAAATTTTCATTTTCTTAAAAATGGCTATCATATTGATTAAAGTAAGGCATGTCTAAGATATTTTTCTTACAAATGAAATGTATATTTTGAATTTTCTGGCTGTTTACTCTGGACGACTTTTGAATAGCTCGTAGACCGTAAGAGATAGACAAAATCTTGCTGTACAAAATGTAGATCTCGCTAAAACACAATTTATAGATTCTCACGTCGTTGTTTGACCAGAGGGGACGTGTTTTGCTTCTCACTGGTGGAAAGACGGAATTTTCAGCCATCCCCCACGGAGCAGGAGATCCCGCAAGAAGGTGGAGTGCGCATGCCGGTGGTGCACAAGCTTCGTACTTCGGGCTAATACATTAGCCAAAGTCAACGTAGGGTAGCTCTATAAGAAGTTTGGAAAGCAAACTTTAGAGCTTACCGAAGACTGCTTTCCTGGAGCGGCAACATCTGGCTCGAGATTGGACTTTGCATTGGAGTGCCTGATTGGTGCTTGTATCATGCATCGGTATTGGTCTCCAAATACTGGAAGCAAGGTCCCGACTAACAAGCAGTAGCGGTTTGTCAACAAGGCTAGAGCCAACACCTTCGGGTGGATATAGGCGCATCCTTTGGGTGTTCGGTCCTCTGTTGGCAACGCTTCTTAGCAACCGCTGCTGAAGGTAAGTGGTCAGCCCGACAATATTGTATGTCTACAATGTCTACTAAACCCAATCCCACTGTCAAAAACAGCATAACCAGACTCGATACCGAGAACTCAGCAATGCCCAGCACATCTGGCGCAAACAATAACGTCTCCGCAAGCTCACCTCAGGAGACAGTCAACCGGCGACGCCGAAAGCCCATACAAGGCGGAAATGGCAACGCCAAACGTTTGGCACTAACCGGATACACGTCCAACCAAGGCGCTAAACGCGAATCAAATTCACGTTTAGGCCGAACCTCAGAGGCAAACTCTGACAGCTCCCGCGAGGATTCAGATGCGGAATCCAATACAGACGAGACTGTCGTCCAGTCTGAAACGTCCAGGATGGACGAAGACGAGGCAAGGTCCTCTGACATCTCTACTGAGGTGGACGAGGCACAATTTCGAGAAGTAGTCAACCGTCGGAAGAAGCGCAAACAGAACCCATCAACTGTCTCGACTGACGAACAAACTGGTGAACCAACTGAAAAACCAGACAAGCAGCATATTCCGCCTATCATTGTAGACGATTTCAGGGGTATGGTGGGCTTCTTAAAAGAAGTTATGCCAACACTTTCGGGGTCGTGCTCGGTGACGAGGAGGAAAAGCCGCTATGTCTTTCAGAGGAACCAATTGAGGGACTATAACACCCTCCTATCTGTCCTTGAGAAGAGAAATCTCCGTCACTTTACGTTTGGTCTCGACAAAACTCGAGACATCCGCCGTGTCATCAGAGGTCTTCCATTAGATACGCCCGTGGGCGATATCGAAGAAGAGCTCAGACGCAAAGGCATCACCCCTCGACTGGTAAGGCAAGTTACCAAACCGGGCGAGAACGGGGAAGCCAAGAGACCAATTCCTCTTTTCCTGGTTGTGGTGGAGAGGGCGTGTGATCCGGAGATGAAAATCGACGGAGTCACGTCTCTCTGCTACCTCAGGGTGAAGGTGGAAGCTGTGAGGAGTTCTTTTGGGCCCCCACAATGCTACCGATGTCTTCGCTTCAACCATTCGAGCCATTTCTGCCGCAGAAACCTTAGATGTCTTCGCTGTGGTGATGCGCACCACAAAGAATCCTGCCCTAGACAGATAACAGATGATCCCACCTGCGCAAACTGCAAGGGCAAACATGTGGCCTGCTATGGAGGTTGCCCTGCGAGGAAGAGAGTGATCGCCTCCAGGAGACCACAGATACCTCAAGGTCCAACTCCCGTCAGAGGAGACCAAGTGAGACCTTCCACCTCAAATTGCCAGGCCCCTCAACCCCAACTAGCCAACACCCCTAGAGTTTCGCAAGCTCAAACAAACCAACGCACCTCGGGTAATCCATGGACGTCTCGAGAACAACACCAGCAACCATCACACAACACACAACATCAGCCCCAATATAAACCTCCCTCACAAACAATCCCAAGGCCGCAGAGGGAGAGAAAACCCCCGAAGCCCAAACGAGCACCCAGAGTGGTCGAAGCGAGGGATGTTTCCACCACCCGACAACATCAGGAGGAGGCTAGAGCCGAGGAGGCTAGAACCGAGGAGACACCAGCACCCCCTCCTTCCACAAACAACACCCCCTCATCCCCTACCTTTCAGCTCACTGACCTGCTCAAATGGGTGCAGCTAGTTTTGCAGACCCATGGGCAAAGGATTTGCGACCTCATCGTGAGATATAGTTCTGCGAGCGACTCAACAGCCAAGACGCTCATTGTAATGGAAGGGCTCGCCCTCCTAACCTCCGTACTCCAAAACACCCAAAATGGCCAGACAAACTAGGCCAAGCACCTCATTTCGGTTCGCGTTTTGGAACGCGTGCGGATTGGCTGGCCAGGCGGGGGAGTTATCCCACTTTGCCCGCACTTATGCCTTAGACGCTATTCTAGTTAGCGAAACTCACCTACGCCCAAATGCTCGCTTCCGTTTACCGGGCTACGTTTGCCACAGAACTGATCGTCAAGGTCGTCCTGGAGGCGGAACGGCGGTGTTCGTAAGGCAAAACGTAGTCCATCGCCCAATCCAGCTCCCACCCCTTCAAACACTAGAGGCCACGGCTATCACTCTGAACCTTGACGGCACAGAGATACTGATAGTCTCAGTATATCACCCACCACGAAGGCAGTTTGTCCCTAATGACTACCATTCCATCCTAGCCCTTTATCCCAACGTCATCGTAGCTGGGGACTTCAACGCCAAACACCAACGCTGGCACCGTGGTCGAAGGGCTGATGCCCGAGGCAATTCCATCATCCGTCTCATCGACGCGGACCCCGAACTAAGGGTGGAGGGCCCGTGGCAACCCACACATCACCCGCATGGTCTAGGACTACCCTCTGTCATAGACTTTGCGATCATAAAGCATTTCCCATTTCATCTCACACTGACATCAATAAATGCTCTCCAGTCAGACCACAACCCAGTACTGGCAGAAATCAATACCCGGATTGCCAGTCACGACAGCTTAAATTACACTCGGGAAACGGACTGGGAAGGTGTTCGTAACTGCCTTCGCACCTCCATCCCACCTAACCCCAGAATCAACGACATCCCAACTCTTGAAGCGGCAGTTTCTTCTTTCACATCCATTGTGACAAGAACTGCCCAAAACCTGACAATCCGAGCTCCAGCTCCCTTACACCCAGACGTCCTCCCACTTGACATAATCCGCCTTATCCGTCGGTCCTGGGCGGCACGAAGGCTTTATCAAAGGCATCGCACACCCCACAACGGAGCCCTATTACGGCGACTGCGCCGACTGGTCGGGGCTCGACTGCGTGAGCACCGAGTGCAAGCGTGGGAGAGCAAGATGGCCAGCCTGGACACTGAAAGTGGGGACGTGTGGAAGATCGCCAGATGCCTTCGAAACCGTCGTGGCCAATACAACTCGCCAATTCAGGGCACCCGAGGCCTGGCATACGAGCCTGAAGCCAAAGCCAACGTGTTCGCTGACTATCTAGAGCGGACCATGTGTCCCAGAGACGACCCCCAGGACTATAGATTCTCAGAACGTACCCGCCAAGAAGTACGTCGATTCTTACGACGTCCGCCGGAGGATGCGGAACGACTACCGGTGATACGTCCCAGCGAAACCCATGGCGCATTAAAACGCCTCAAAATCAAAAAGGCGGCGGGACCTGACGGACTAACTCCCCTCATGCTTCGTCACCTTCCCTTCAACGCCGTGCTCTTCCTAACTAGAGTATTCAATATGTGCCTTACCCTGGGTCACTTTCCACGCGAGTGGAGAGAGGCCCGGGTGATATGCATTTTGAAACCTGGGAAAGACCCGGTACACCCCTCCAGCTACAGATCCATAAGCCTTTTGTCCATCCTCTCGAAAGTTCTAGAGAGGATGATCCTAACCCGATTATCCCCTCTACTGAGAAACATGCAAGCCATCCCAGAACATCAGTTCGGCTTTCGACCTGGGCACTCTACACCTCAGCAACTGCTGCGTGTGGTGAAGGCTGCTGCCCTGGGTTTTCAGGAACGCGCATTCACCGCTGCGGTATCTCTGGATGTGGAAAAGGCCTTCTCAACCACCTGGCACACAGGGCTACTTCATAAGCTGATTCACCTGGGGCTACCCACACAACTCATACACATCCTACACAGTTTCCTCCGACACCGGACCCTCATAGTCACAGTTGCTGGACGAACCTCCATAATTAGGCCAATAAGAGGCGGAGTCCCCGAGGGCTCTGTTTTGTCCCCTACTCTATTCAGTGTCTATATGGCAGACTTCCCAACAGAACCACAGGTCAGTATAGCGCAATATGCAGATGACGTATTACTATACTGCACCAACAGAAACATCCACAGAGCCTTCAACCCTATTCAAAGACACCTCCGCCTAGTCCAAGACTGGTGCCGACGATGGAGAATGTCTGTCAATCCAGACAAGAGCCATGCCATCCTGTTCACGAGACGTCCCACACCTGCAGACTGCCCCACCTTCCAAATTCGGGGTCAAAGGATCCAGTGGAGAGATACCATCACCTATTTGGGAGTTAAATTAGACAAAAGTCTAACATTCCGAGGTCATATTAGAGACCTATCAGTGCGGTCGCAGGGGGCTATTGCCTCACTGTACCCTATGCTGAAATCTGAAATGCCAGTCCGCCTGAAACTACACCTATTCAGAGCCCTGATTATCCCCCTCATGCTTTACGCCTGTGAAGTGTGGGGCATGGCAGCGGGTAGTTGGCTTCTGTGGCTCCAAAGGGCGCAGAACAGAGGACTTCGGTCCATCTACTCTGTCCCTTTATCCTTCCCCGTGAGACTACTTCACGAAGCCTCATCTCTTCCATACGTGGAGGATGAAATTAGGCGCCGGGCAGCAAAATTGTACGCCAAATTACCCAACCACCAAAGCGTCCTGGTTAGATCTCTAGGTGATTATGACCCCCAACACGCCGCTTCAGGTCGTACAGGGTTCCCCGCATGGCTTGCGGGTATATCCCATAACAAAGTAGTTTACCCATCAGCAGCAAAAGCTAAACTACACATAATCCCAACAAAGAGCTATTCGGTTCAAAAATTCAACCCACCATCAAAATTCAAAATTTAAAAAGATCGAAAGATCTTAAAACTTGTTTAAACACTCTTTATCTCCACAGAATGCAAACATTGCTGAGTTCTGTGAGTCATCAGCTAAGGGGCAAAATAGCCTCCTTATTATATAAGCCTTAACCTAAATTCAAAAACAACACCCTTAACCACCCTTTACCAAAAATTCTACCTGCGGTTAAACACTATTGAGGGTAGGTACGCAGAAAAATATCGTCGGGCTGAACCACAGCCTGCCAGTATGTCGTCGTCGTCGACACAATTTATGTCCAAAACTTTAGTCAAATGCAACATGTTAATTTTTTATATGTTAACTGTGCAAAGAGAACGGAGTCTCAAAGCTTTATAAGATTTGATAGATAATTTCTGCAAATGTTTTTCTCAACTAACACGAAGAAATGTAGGAATAAGAGTACATAGTACAAGAGTAGAGAAAGTCATGCGAGTGCAACACATCCGATTTTAAATTAACTTTCACACACGTAGATCCACAGATTCCATCAAATCTACACTACAGTTCTTCCACTACTTCCTTAAAACAAATTTATTCATAATTTCTTAAAAAGTACACTCCTACACAAAGTGCATTTGACCACGTAGACCAGATCAGAAATGAACTCTACTAGCTGGGAGGAACGCGGCATATCGTTTGTGACATACTGTTACGCTTGTAGGAATGTTATTCTTATAGCCTCTATCGTTTGTTTCCGTAGCAGACTGTGTCGGATTTTTGCGAATGCTGTTTTAAAGTTTGTCGCATTTCTCGACCTTGGGTAGCAAAAACGAACTGTACCTGAAACTCTGGTATATATACCTAATAATGCCCTTCTCTAACGGGAACCCTTAAGTTACTGTCGCATTAGATAATTCAATGTCTTTATGGCTGAAATAGGCAGAAAATTGGGTTACTAAAATTATTAGTGAACTATTTCACCAAATTCGTCGTCAAAAGAACGTAATGAAAAATTGGTTAATGAACGCAATCTCTGTTTAAAAGGTGTACAACTTTTTCCAAATTACTGACTGTAAATAGAGATAGTAATTGTCGAGTCCGGCTAGGTATCCGTCCTAAGTTGTGTTGTAGAGATTGGCGCAATGAAGGTGATGAAGAGGAGAGTAAGGATATAACATTCCTCTGAACTATTGTATCTACTCAATTGTTCTTCCATCTTCCGAAACATTTATTAGCAGGCGTGCGGTAATTGGAAGTGAAGTGTTGCTGTGTTGCGTCCGATGATGTTCCTAAGGATTTTATACGTACTAGGAGTGATACTAGTCTGCTGCAATTCCAAGTAAAATTTGTCATCATTCCAATCATTTTGTGCTTGAACTCGACACTTAGATCGACATTTACTTTTACATCATCCTAGTTTTTATTTAATTTTTCAAAATTTAAAACACACAAAGTAGGTAATTTAGGTAGGTAATTATGCTTTAAAAAATGACAACTTGAAATTCACCAACTCTGAATTTCCCATTTCTTCTGCAACAAATAGTTTGATTGCTAAATACTAAGTTATTTTAAGCACAATCATTTTATTATCCATAAATATGTACTGTAGGAAACTAAAAATATTCTTTAACTTAATTAGGGCTTATCTACGATAAAGACTGTGTGTATGTGTGTGTGTGTGGGGGAGGGGTGTGTGTGTGCGTGCGTGCGTGTTGCTCTCTCAATGAAAATATCCGGCCGAAATGGACCCTGAAATCAAGAGAATGCTTGTGCTAGAAAAGCTTAATATTTTTAGGTGTAACAATTGCAAGTTACTGAGACGGTATCCAAAATTCAGTAAAGCTTAATAAAGATATAAAAAAAATACCTCTGGCATTTGAATCCCCACAAGACAGTCCTTAAAATTGATTTGCTGGTGAAGGGACCTGTAGTGTTCATATCTATTTGTAACTTCTCTCATTTAATTGGACCTTATAAAGGGCTTTTATGTATGATTCAAACAAAATGTTAGGCATTTCGCTTTTCTGACGTGGCAAAACAAAGAAGGCTGCCTTAGAAGTCGCAAAAGTATCGAAGTCATGGCTTTCAACTCCTAATTTACAACTCAATCTCATTTGATATATCTCCAATGCAGATGGTCATCAATATATGAAGTGGATGAAAGTAAAAGTTCTGCAAAATATTCATTAATTCTCTATCTTGCTTCAATCCAACAGAGTATGCACGTAGGCATTTAGCACCAAACACAACCATGGCACTAGTCACTTAACACATGATGCGTAACGTGTATAAAATTGAGATTTTAGTGTTTCGAATCGGGCAACCTGAAACGAGAACTGTTTGGTAATGCCATAGGCAAAACATAAAAACGAAAGGATTGAACAAAACCTCTATACTTGAAAAGAAAAAAGAAAAAATCTGCGTTACTTGTTAAGCAATAAAAATGAAATAACTAATCTCACAAAACCGGTGGATATTGGATTGCACTTATCACCCTTGCTGTTTGAAGCCTGATTGCTCTTTGGAAATTATTGGAAGGAAATTGCAATGACTGGCAACTCCAGCAGAGTATTGAAGCAATCCATGTTCAGCAACGTGTGTATTAAAATAAAAGCATGCGAGCTTTGTGCAAGTTCACGCCTATAGCCACGTGGAAAATCTGGATGGAAACAAAGTAACGACAAGCTTTACTTTTTATAGACGTTTCTTTAAAGTATTCCGTTATCATTATCACCTCTCAAGTAATTTGCTCTCTACTATCTATTCATTCTAAGGTTGATCCGCGCGAAACTGAACCCAGGTGGCCAGTGCACAGCTATAAAGTATCCTTCCGCCATTCGCGACAGAAATACTGTCACAAACATGTGTTGAGTGCATGCGGTACGTAACAGAAAGGAAACGATCCCTTATTCCGTCAATTTAAAGAGTGACTAACATGTAACTAGAGACGATAAGATTGGTAGTCACAACAAAATAAACGATGCACATGCCATAATTATTATTTTTCTTTGCGAGCACTGTTTATACTGGTACTCGAAAAACCGGAGAACTCAGAAGGTAATTTCGCTACTTCTTTGACGGGAACAGTTGGATATTTCTCACACGACTTATAACACACGTTCAACGCTATTGTTTTTTTCACCACTAGTCAATGGTTTTCCCGCGTTATGCTTTGCATAAGTCCACGAAGACGCAAGAGCAAATTCACCGCGGCCGTCCGCCATGATTCTAAATAGAAACTGCTGGCTGTAAACAATACACGGATATCAGGTACTCGCACGAGTTGCATGTTGGAACTTGTAGTTTTATCAGTATACATCAGCGTTAATTAACCTCTTAGATATTTGTGTAGAATATTACATCATTAAACCATAAATTCATTCTAAAACTCAGATACTAGGATGGGACTACTTCCCTGCACGCATTGCTACCGTGTTCTACCACGGTGCACTGGTCACATGGGTTTGTTTTGACGCGGACAAACCTAAGACTGAACTTAGTTTAAATAGTTTACTGTATAGATAATTACAAAATATACTGTAAAGTAGCTCAAAAGTAGTCGTTTTTCTCAAAGTTGTTACAGTTACCTGAGATAGCAATAATTCGCCTATCCCAATACCGATCTTGCTCCGCTCCTCACCAATCACACTGCATAATTCCTCTGGGCTTCTGGTTGTCTTTTGTGATTAAAGAGCGGAAGGAATTCAGACCAAACTACTATGAAATGGATAAAAATTCCACGCCAAAAATAAGAAATTATTAAACTATTATTCATTTATGCCAACAAACTTACTCCCAGTTCTACCTCTCAAATTATTAAGCTCTTAATATTTTACAGCATGAAGGTCAGACATCACTGCACCATCCTTGACACAACTCCTGATGTGTTGTGCACACAGGAGGTACCGATTAACTTTGCAGTGATACGTAGAAGTCAAGAGTCTCTCACATCACATGCTTAAACAACTCCACATACACAAAATTCAAACCTCATAATAACAAAAATAAGCACAGACGCAACATAAGCGCAAGAGTTTCTATTCTGTTATTTAATGGGAGCATTCACATAGACACACAACGTTCTATGTAGCGTGCACCGTAGGGGTGGTGCAATGTTAAAAGGACAAAGGACGGGGACCCTAATACCGGAATAATCAGCAGGCCCAATTCTGAGAGATGATTGCCCCTCCCCCTTTTCTCTAAGTATAAAACAAGACGTCTAGATAACTGTTTAATTAACTAATTATTACAAAGTTACCACCCCTTGAAAGTTAGCAACTATTAACCTTAAAGAATTTGACTATGGTGTTCTTGGTTACAAAATAGACGTAAGTTTCAATGAAATACATAGACACCGTGAATAACAAGTTACAAAATAGACATAAATTTCAATGAAATTCATAGTTCGCCCTTTAGGCACCATAGCTAACACATGTTCTACCGTTTAATAATGCTCCTGTCATTCCCAAGTTTCCAGTCAGATTTAGCATTTCCCAATCAGAACAAGTATCAAAAGTATGAGGACGTACCAGATCTTTAACCTGCTTAAATAACATACTAACACACATTAATTTAACTGCAAATGCACCCCTTTTATTATTAAACCTAGGGCCAAGGGCATCTACGAGAACAAATACATATCACAAACAATTTGAAATTACGTACCCGATTACCCCACAGGTTAAATTGTAAAATGTTCCTTTACCCCATTTGACGAGAACAAATAAATAGCACAAACAATTTGAAATTACGTGCCCGATTACCCCACAGGTTAAATAGTAAAATGTTCCTTTACCTCATTTGACCCAGGGCAAAGGTGAACTTCATTACTTAACACTGACCACTTAACACTTAACTAAGCCTATTTGGAATCCTCATAAATCACGTACCTAATTCATTAAATCTACGGGAAGTACTGCCCAAATCAATTAATCAATCTTCCGTACTGGAAGCCCAGCTCAGGCACATTACGAGCAGAAAGGCCCCATAACCAAGCATAACCTCGAACTTACAGCCGCTCAGTTGCTCACCAAGCTTTCCGAGTCCACACCGTGCCAAGGGAAAACCTTCTCTCTCTCTCTCTCTCTCTCTCTCTCTCTCTCTCTCTCTATATATATATATATATATATATATATATATACGCACGCACACACACACACACACACTAGCGCGCTCGCCTACCACCTAGGCGGCCCGGGTTCAATCCCAGGGACTCGCATGTGGTATTCGTGGTGGACGAAGCGGCGTCAGGGCGGGTTTTCTCCGGGTACTCCGGTTTCCCCCGCCATCTCATTCCACCGGTGCTCCATCTTCATGTATCATCAGTGTCACCGCCTGCGGTGCCGTAGTAGTAAAAGCGGGCGTTAAACACTACAAGAACAACACACACACACACACACATAGTATACATATATATAGTATACTACCAGCAGGTACACTCCCATCGCCAGCGGCAAACATGACTGAAGCACGCCCTAGCGGTGGAATCGGGAAACAGCGAGACAACTGAACGGTAGGAAACGCGACAGTTGAACTGCAATCAGCACAAATGCAAGAGATTGCACACTTTGAGTAGATATAAGAGGGGTTAATGCGTACACATGAAAATTGATAGGGAATACAAGCTGAGGGTTAAGGAAAGCCAAGGGTTAATGCACAAGATGGCGGTCATACGTGGTCTGGGGGAATACTTGGAGAGGTGGTTCAGGCGTTTGAGGTAGGTTCTAGGTTCAATTTGTGTCAGGTATAACGGTATACACACGTTAGTTACTGGGATATGTCATGCAATGTATCTGATGTATGATGTCTGACACTATGCGGCGTTTTCCGTTCATTTCAGGGTTCTTTTAGTAAATTTCGGATGCTAATGCTGCTATAATTTGTCTTTAGGAGCGTTATTTTAGCATTTATTTACTACGCTAGGGGTACTTGGAACGGTTTTAAGAGTATTAGAAGTAGTTTTAAGTAATTTTGTCGTCTTACAGAGGTTGAAGCTGTTATCGTATCCATTTAGTTTTAGACATTTCTCTCTCATCGTATGGCACTTCCACTGTATTTTATGACCTTTTAGTCCTTTATTCAGCAACCTTTTCTAATTTTTGCAGCCGTAATTTATCCTTTTTATAAGTTTTCTGATGTAGACATCTAGAGTAACTTAACCTTATAATGCACACCGGTCCAGCGGCGAAGAAAGCCGAAGTGTTGGAGTCACGTGACTAATATGGCTGGGCGTGACGCGTGACAGACATGCGTGACAGACATGCATCACGCGACTAGAAAGTTGAGCGGGAAAGGTAAGAAATACGCGCCAATAGTGATTCGAAGTGCAATATGGAAGTGATGGAAGTGAGGCAAAACAAACAATTTATGTGCTCTGAGTGTGGGAGGTGGTACAAGCAGAGACAATGCTAATGC
Organism: Tenodera sinensis; assembly: GCA_030765045.1. Classification (NCBI taxonomy): domain Eukaryota; kingdom Metazoa; phylum Arthropoda; class Insecta; order Mantodea; family Mantidae; genus Tenodera; species Tenodera sinensis. The sequence continues at coordinate 349,926 of JAUKNM010000025.1, read as the reverse complement.
TGTGCTTAAATATTTCGGTTGGTTCTCAAGGATAGTTGGTGTGCATCTTCTTTGAGCTAATAACATTATAATTTGACTTGCAGCCACATACACAATAGCTCTGCGGCTCTGAAACAACAGAAATAGATCACCTGATTATAGTATTTGTAATAAATACAGGTTATTTCAAATCTCAAAAGAATTATAGCTTACCTTATTTCATAAAAAATGCAGTAAACAAACCACAGCTCCTTCAATAACAAACTGACAGCCATATTTCCAGCAAGTCAACTATCTAATTAATAGTCACGTGATACATGTCACGTGACGCCCAGCCATGTTAGTCACGTGACTCCAACACCGGCTTTCTTCGCCGCTGGACCGGTGTGCATTATAAGGTTAAGTCTAGAGTATGGTTAGGAGTATTTTCTAAGACATACGCAGCTAACCTCAAATATTTTCTCACGCGAGTCACATTTCTTACACTTCTGGTTACAGAGGTTACCTGTTTGATTACGGTGGTTAAATTTTTGTTACACGGTTACAATTCTGGTTGCATTGATTGCATTTTGGTCCCAGAGCTACATTTTGGGTCCAGTTGTAGTGTTTTGGTACTCTTGCGCAGATATTTTGTACCATTGCAGAGGTGTGTTGAATGGTTTTAATGCTTTCATAAGCAATTTCTCTCGTTTTATAAGAACTAAGTCTCTAGCAAGTGCTGACATCTCTGCATCCCAGCGCCAGGCTCCACCAAGCAGTCGCCAACCTACAGGCTCGGTGACGTACAGGCGCCCCACATACGGACAGCGCCCGTCCAACACCGCCTAGCGCTGAGAATAGCAGTTACAATGCGCAAGCATTCGCGCCATCAGTCTGGCATCACCGTACACCAGAAGCCTGAGAGCACATCTGAAAGATGAGGAATTGGAATGAAGTAAAATGATGGAAAGGAAATTGTAGTATGAAATTAAGCACCCTAGAATTCCCCAAGTGACAAGGGAAACCACAGAAAAATTCAAATCACAGGGGTATGGAACCCGGAACCTCTCGAATGCGAGTCACGGACGTTGTCACCGCGCCACCTTGCTCGATGTACACCGGGATAGGTCAGTAGTTTTGTTCGTCGCCCTCGTGCTGAGAATCGGCGGAATTCACGGTAAAAGCTGTAAGCCCTCTCATTTCAACACCTCTGTTATCACTTGTCATCGAAGATAACGAGTTCCATCTGCTGGGTGCCTCCACCAGAAATGGGCCCAGTCATTGCTTGGTGGAATACCCCTTAAAGCAAATTTAATTTTGCACGCAGTTGAACACTATTCAAGTAAATGTTCATAAAACAGAATTTACGTTAACTTAAATGTTAAATTATTTTAGAAGGTTGGGCACAATCACAAGTGTTATAATAGTATATTATGTAACGGTAGCATAATAGCAGCAATTAAGGTGCGAGTATATTTTATGAAACGAGCGGCAGTGAGTAGTGATATACTGTATGTTCTAGACCACTTAGCATAAATATCCCATTAATCAAATCCTGTCACGCCCCCCCTCCCCCCCTCCCCCTGCCCCTCCACCCCCACATGTGGGAATTTCCAAAAAGTAATAGCGACTCTGCCTCAATTAGCATAATTTCCCCATTCGCGCACCACCCCCCCTCCCCCCCCCCCCCTTAAGTGACATGGGTATTTCTTTGGACACGTGGGAATTCCGAAAACAGAGAGGGTGGATGGTCTGTCGCGATCAGGATGACAAAGGAAGGATAATTTATGACCCCCGTCCCCCCTGACCCTCCTATTCTAGTGTCTGCATGTGTTTTCGAAAGAAGAACGTGAGGGTAAGAAACCCTACAATGAATGGCCCCTTTCAGATCTTGATATATTTATGTGACAGTTGGAAATGTTCCCCTCTGACAGTTTTGAAAAGAACAAGATTCAACTTGGAACGGCGAGCATAGAGGATGACAAAGGAAGGGTAATTTATGACCCCCGTCCCCCCTGACCCTCCTATTCTAATGTCTGCATGTGTTTTCGAAAGAAGAACGTGAGGGTAAGAAACCCTACAATGAATGGCCCCTTTCAGATCTTGATATATTTATGTGACAGTTGGAAATGTTCCCCTCTGACAGTTTTGAAAAGAACAAGATTCAACTTGGAACGGCGAGCATAGAGGATGACAAAGGAAGGGTAATTTATGACCCCCGTCCCCCCTGACCCTCCTATTCTAGTGTCTGCATGTGTTTTCGAAAGAAGAACGTGAGGGTAAGAAACCCTACAATGAATGGCCCCTTTCAGATCTTGATATATTTATGTGACAGTTGGAAATGTTCCCCTCTGACAGTTTTGAAAAGAACACGCTTCATCTTGCAAGGGGGGCGAGCATAGACATCCGCATTTTTCCTGTCTGAACAGGCCTAGTGTTTTTCTCTTAACATAACAGCCAAAGATCGCCCACCTGCAGGAAGAAACCTTTTCAATAGCGAAAGAATACTTCTGCATTGACACGAGGACCACCCATGTGGTCCCCCACTGCGAGGGGTTCCCTGCCTTCCCTCACAATGACCGTTTGGCGTTGAATGGCCGTCCAACCCCCCCAACACTTCAATGGTTCCCACACAGTGGGGACAAAAGGAAACCTGTAACATAACTCTTAGCAGAAAAACAAACTTGCAGTTCGACATAACGAAACTTTTACTGATCAAAATCTACCCCCACACACGCATTCTTCCGAAGAAAAACCTATTCTCACTGAAATTTTCGGACCGCACACATCTTTGACTTTGCACTAGCCATTAAGCGGAAGGGTAATGAGGCTTTTACATTCACAAGGCTTTATCGTCCACTTTTCCTGTGTCATGTTTTCTAGTTTTTTGTTCTTTATTTATCTATTTTGTTTATTTTGGATTCCTTATGGACTTCAATGATGTCCCGCACAATCAACGCAAGCACTATCTCACGATCTTTTACGCTCATAGAGTTCTCTCTACACACGTTTCTTACTGTGACATGATTGTTTGCATTCTGTTAATCCTCATGAAAATACTGGCTTATACTTCCATTTAATTTCAGTATTATTCTATAAATAACGTTATTTTATACTTGCAACATTCATTTTGTGTATAGTATCATGTTCGACGATCAGAGAGGCTGTTTCTCGTTTCTTTCAAGCAAATTTAAGCTTTGACAACATGTTACTTAAGCTGAAAATATTGTCTCGTCTGTTACCCTCACGCAACTTTCTCTACTCTTGCCCTAACAATTAATACAAAATGTTATTTGCACTAACATCTTCGTGTTAGCTGAGATAAACGTTTTCACAAATTATCTCACTGCTTATTTCCTTTTATGTGCAAGGGGGGGGGGGGGGGGTATTAGAGTAAGGAAGGCTTTGTGTACTGATCAAAAGCTACACGCAATTCTACTGAAAAAACATTCCCAAGGGAATTTTTTGGTCCATCCACATCTCTTGACTTCGCATTTGTTTATGTTCCCAAAACTCAACTAATATCATGGAAATATCTCCAAAAATCCTACAGTCACACACACACACACACACACACACACACACACACCTACACACATGAATGCACAACCACACACACATACACACACACACACACAAACAGGCATACATACACGCAAACACACGCACAAAACCGCATAAGCTTCATTTATAATTTCCTTAAATTAAGGACTTTATGTTAGCCAATGCATCACTTTTCACAAGGATACTCTACTCAGTTTTCTTTGTGAAATATCCGGGGTGTTTAAGAGGACACTTATTTATACATTTATTTTCTTGTTTATAGTATCTTACGAGATTACTATGCTTGTTTAATCCTAGCAAGTAATATTTTTTAAATCGCACCAAAGAATAACGATACCAGAATGCAGGAACAGTAAGCACCCGACGAACGTAGCTGAATCATTGAACCATCAGCAATACAGGTTATTATTGTTGTTACATCATAAAATAGAAGCAAAATTGCATAAGGGCGCATTTTCAAAGTAATGGACATATTTCAGACACTAAGTAATATCTCGCCTTATTATTAGTTTCTTTATTGACAAATTCGAGAGTTCTGGTCAAAGTAATTACTGGAATAACCTTCAATCTTACAGAAAATTCTTTTGACTTCATTTCTACATAAACACAAATATTAAAAATCTGATGTGTTACACTCACGTGGCTTTCTCCCCTCTTGTACTTCCCATTCTTACAAAATCTTATTCCTATATCTTCTTCGTGTTAGTTGAGATAAACATTTGTACAAATTATCTTATTGCTTATTTCCTTGTAGGTGCAAGGAGAATGTTAGAATACTGTAGGCTTTCTGCCATAGTCTAATGTTTTAAAGCTTTGAGATTCTGTTGTCTTTGCACACTTAAGATATAAAAAAATGAACAACGATGATCCATTTCACGAAAGTTCTAAGTTTTTCCGAAACTCACACACATAACAAGGAATATCTCCGAAATGATTCACACGACAAGAAAATTTATTCAGTCAAAAAATTGTGTATTTTAGCAAGATCTATATTCTCTATAGTATGATTTGGTCCATCTCTAACGGTTTACCAGTTATGCAAAAGTCGCCCAGAATAAATACGACTACAGGGGCTACACCCTGAAAATTCAAGATATACATTTCATTTATCAAAAAAATATCTCAAAATATGACATTTTAATCAAATCGTTAGAGCAATTTCCAAGAAAGTCAAATTTTCGAAACATGTTCCATGTCAAGGGTAGTTAAGGGGGATATTTTCTTTTCAAATTCTTCGTGGCGCATCCTTGAAAGACATTAAACTTAAAAACTGACTTTGGTTTAACCGACTTTTCGTTTTGAGTTATGCTGACCACAGACTGACACACACACACACATGCCTACACATACACACACACACACACACACACACACACACACACAAATTTTCAGCAAACACACCTACACTCACACACACACATTTAGACATACACACACATACATACACTCACACACGCGCACACACCCACACTTACACACATACACTCATACACATGCACCCAATCACACACAGGCCTACACATACACACACTCACACACGCGCACACCCCCACACTTACACACATACACTCATACACATGCACCCAAGCACACACATACACACATACACGCACCTTTTTTGTAAACCTGCTTTTTTTTGGATTCAGGGGGCCTCGAACATATATTTCCGGTGAAATCTTGACTTCGAATTTTTGGGTGGAGTACGATACTTTCCCTACTGACCAGTAGAGAAAGTAAAAATAGAGGTTGCGACATCTGAGCATAAAGAAATACACAACGCTAATTTCATTTCAATATATGAAACTCCTTATATTATTCTTTGTTATCAAATGATTAAATATTGAAGAGACAGAATAATGAAAATTTCATTCATCTTACCCTTGCTATTGAATAAAGTTAGTGAATGAGACCTGATGCCCTGAAAGTATTTATTTTTTCTCAAGTAGTAATAGTTAAGGGGTTAATAAAATCTCAACAGGAACTTTTTGTCACTAGATGTAAGTTTATTTAATAAGTTTGCCAGTTTATAGCAGGTTTGTATAAAACAATTGTACTATTAAATCTTACAATCCAGAGGCTTTTAAGGGGAGAATATGTTTGGAAACAACTCAAAGAATGAGTGAAAACTGCGTACCAATATTCATTACAAATACAAACCAAAACGGATAAGTGGGGCTTGTAGACAGAATACAAAACGAGCTCTATGGTGTTAAAGGAAATTAAAGGCGCAAAACTCCTTATGTGACTTAATCCCTGGGAATGACTGATGGTAGCATGGAGATAGGAACAATAACAATGATAATGAATAGGAATCCCGCCAGCCTATATTTTAAACATTTTGTTCGGTGTTATTCATCTTTATTTTTTTATTGAAGCATAACATTTCTTGTCATTTCTTACTGAACCTTCAGCATTCAGTTCATTGAATAAGAAAAGAGAATAAAGACATCTTTCAGATGTTCATACATTCATTTTAAATTACATTAAAGGCTGGCTTTGTCACTTTCATTATAAAACAAGCTATTATGTATATCATTTCACAGTATCCAAATATTGGAAAGAAAGCTAACTTCTTAGTTTAGCCAATAGAAACAAAGTTCGGCGGGGTGGGGGGGTAGCTGTTTTACTGCGCAGCTGCACAGGTGTGGTGGGGGAAAGCATTCTAACCTATAAAAGGGTACACCGGCCGCAGGAGTGATTGCAGTTCTAGAGGGCGAAACATCAGTTGGCATTTACACATCACTGCAACAATAACATACATTCCATAATGGCAGGTAAGCCCATTTTATTATACTTTAAAGAAACATTTTGGTGTCTTTCTACGAGTGAAAGTCATTAAATAGGAACAAAATACGCAGAAAAAAGTTTTTATATGTTAAATGGCATGTATTTCCTTACAATGGACTTGAAATTATCAGCTCATCATTCATTGCCTTTACACATTGAATGATTAAGTCAAAGTGGAAATCCGAACTAACGATGAAATTGCCAAATGTAGGAAAACACGATAACTTTTTTTTCCCCACTATTCATTAAATGTTTTCTTTTGTTGTTATTTTTATTATTATTCTTTTATTCTTTTGTAGGAAACATCGACAGGGCAAATGAATCTAACACGAGCATCAATGGCTCGCCCCCTGGACGTTGCACAACACGACTTGACAAAGTTACAACGCCAGTTAGGCCCAATAAATGCAGTTGTGATAGTTGTAAAAATATTTCATCACTGAAAAGTCTACTGGGGGAAATTCAAGGTAAGAATTATTAAATATTGAAATGCTAGTTTATATTGTTCCTTATTTGTCTCATTGTAGGAATTCCATCGTAAGCAATTTTTGTGTACATTCTGTCTTCCAGCGTTAGCATTACAGCTCCAAACCATATGTTCAATCGAAATATCATATATGATATTTTGTTTTTCATCATTCATCAGACTTATAATATCCCTTTTAATACTCTCTTCTTCATATCAAAGTGACTTAACTCAAATAATCTGTCTCTAAGCCAAAAACATTTTCTTTTATACCTGAATTAAATATAGTCTTTTATTCAATCTTTAATAAATGTTCACTTGCTGAATATGAATATCCACTTCAAATATTATAACATCATTAATTAATTTTATTGTTTCATCTTACTTCAGGCCCATATGAACCAATGGACCTTTCATTGAATCGCCAGCCTAAGGAGCAGCACACCATGAGACCTTCACAAACAGCTTTACACAGAGAATCAGCGCAAAAGAGGGAATTATACCATAAATCACTTTGCGATTGCAAGATCGCTAATCAAGCTGGGAAGAGCACATCTTCTTCAATATCGCAGAGTAATAAGCAGCCGAATGAAAACACCCATCAGATTACAGATGAACAATTATATCAACAACGCAAGTACAGCTGGGAACCTTCAAATAAACGATGTCATACTCATGCAAGGGAGCAATTCAACAGCCCGCAGCAAAGAACTCAACAAAACTTAAAGGAATTGATCGAAAACAAGACAAGGATATGTATTCATACCTGTGAAACTATGACATGTGATACTTTGAAAATTGCCATAGAACTTATTTTATAATTCAATAAGATTTCGTAGAACAGATAACCAGCTCTTATAGAGATACGTTATTGACTTTGGCAGGGACTCTAGGTCATATCTAACGACAGTAACAATCATTCATCATGTAATTCATGCTTAGCCTGCAGAGTCACAGTTATCAGAAGTAACAGGTATTCTATTTTATTCCAAGGGCGGAAAAACAGTGTGATAGACACACACACAGAGAGAGAGAGAGAGAGAGAGAGAGAGAGAGAGAGACTGACTGTTATGTGCAGGTGTTTTACCCATATTTATGAATTCTGAATAATATCCACAGGCATTTAGCCTGAAGCAGTATCTACTTATATTGTGAAATCATCAATTATGTTGAAATGTAAAAACGATTTTGATTCATTTAATAAAATTTATGAAGAGAAATATCAGCGTTATCATTTAACCTGTCGTAACCTATCCTAGCCTAAGCAAGCCTACCCTATCCAAATTTAGCCTATCTTAACTAGGAATGCATGCAGGAATAACATAATGTATGATATAAATTAACAAAAGAACATAATTACAATCAGATAATTTTATTTAACTTATAAAGATGAATACACTACCATTACCATTCAGAAAGCAAGCATATACTATTGAAAGACAATACATATATATTCATTTCATTTCTTAATCATTCAATGATGCCAGTCGATTTCAGTTCATTGATAATTCCTTGAATTTCCTTATAGTGATTCTGTCCGGTCGATTCTTGTGACATGATTAATAATCTTAAACGTTTTACTAATTCATTTGGATCGAACCAAGGATATTTCAGACGAAAAGCAGCATTTGATGAAGGAGCATCTTGCATGTTATTGGATACTTGGAGATTATTACTTTCTTCCAATGATGTCATGTTTCCAGATGTTTTTACAAGGACGCTTAGCGTTGATTTTCCATCTTCATTATTAGATGATTCATCAATTCCAGATTTTTCACTCTCTTGCAACGGAAATGCCCCTGATTCAGAATTAGCTATATTGTTCACAGGACCATTAGAAACCTCTTTCTTGCATATTTTATTATGGCGTTGAAGCCTACTCGTTGTCCTATTCTTTAAAGTCTGCCCACACTCACAGCATTTGAGGAAACGATCCTTTCCAAGACTAATATATGAAAAATTAAGTCTTGCGTATTTTGAGCAATACAACCTTTTACTGTGATCACTCATTGTGAAAATGCAACTGAAGCTGACAATAACCGTTTAAGCAAAAGTTAGAGATGCTCGATATTTTATACATTGATTGTTCATATGTCAAATATAAACTCGCAACAATGCAAAACAATTTAGTGTAGGCAGACACCCTAAGTAACCACAGGTGAGCAGATGAGGTGACCATGGGTGACCATGGGTGACCAGATGAGATGACCATGGGTGACCAAGGGTGACCAAGGGTGACCAAGGGCGACCATGGGTGACCAAGGGTGACCAAGGGTGACCAGATTAGGTGACCATGGGTGACCAGATGAGGTGACCATGGGTGACCAAGGGTGACCAGATTAGGTGACCAGGGTGACCAGATGAGGTGACCAGGGTGACCATGGGTGACCAAGCGTGACCATGGGGTGACCAAGGGTGACCATGGGTGACCATGGGTGACCAAGGGTGACCAAGGGTGACCATGGGGTGACCAAGGGTGACCATGGGTGACCAGGGGTGACCAGGGGTGACCATGGGTGACCAGATGAGGTGACCATGGGTGACCAGATGAGGTGACCAAGGGTGACCAGATGAGGTGACCATGGGTGACCAGCTGAGGTGACCATGGGTGACCAGATTAGGTGACCAAATAGGTGGCCCGTGACCCAAGCATGTACGTGAGCAAAATAAGTGCAAGCTAATGTGAGACTATCAAACATTCAAGATATATAACCTAAACCTAACCTAAGCTAACATAATGTTACCTGAACCTGTTTGCTTGAATCTACACACTGTAACTATTTTTAATTGAGGATTTCATTCTGATTGCACCAACAAATATAACATTACCTATGCTGAATTCTTCTATTTCAAACTTTTATTCTCGTAGCACATGCACTAAGTCATCCCATCCCATACAAATATTCAATTTCCGTATAACATAGCCTAATCTACTCTTAATGTGTTTCATGTCACTTAAGACACGATTCAACATTCAGAGAACAATGTCTCAGGTCGATTCTATAGACACAGTTAACAAATCTTTTCTGGAAAGTAATGTTATTCCACTATTCTTCCACACATCACCCATACAGGTTATTCACACCAATCAGATAAACATATATCCTACCCTCACCTAACTCTAATCTAAATTCAAGCAAACTATTAAGAGAATGCTATTGTATTGATGATACTCTGATGAAGTCAATGTGATCTTTTCCTCTCATATACAAATATTCAATACTCTGAACACCAAACCTGGCTTAATATTCTTGATGACACATAAAATCAACCACAATTAATTATCTTGAGAGCAAGCTGTTTCGATTATCTTCTGGCGTGTTTGATTTTATGTGCCATCAAGAATATTAAGCCTGGTTTGGTGTTCAGAGTATTGAATATTTGTATATGAGAGGAAAAGATCACATTGACTTCATCAGAGTATCATCAATACAATAGCATTCTCTTAATAGTTTGCTTGAATTTAGATTAGAGTTAGGTGAGGGTAGGATATATGTTTATCTGATTGGTGTGAATAACCTGTATGGGTGATGTGTGGAAGAATAGTGGAATAACATTACTTTCCAGAAAAGATTTGTTAACTGTGTCTATAGAATCGACCTGAGACATTGTTCTCTGAATGTTGAATCGTGTCTTAAGTGACATGAAACACATTAAGAGTAGATTAGGCTATGTTATACGGAAATTGAATATTTGTATGGGATGGGATGACTTAGTGCATGTGCTACGAGAATAAAAGTTTGAAATAGAAGAATTCAGCATAGGTAATGTTATATTTGTTGGTGCAATCAGAATGAAATCCTCAATTAAAAATAGTTACAGTGTGTAGATTCAAGCAAACAGGTTCAGGTAACATTATGTTAGCTTAGGTTAGGTTTAGGTTATATATCTTGAATGTTTGATAGTCTCACATTAGCTTGCACTTATTTTGCTCACGTACATGCTTGGGTCACGGGCCACCTATTTGGTCACCTAATCTGGTCACCCATGGTCACCTCAGCTGGTCACCCATGGTCACCTCATCTGGTCACCCTTGGTCACCTCATCTGGTCACCCATGGTCACCTCATCTGGTCACCCATGGTCACCCTTGGTCACCCCTGGTCACCCCTGGTCACCCATGGTCACCCTTGGTCACCCCATGGTCACCCTTGGTCACCCTTGGTCACCCATGGTCACCCATGGTCACCCTTGGTCACCCCATGGTCACCCTTGGTCACCCATGGTCACCCTGGTCACCTCATCTGGTCACCCTGGTCACCTAATCTGGTCACCCTTGGTCACCCATGGTCACCTCATCTGGTCACCCATGGTCACCTAATGTGGTCACCCTTGGTCACCCTTGGTCACCCATGGTCGCCCTTGGTCACCCTTGGTCACCCTTGGTCACCCATGGTCATCTCATCTGGTCACCCATGGTCACCCATGGTCACCTCATCTGCTCACCTGTGGTTACTTAGGGTGTCTGCCTACACTAAATTGTTTTGCATTGTTGCGAGTTTATATTTGACATATGAACAATCAATGTATAAAATATCGAGCATCTCTAACTTTTGCTTAAACGGTTATTGTCAGCTTCAGTTGCATTTTCACAATGAGTGATCACAGTAAAAGGTTGTATTGCTCAAAATACGCAAGACTTAATTTTTCATATATTAGTCTTGGAAAGGATCGTTTCCTCAAATGCTGTGAGTGTGGGCAGACTTTAAAGAATAGGACAACGAGTAGGCTTCAACGCCATAATAAAATATGCAAGAAAGAGGTTTCTAATGGTCCTGTGAACAATATAGCTAATTCTGAATCAGGGGCATTTCCGTTGCAAGAGAGTGAAAAATCTGGAATTGATGAATCATCTAATAATGAAGATGGAAAATCAACGCTAAGCGTCCTTGTAAAAACATCTGGAAACATGACATCATTGGAAGAAAGTAATAATCTCCAAGTATCCAATAACATGCAAGATGCTCCTTCATCAAATGCTGCTTTTCGTCTGAAATATCCTTGGTTCGATCCAAATGAATTAGTAAAACGTTTAAGATTATTAATCATGTCACAAGAATCGACCGGACAGAATCACTATAAGGAAATTCAAGGAATTATCAATGAACTGAAATCGACTGGCATCATTGAATGATTAAGAAATGAAATGAATATATATGTATTGTCTTTCAATAGTATATGCTTGCTTTCTGAATGGTAATGGTAGTGTATTCATCTTTATAAGTTAAATAAAATTATCTGATTGTAATTATGTTCTTTTGTTAATTTATATCATACATTATGTTATTCCTGCATGCATTCCTAGTTGAGATAGGCTAAATTTGGATAGGGTAGGCTTGCTTAGGCTAGGATAGGTTACGACAGGTTAAATGATAACGCTGATATTTCTCTTCATAAATTTTATTAAATGAATCAAAATCGTTTTTACATTTCAACATAATTGATGATTTCACAATATAAGTAGATACTGCTTCAGGCTAAATGCCTGTGGATATTATTCAGAATTCATAAATATGGGTAAAACACCTGCACATAACAGTCAGTCTCTCTCTCTCTCTCTCTCTCTCTGTGTGTGTCTATCACACTGTTTTTCCGCCCTTGGAATAAAATAGAATACCTGTTACTTCTGATAACTGTGACTCTGCAGGCTAAGCATGAATTACATGATGAATGATTGTTACTGTCGTTAGATATGACCTAGAGTCCCTGCCAAAGTCAATAACGTATCTCTATAAGAGCTGGTTATCTGTTCTACGAAATCTTATTGAATTATAAAATAAGTTCTATGGCAATTTTCAAAGTATCACATGTCATAGTTTCACAGGTATGAATACATATCCTTGTCTTGTTTTCGATCAATTCCTTTAAGTTTTGTTGAGTTCTTTGCTGCGGGCTGTTGAATTGCTCCCTTGCATGAGTATGACATCGTTTATTTGAAGGTTCCCAGCTGTACTTGCGTTGTTGATATAATTGTTCATCTGTAATCTGATGGGTGTTTTCATTCGGCTGCTTATTACTCTGCGATATTGAAGAAGATGTGCTCTTCCCAGCTTGATTAGCGATCTTGCAATCGCAAAGTGATTTATGGTATAATTCCCTCTTTTGCGCTGATTCTCTGTGTAAAGCTGTTTGTGAAGGTCTCATGGTGTGCTGCTCCTTAGGCTGGCGATTCAATGAAAGGTCCATTGGTTCATATGGGCCTGAAGTAAGATGAAACAATAAAATTAATTAATGATGTTATAATATTTGAAGTGGATATTCATATTCAGCAAGTGAACATTTATTAAAGATTGAATAAAAGACTATATTTAATTCAGGTATAAAAGAAAATGTTTTTGGCTTAGAGACAGATTATTTGAGTTAAGTCACTTTGATATGAAGAAGAGAGTATTAAAAGGGATATTATAAGTCTGATGAATGATGAAAAACAAAATATCATATATGATATTTCGATTGAACATATGGTTTGGAGCTGTAATGCTAACGCTGGAAGACAGAATGTACACAAAAATTGCTTACGATGGAATTCCTACAATGAGACAAATAAGGAACAATATAAACTAGCATTTCAATATTTAATAATTCTTACCTTGAATTTCCCCCAGTAGACTTTTCAGTGATGAAATATTTTTACAACTATCACAACTGCATTTATTGGGCCTAACTGGCGTTGTAACTTTGTCAAGTCGTGTTGTGCAACGTCCAGGGGGCGAGCCATTGATGCTCGTGTTAGATTCATTTGCCCTGTCGATGTTTCCTACAAAAGAATAAAAGAATAATAATAAAAATAACAACAAAAGAAAACATTTAATGAATAGTGGGGAAAAAAAAGTTATCGTGTTTTCCTACATTTGGCAATTTCATCGTTAGTTCGGATTTCCACTTTGACTTAATCATTCAATGTGTAAAGGCAATGAATGATGAGCTGATAATTTCAAGTCCATTGTAAGGAAATACATGCCATTTAACATATAAAAACTTTTTTCTGCGTATTTTGTTCCTATTTAATGACTTTCACTCGTAGAAAGACACCAAAATGTTTCTTTAAAGTATAATAAAATGGGCTTACCTGCCATTATGGAATGTATGTTATTGTTGCAGTGATGTGTAAATGCCAACTGATGTTTCGCCCTCTAGAACTGCAATCACTCCTGCGGCCGGTGTACCCTTTTATAGGTTAGAATGCTTTCCCCCACCACACCTGTGCAGCTGCGCAGTAAAACAGCTACCCCCCCACCCCGCCGAACTTTGTTTCTATTGGCTAAACTAAGAAGTTAGCTTTCTTTCCAATATTTGGATACTGTGAAATGATATACATAATAGCTTGTTTTATAATGAAAGTGACAAAGCCAGCCTTTAATGTAATTTAAAATGAATGTATGAACATCTGAAAGATGTCTTTATTCTCTTTTCTTATTCAATGAACTGAATGCTGAAGGTTCAGTAAGAAATGACAAGAAATGTTATGCTTCAATAAAAAAATAAAGATGAATAACACCGAACAAAATGTTTAAAATATAGGCTGGCGGGATTCCTATTCATTATCATTGTTATTGTTCCCATCTCCATGCTACCATCAGTCATTCCCAGGGATTAAGTCACATAAGGAGTTTTGCGCCTTTAATTTCCTTTAACACCATAGAGCTCGTTTTGTATTCTGTCTACAAGCCCCACTTATCCGTTTTGGTTTGTATTTGTAATGAATATTGGTACGCAGTTTTCACTCATTCTTTGAGTTGTTTCCAAACATATTCTCCCCTTAAAAGCCTCTGGATTGTAAGATTTAATAGTACAATTGTTTTATACAAACCTGCTATAAACTGGCAAACTTATTAAATAAACTTACATCTAGTGACAAAAAGTTCCTGTTGAGATTTTATTAACCCCTTAACTATTACTACTTGAGAAAAAATAAATACTTTCAGGGCATCAGGTCTCATTCACTAACTTTATTCAATAGCAAGGGTAAGATGAATGAAATTTTCATTATTCTGTCTCTTCAATATTTAATCATTTGATAACAAAGAATAATATAAGGAGTTTCATATATTGAAATGAAATTAGCGTTGTGTATTTCTTTATGCTCAGATGTCGCAACCTCTATTTTTACTTTCTCTACTGGTCAGTAGGGAAAGTATCGTACTCCACCCAAAAATTCGAAGTCAAGATTTCACCGGAAATATATGTTCGAGGCCCCCTGAATCCAAAAAAAAGCAGGTTTACAAAAAAGGTGCGTGTATGTGTGTATGTGTGTGCTTGGGTGCATGTGTATGAGTGTATGTGTGTAAGTGTGGGGGTGTGCGCGTGTGTGAGTGTGTGTATGTGTAGGCCTGTGTGTGATTGGGTGCATGTGTATGAGTGTATGTGTGTAAGTGTGGGTGTGTGCGCGTGTGTGAGTGTATGTATGTGTGTGTATGTCTAAATGTGTGTGTGTGAGTGTAGGTGTGTTTGCTGAAAATTTGTGTGTGTGTGTGTGTGTGTGTGTGTGTGTGTATGTGTAGGCATGTGTGTGTGTGTGTCAGTCTGTGGTCAGCATAACTCAAAACGAAAAGTCGGTTAAACCAAAGTCAGTTTTTAAGTTTAATGTCTTTCAAGGATGCGCCACGAAGAATTTGAAAAGAAAATATCCCCCTTAACTACCCTTGACATGGAACATGTTTCGAAAATTTGACTTTCTTGGAAATTGCTCTAACGATTTGATTAAAATGTCATATTTTGAGATATTTTTTTGATAAATGAAATGTATATCTTGAATTTTCAGGGTGTAGCCCCTGTAGTCGTATTTATTCTGGGCGACTTTTGCATAACTGGTAAACCGTTAGAGATGGACCAAATCATACTATAGAGAATATAGATCTTGCTAAAATACACAATTTTTTGACTGAATAAATTTTCTTGTCGTGTGAATCATTTCGGAGATATTCCTTGTTATGTGTGTGAGTTTCGGAAAAACTTAGAACTTTCGTGAAATGGATCATCGTTGTTCATTTTTTTATATCTTAAGTGTGCAAAGACAACAGAATCTCAAAGCTTTAAAACATTAGACTATGGCAGAAAGCCTACAGTATTCTAACATTCTCCTTGCACCTACAAGGAAATAAGCAATAAGATAATTTGTACAAATGTTTATCTCAACTAACACGAAGAAGATATAGGAATAAGATTTTGTAAGAATGGGAAGTACAAGAGGGGAGAAAGCCACGTGAGTGTAACACATCAGATTTTTAATATTTGTGTTTATGTAGAAATGAAGTCAAAAGAATTTTCTGTAAGATTGAAGGTTATTCCAGTAATTACTTTGACCAGAACTCTCGAATTTGTCAATAAAGAAACTAATAATAAGGCGAGATATTACTTAGTGTCTGAAATATGTCCATTACTTTGAAAATGCGCCCTTATGCAATTTTGCTTCTATTTTATGATGTAACAACAATAATAACCTGTATTGCTGATGGTTCAATGATTCAGCTACGTTCGTCGGGTGCTTACTGTTCCTGCATTCTGGTATCGTTATTCTTTGGTGCGATTTAAAAAATATTACTTGCTAGGATTAAACAAGCATAGTAATCTCGTAAGATACTATAAACAAGAAAATAAATGTATAAATAAGTGTCCTCTTAAACACCCCGGATATTTCACAAAGAAAACTGAGTAGAGTATCCTTGTGAAAAGTGATGCATTGGCTAACATAAAGTCCTTAATTTAAGGAAATTATAAATGAAGCTTATGCGGTTTTGTGCGTGTGTTTGCGTGTATGTATGCCTGTTTGTGTGTGTGTGTGTGTGTATGTGTGTGTGGTTGTGCATTCATGTGTGTAGGTGTGTGTGTGTGTGTGTGTGTGTGTGTGTGTGTGACTGTAGGATTTTTGGAGATATTTCCATGATATTAGTTGAGTTTTGGGAACATAAACAAATGCGAAGTCAAGAGATGTGGATGGACCAAAAAATTCCCTTGGGAATGTTTTTTCAGTAGAATTGCGTGTAGCTTTTGATCAGTACACAAAGCCTTCCTTACTCTAATACCCCCCCCCTTGCACATAAAAGGAAATAAGCAGTGAGATAATTTGTGAAAACGTTTATCTCAGCTAACACGAAGATGTTAGTGCAAATAACATTTTGTATTAATTGTTAGGGCAAGAGTAGAGAAAGTTGCGTGAGGGTAACAGACGAGACAATATTTTCAGCTTAAGTAACATGTTGTCAAAGCTTAAATTTGCTTGAAAGAAACGAGAAACAGCCTCTCTGATCGTCGAACATGATACTATACACAAAATGAATGTTGCAAGTATAAAATAACGTTATTTATAGAATAATACTGAAATTAAATGGAAGTATAAGCCAGTATTTTCATGAGGATTAACAGAATGCAAACAATCATGTCACAGTAAGAAACGTGTGTAGAGAGAACTCTATGAGCGTAAAAGATCGTGAGATAGTGCTTGCGTTGATTGTGCGGGACATCATTGAAGTCCATAAGGAATCCAAAATAAACAAAATAGATAAATAAAGAACAAAAAACTAGAAAACATGACACAGGAAAAGTGGACGATAAAGCCTTGTGAATGTAAAAGCCTCATTACCCTTCCGCTTAATGGCTAGTGCAAAGTCAAAGATGTGTGCGGTCCGAAAATTTCAGTGAGAATAGGTTTTTCTTCGGAAGAATGCGTGTGTGGGGGTAGATTTTGATCAGTAAAAGTTTCGTTATGTCGAACTGCAAGTTTGTTTTTCTGCTAAGAGTTATGTTACAGGTTTCCTTTTGTCCCCACTGTGTGGGAACCATTGAAGTGTTGGGGGGGTTGGACGGCCATTCAACGCCAAACGGTCATTGTGAGGGAAGGCAGGGAACCCCTCGCAGTGGGGGACCACATGGGTGGTCCTCGTGTCAATGCAGAAGTATTCTTTCGCTATTGAAAAGGTTTCTTCCTGCAGGTGGGCGATCTTTGGCTGTTATGTTAAGAGAAAAACACTAGGCCTGTTCAGACAGGAAAAATGCGGATGTCTATGCTCGCCCCCCTTGCAAGATGAAGCGTGTTCTTTTCAAAACTGTCAGAGGGGAACATTTCCAACTGTCACATAAATATATCAAGATCTGAAAGGGGCCATTCATTGTAGGGTTTCTTACCCTCACGTTCTTCTTTCGAAAACACATGCAGACACTAGAATAGGAGGGTCAGGGGGGACGGGGGTCATAAATTACCCTTCCTTTGTCATCCTCTATGCTCGCCGTTCCAAGTTGAATCTTGTTCTTTTCAAAACTGTCAGAGGGGAACATTTCCAACTGTCACATAAATATATCAAGATCTGAAAGGGGCCATTCATTGTAGGGTTTCTTACCCTCACGTTCTTCTTTCGAAAACACATGCAGACACTAGAATAGGAGGGTCAGGGGGGACGGGGGTCATAAATTACCCTTCCTTTGTCATCCTCTATGCTCGCCGTTCCAAGTTGAATCTTGTTCTTTTCAAAACTGTCAGAGGGGAACATTTCCAACTGTCACATAAATATATCAAGATCTGAAAGGGGCCATTCATTGTAGGGTTTCTTACCCTCACGTTCTTCTTTCGAAAACACATGCAGACACTAGAATAGGAGGGTCAGGGGGGACGGGGGTCATAAATTATCCTTCCTTTGTCATCCTGATCGCGACAGACCATCCACCCTCTCTGTTTTCGGAATTCCCACGTGTCCAAAGAAATACCCATGTCACTTAAGGGGGGGGGGGAGGGGGGGTGGTGCGCGAATGGGGAAATTATGCTAATTGAGGCAGAGTCGCTATTACTTTTTGGAAATTCCCACATGTGGGGGTGGAGGGGCAGGGGGAGGGGGAGGGGGGGAGGGGGGGCGTGACAGGATTTGATTAATGGGATATTTATGCTAAGTGGTCTAGAACATACAGTATATCACTACTGCAGTGAGTTCCATAATATTCATACGAGCATCTTAATTGCCATTATACTCAAGTTTCATACGACTGTTTATGCCGGACCATGTGTCTAAGTTTAAAACATTTATATATTTTTTATCATATTCTACGGTGCATGCCACTATTTATTATTCGATTCAGTTGTACACACGAGAATCGATAGCAGCGCCCTCAACTTCTGTTATATTGGTCTTGACACAGTGATAAAGAGAATATATATGCTATCATCTTTAAAACAATAAACTCTTAAAAACGAGAAGACAAATTGAATTTATTACAATGTTATTTACAATATTAACACTCATTAAATAAACAGTTTTATTCTGTGTACGCTTTCACCTGTGTGTGCAGACCCCGAAGCATTGATCGCTAGCATTGTCGTGATGAACAGGTGCACCTTTGATTGGTGGATTAGCAGTGGCGCTATGAATTTGTGCACCTTTGACTGGTGGATTAGCAGTGTCGTTATGAAGATGCGGATATAATGAGGTCCATTACAGGGTGAATAAGTACTATTTAACAGCATGGTCGAGCATAAAACAAGAAAAGAGCTACAGAAGAAGCACAATTTGATAAAAGACACAATGCTTGCACGTAGTGCTTCAACCGGTTGGCATTATGTATAAGAATACCTGGAAGTTACTGAGTACCCTTGTCTTTGTCCTTGCCGGCTCTTGAAGACGTGGTCGCTGGAGCGCATGTCTTTGGGCACGCAGAGGGTCGTGGGTTCATGTCTCACCTAGGGCATGGATGTGTGTATGTGTGTCTGTGTCTGGAAGTATGAGTGGAAGAGTAAACGAGAGAGACAGAGTGAACTTAGTAGAAATGTTCATCCGGATGGCTAAATGGTCCTTAACGACAAAAGGTAAAAAATAAATAACAATGAAAAGATAAAATGAATAAAGAAAAAATAAAACAAAATAGATGGAAAAGTGCAATTAGCCTCATCCTTGAGGGGAAGAGGGAGAAAAAGGCCTTTATCCTACACACATTTAGGATGAGTGAACCACTATTTTACAATATTTATATAAATATTACTGCGCATTTAACTGTGGATATAAAATTGTAAAATATAAATCTCCCTCTGGAAGTTTGCTTAAATGGGTTGTTGGAGTTTTAAGTGTCTATAGGCACTGCTTCAAAAGAGTAAACTTTTCTCAGAGTTTAATATTCAACTAAAAACTCTCACATCAAACAAAATTACTCACTGGTAAATGATTTGTGCAAACTGTTAGAACATTCTGCATTCAATTTTATTTTAGCTCTAGTTATACATTTTGCGCTTTCCTCGAAGCTTTACCACGCTTATAGAGGTTGAAATTGAAGGGAAAATTTGTGCGAGTATTAGTTTTCAGAGGCACTTAGAAAGCAGACAGGCTGCGCGAGAGCTGCTTTCATATCTCTTGAGCTGATGAAACTGGTTACCTGAGGGCCTAGGAGAATAATAATGTTCCATAATTTTCCATTCGTGGTGGAACGTTATTCAAAAATGAAAATGTTGATAAAAGAGAAATAAATTAGTTGCTAATTCCTTCTGTGTAATACGGAATAGCTAAATTTAAAGTGTGTTCTGTATAAAGTCTTGCTTCCCCCTTCCTTTTACATTACCGATTTTACTGTGTAAAATTACCTTAACCGCCTAAGCAGGTTAATACGAAATAACATGTCTCTTATAAGTCTATCTGACCAAGGTGAAGTAAACTTCATGAAACAAAAGATTAATCGATGATGGAATTCATTAGAATAAGACTTTACAGAGAAATTCCACGAATTTGTCATATCAAGAGGTAACATTTTAATTCAATATTCCAATATTTTAAGTAATATCATATTAATGTACACAACGAGAAACATGCCAAGTTTTCTATTTTCTTAGCAAAAGTTAGACAAAGTAAAAATTAGAATTTGCGTCAGATACTAATTTTCTTTTTTCCTCATTGGACATTAGCCCCTTCTTGATTCATAGTGAAAAGCGCTTCCGAGTAGAACTATTTTTAACAGGTTTCCTGCCTTCTTTTATATATGCTGCGTATCGGTGTCTGTTACGCTGAACATGAAGTATGGTAGATGATAACACAAATTAGGGATTAAGATTTTCTTTCAGAGCCCGCGTTAGCATCCCATTATAAGAAAAATGATATTCAAGCGCTTCTTCTAAAGCCAGTAGAATTCTGGTAATAATGTCATAACACACTGACATTCCTCGCGTTGCTCCCAGTTGATAGAGAGACCTTAGCAACTGGAGAAAGAGCAAAACGGCATGAACATGGACAGCATCTGAGAGAAGAGAACAAAAAATAAAGAAAACGCTGATAAAAGAACAAAAAGACCTAAAACTCAGTAAGAATAAAGGAGGAAAGAAACTTATTGAAACAAAAAAGAGAAAGCATCTTCTGCACCTAGCAGCGGACCAGGTACAAGATACTTGGAAAGCAGGAGGCAAGAGATGTCATTACGACGAGTAACATTTTCGAAAATGCATGAAGTATGTTGTGAAAGTATTTCCTAAGTCTCCATGATAGAGATTACACGGCAACAAGAGAAGGATTAACTGCATTTTTCGCTCTAATTCCAGAAGTAACAGTGATGCATGCCATCCTTTGCTCTCCAATTGCATAAATAGCTCCTTTTCTGAGATAAGACATACATTTATTAAGCAAGTGTCAATGGCATATTTATAATGTGCAAGGTAAGCGGACATCAGAACAAGAGACCTCATATAACCGACATCTGGGTGACTTAGTGGGTTAGGCGCTGGCCTGCAGGGTGTTGGTGGTGGTGGTGGTGGTCGGAGTAGGAGGAGGAGTAGCAGGGGTAGCGATAGTGCTTTAGGGCGCACAACTGCTGGAGTTATTAAAAATAACAATTATTGTCACCAAGACAGTGCCAGTAGTGCTAAACGTGGGGCTAAAAGTAACACTAAAAGCCACATGTAGCTACAGAAGTAACGAACTGCACATAGGAACATGTAATGGACGAAAAACTAAAGATACAATCAGCGGTTTAAACACGGCATCCTGTACCACTGAGACGAATAAAATTTAAGAGACACTCTACTGCACTGAGAGTATCTGTCAGAACCTCGACCAGGGTAACCGGCAGTCTCAGGGACACGCAAAAACTGGCACTCAATTAAAACATGGCATACCGTCAAAGGCTCATTACAATGCGGACAAAGCAGCGCCGGGTCAGAAGATAAAAGGTGAACATGACTAAAACGGCAGTGCCCTATACGAAGTCTAGCTAAAATCACTTCCTTGTTCCGACAACAGCGCGAGAAAGTCCTCCAGGTGACTGAGAGTAACTTCACCTCCCGAAGTTTGTTTCCCTGAACAGCACTCTAGTTAGCATGCCACCAAGAAAGGATAACACTACGTAAAACGGCGCGCAAGACATCAAAGGGAACACAAGAGCTGTAACATCTGGCAGCCTCATTCCCTGTAAGGCCTACGTATCCAGGCACCCACACAAAAGACACGCTAATGCCAGCACCAACGAATGAGTGTAGGCTGTTCGGGACACACTGCACGAGCGGATTGTATAGCTGTATAGTATCCTTCGGCTCTGCAAAGCACTCAGGGAATCGGAACAAGTAACGCAATGCTGCAAGGAGTGCCGATGAATATATAAAAGAGCTTGGTAAGTACCAACAAGCTCAGCTGTAAAATTCTAGCACTGCGCTAAAAGACGAAACCTAAAACTCTGCCGATCATAAAAAAAGGACATCTTACTCCGCGATCATCCTTGGAGCCATCAGTGTATATAAAATTGCAGTGGGCAAAATTCGCTCTAAGAGAGGAAAAGGCCAACCAAATAGACGTTGCAGGGACACCTACCAAATCTACGATAGGCGGCGAACGAAGCCAGGGTGGAAATCTTGATTCTCCCCTGGGAAAGCTAGCCGGTAAGGTGATGTCCAACAGCCGAAGAAGGCAACACAAGCGAACGCCAGGAGTGAATAGGACCAGAGAGCTCGTTGAGTATTGGCGGTCCAAGAATCGTTAAAAAGCTTGGTAAGAGACGGATGTCCCGGCATACTAGAAAGACTGCAAGTATAGCTACAAAGAAGGATATCACGCCGATAAGAGAGCGGAGGTTTGGTAGCTTCTGCACACGGGCTAATAACCGGAGTCGTCGGGAAAGCACCAATGCTCAACTTGATACCACGGTGATGATTCGGATCGAGACGCTTTAAAATAGACGGCCGAGCCAATGAGTAAACAGTAGAACCGTAAATAAGTTTTGATGGGACAAGAGAGCGATATAACCGTAAAATAACTGTCCGATCGGCTCCCCAGGATGTGCCACATAAAACGCGTAAAATACTAAGAGAACGCTGGCATTTTGGCTTTAAATACGAATATGAGCGGAGTAGATAAGTTCCCTGTCAAAGACCAACCCCAAAAATATCGTCTTGTCTTCTAAAGGAAGAACATCTGCATCGAGATGGAGAGAAGGCGGGAGAAACGCCTTCCGGCGCCGGAAGTTAACGCAGACGGTTTTCTCGAGGAGAACTGAAAGCCATTTTCTGAAACCCAGGTGTAGAGGCGGTCAAGAAAAAGTTGGAGACGGCGCTCTACCAGACAAGTCAGCCGAGAACTACAGTAAACAGCGAAATCGTCGACAAACAATGAAGCAAAAACTCCAGCAGGAACACACTATACAATGGGATTGATGGCAATAGCAAACAAGGTGCCCTGCGGTATTCCGTTCTCTTGGGTAAAAACATAAGATAAACTCGAACCAATGTGAGATCTAAATACCCTATCCCTCATAAACTCGCGAATAAGAAGACGCAGGCGTCCGAGAATGCACCACCTATGGAGGGTTCGAAGAATACCATGCCTGCAGCAAGTGTCATACGCCTTCTCAAGGTAAAAAAGAAGACAGCAACCGTTTGACTCTTCCTCAGAAATCCGTTCATGATATGCATGGATAACGACATCAAGTGATCGGCCGTTGAACGCAAGCGACGAAAACCACACTGGACGTTGGACAGTAGAGTTTGAGCTTCAAGCCACCACGTCATTCGCCCATTGATCATGCTCCCCATCACCTTGCAGATGCAACTGGTGAGGGAGATCGGACGATAACTGGAAGGTAGATAGCGATCCTTACCAGATCTCAAAATTGGGACGATAGTAGCTTCGCGCCAAGCGGATGGAAAAGTACTGGTACGCCAGATGTGGCTATATAGCTCCAAGAGAAAGAGTTTACCAGCCAAAGAAAGGTGCTGTAGCATTAACATGTGAACACCATCCAGCCCAGGAGCAGACGATTTGGAGGCCCGCTCTAGCTCCGGCCTTGTTATAAAAGGCGTTATAACACTTGCGATTGGAAGAGGGAAAGGATGTGATTTGACTCAGCCCGGTGCTTAAGGAATGAAAGTCCGGTCAGAACACGAAGAGCTTCAAATTGCAGCAACAGCAGTGCCTAGGGCGTTAGCAACTTCTTGAGGACTAGCGGTGGTGTCATTATTAACCCTAAACCCAGGAACCGTGGACCACGAAACTTTGCCAGCCACCCGACGAAGCTTGTCCCAAACGACAGATGAAGTAAAACAGTTAAAAGACTCCACAAAGTAGAGCCAGGGGGTCTTCTTACCGACCCATATGATGCAACAAGCTCTGGCGCGCTGTTGCTTGTAGATGACCAG
This sequence comes from Tenodera sinensis, assembly GCA_030765045.1. Classification (NCBI taxonomy): domain Eukaryota; kingdom Metazoa; phylum Arthropoda; class Insecta; order Mantodea; family Mantidae; genus Tenodera; species Tenodera sinensis. The sequence continues at coordinate 325,574 of JAUKNM010000025.1, read as the reverse complement.
ATTGTCGAGTGTAGGATGTTGGCTAAACACTCAAAGAGCAGATCTGCGTGCACGAACCCGCCCGGCATTCGTCAGTCCACCAGGAGACCGGTAATTAATCATCGTGGTTGTGGCGACGATCTAGGGATAGTACGTTGGACAGCGGACATAATGACGCAAGTAAGGTGGTTTACCGTCTGGTCAACATCATCGAACTAATGGCCGTCGAATACAGTCAAGTGAGAATAAAGCGGCCAGTTCGCTTTGCTCATCTGCCAGGTGGGTACACGTGGCGGGGGCTTGTAGTGTGAAAGCATGATGATAATGCAGGTAAAATGATCGCTAGAAAAGGCATCAGGGACGACGTTCCACTGCAACCGATGTGTAAGCTGTCCTGAGCAAACAGACAAGTTCAGGTGCGAGAAGATTCCAGTAGAATCAGATACAAAAGTACGTTCAACAGTGTTGAGAACAGAGAGGCAGTTCTGTGTGACAAACTTAGCAAGATGGGCTCCTCTTGCACATGCCCGACTGGAGCCCCAAAGAATGTGATGGGCATTGAAATCCTTGCACTGAAGAAAGGACATCTGAGAAGGGGAACAAGTTAAGGTCACTTGAGCGGCGGCTGGTGCTTCAATTTGCCTTTGGAGTTTCGCGTGGGACTAGGGCTTCTAGGTGGTGGTGTTTCCTGCTCCATTGGTTCTTCTGAAGAAAGAGGCTCACTGCCAGCAGCTGCCTGAAAACGATTACCAGTAGGCACAGGAAAAGGAGAATCACGGTGATCTCGACTGCGCTTCGGGCTTCCTGCGAACGGATCTCCGAAAGGTGAAGGAGAATTGTGGTTCCCACCTTATCGGCTACTGGCAGAGGTCTTTAAGGAATCGCTTCGTTTCGACTGGACCTTAAATTTGCGTTGTTCAGTACCAACTGAAATCGATCTAGGCGCGACGGAATCGGAAGCAGCTGGTAGGGTGGCGGTAGCGACGGCACAGGAGATTACAGAAATTCTGAGTACTCATATCCCGCTTTTGCACTTTCGCTTTTAACAAGGTTCTGAAGGTATCAAATTAAAGAAGAGAAGGCTGGTGAGCTAGATGGCGTTTGCGGGGTTCGCTGAAAGATAAACGTTGTTTCATCCGCTGCTCTTGTATAGCCTTCTCGTCCATAAAGCGGGGGCAATCGCGGGATGTAGCTGGATGGGTACCCCTACAATTCACACAGCAAACAAGAGATAAACAAACTACTGTGTGTACAGGGATCACTTCATAGCCCACCTTAATTTTCGAAGGCAGGTCAAGGCGATCGAACGTAAGGAATAGGGTACGGGTAGGCACCTGGACACCATCACGTTTAGCCCTGACTCGGTAGACCTCCATGACTCCTTGATCGGATAAGTAGCCCAACCGATGAATATCCGTGGAGTTTGACCTTTAATAAATTGTCGAACTGGGCTGAAGTAAATGTCTCAATAAGAAGTGAACCGTTACGGAGTCTGGTACATGACTTTACATGGCTATTCTATCAAGACCGGCCCGAATGACAAAAGGGTTCATTTTCACAAATGACTGAGCCTCTTCCAATCTAGTGATCACCAGGTACCGAGCTGCTGACACTGCGGTTACCTCTGTTTCTCCGCGCACTCGACGTCGTCTTTTGATTGTAGTTGTAACAATAAAAATAGTATATAAATTTTATCCCCCAATGCTCCATACCCATCATGCAGCCTAACAAGAGGTTATCCCAGTCACTCTGGAGTTCAGTGCATTACCTAGTCCTAGCCGATTGGCTAGAGATGGGTTAGGCCCTTGCGTCCCGTTTAGGTGAAGCAGAAACCAAAGAAGTGTATTGGAAATGCGCATCCTCTCAGACTTCTGAAGTAAAGTGGACCGGGCTCAGATACACGCCCCTCAGCCAACCAGGATAAGCCTTTCCACTGGCACGGGTCTCCACATATGGCTCTACGGGGCTCTACGTAGGTGGGCGTTTTGACTGACTCCCTCACCAAGAAGAGGAGCCCATTTCGACGGAGTTAGTTAGCTCCGGGACCCTGAGTGCGCCAAAACCGCACCTACCAAGGTAGGTCCCTAGGGGGACTGGCCTGCTGATTCCAAGGTTGCGGGTTCAAATCCGGCCCAAACTGATAGTTTTTAAGTGTGTCTAAAAGTGACCGCCCCAGGTCAGTAAATTTACTGGTATTAAAACAACTCCAGTGGGACGAAATTCCGGCACACTGGCGACATTTCACAGAGTTGTTAGCAAACAAAACATGCGGATATTGTTCATGTCAGCAGTCAAATCGGAGAGATTTGAAAGTGAGTTCGGAATCAAAGCAACGTATTTAGTTTTAGTGTGTCGCATTTAGTGATTCTGCATTATAAGCATGATGTGTATCCTGTGATACAATAAACCACATGATTAAGCTGAACGACGTGTTTATCTACAGTTATCCGAAGCAATTGATTCGCAGAAACTGCATGTACATCGTTGGAAGATCTCTTTGTCCTATGAGTGGGATATGAAATACCGTTTTCTTACACACACACACACACACACACACACACACACACACACACACACACACACACACACACACACACACACTCACTCACACAGAGGCAGAGGCGACACACACATCTATATCTATATATATACACTATGTATATCTATATATATGATATGTGAACTTTAAGGTATGTAATCAAAGACTGCATGTTTGTTAAAAAGAAAAAATAATTTCTTACTCATTCTCTCTCTCTCTGCTCATGTATTTGACGTGAAAGGGCTATATAAAGAAGCTTTAATGAATATTCATTATTACAAATAAATCGTCACTACGAACTACCATTTTTGGAAATCTCAAAGTAGTCACATTAATACTAATTTTAAACGGGCTTATAAGAACACAAATAACAGTGAATAAAATAAATATGCACTCGTAATTACTTCTTTTCCTTAAAGCACCGTGTCAAATCGTTTCAACAGTTATTTATTGTCTTTATTCTGGTACAACAATATGAATAATTTCACATATCTCATTCTGTTATGACGAGAAGCCAATTTGCTATGGACCGCGTTTGGGATCTCAATTTCTTCAATAATTGAAATATTTTTATTTTTAAAAACTTCTAGTAAAGTTTAAATGCTGCGCTGCTTTTAGAAAACTATTTTTGGATGGAACTTTCAGATGAAGTGGGATTGGGGTACTTGACATGTAAAGAGAGCTGACAAAAATTCAGCCGTTCGCGAAGTGTTATGGGATAAATATTTCACATAAACTTGGCCTTGAAGGAATTTTTGTGATCATTTTAATCTTATGTTTTAAAACTTAAGTATTAAAATATCATATTCCAAATCCCCATGAGTGTGAGACTTGGGTTAATTCGGAAAATGCCCGAGGCATGATGGTTAGCGTGTCTGTCTCACGTTGAAGACGTCGCGAGTTCGAATCTTGCTTAGGGTAAGTTATCCGGGTAAGGTTTTTTTCTGAGGTTTTCCCTTATCCTGAGAAGACGAATGTCGGGTAACTTAAAGCTCAATGGACCTCGTGCTCATTTGAGCACCATTTCATCCATTTCATTCATTCATCGTCCGATATGACATTACGTTGGAGGACGTTAAAAATATCGGAAAATGTAGTGTGAATGTCAGTCTGTTATATTTGGAAATGCTCCTTTAGTTTATCAGGATAGTGTGATCTCCACCAGAGACATGACTTAATTGGGACGAATTACTTCCATAGTCGCAGAAGTACAAGCATTTTGGCATTGGAAGATATTTCATACTTCCTGAAATTCCTTGCTGCTAAATTAGCAACATTGTGTGCCCACAAGTCTACCCAACTATCCGAGCCTTTCCGCGAATCCCTTTCACCAGAACCGCAGGTCAAAAGATCATTATCCCGAATGGACTTCACCACGGATCCATTTGCCCGAAGCCATTACTCCGAATGACTGTTATTATTGAATGACAATCCCTTCAAAAGTACAATAACAATCAAACTAGTATACTTCCTGGTCTGGAAATGATCGGTGGTCTTTGTTATGTCCATGAACGCATTACAAGCAAAAAAGAGTCGATTTCTTAGTAAACACAGCAACAACTTTTTGGTAAATATTTATGGCTTTCAGCAAACATTTCGGTAAGGATTCAGATGTGAATAATACACTAAGCATAATGAAATCTGACTTTCGATCTTTGAAATTGATTTTTGATGGGTAACTATGTAATCCAATGCAATGTTATGTATGTAATGTGTGGGTAGTTATGTACGATGGGTATTAAATATCAGCCGAGGACAAATATCTTTTGTGATTTTTCGCTAAAGGACGACTTGGTAGTGAAAGCCCAAGGACACAGCTGGGGGAAACACCCTCTCGAGCAACGGGATAGGCAGAAGTTTGGCGTGGGTGAGAAACCTATAAATACTGGATATTCTGTTGCCTGTTATGGTGCTACCAAGGGTGAATCTGTGGCCCACGGGGGTCTAGTTTCGCGCCAAAATGTGGCAGTCGCGATAGTGATGTAGATTAGTATAAGGATGCCGTAAATAACTGGGACGATGCGATAAGGTTAAAACACAATAACAGAAACTCGCCCAGGCCTGTTCTTCGAGGCATTTATGTGATGGAACATAAACCAGGGAACGTCAGTGCAGTGTATTTTGTTATCTAACCTCGCACCTGAATAGACTTAAGTATCCGACTCACGCCTACCTAAATCCCAGTACCCAATCCCATGCAAATCAACAGAGCCGTCAACAGCAGATCCTGTAATACGGGGTACCGGTTGCGAGATCAGGCTGCGACATCCAGCACAGAGAGGTTACTGCACCGGCTGAGCTACCGAGGCATCGATGGGGAGAACCCGGTATGTGTGGTTAGTTATGCATATACAAGAATAAACGTGGACCTGGAAGGAAGATCTGTTGGGATTGTCAAAGAGTACACCAGAAGAAGTGTAAAGCACGTGCGATTACTGACCGCTGAGGAGACAATTCTATTCATGTAAGACAAAACCCGGTCGCTCCATTCACATGCTCCAAATAGAAGCAGAGGTAGTTAAATGTAACCTTGTGGAAGCAGCTCGTCAACACCAGAACTAAATGCAAGTCAGGTCCTCCAAAAGTAACTTCAATCAGATCCATTACGTGTTTTGCCATAGAAAGAAGATGTGAAACATATTTGAGAGAAGAGAAATAAAAGCGTACGAATAAATCTTGTATCCCTAGCAGATCTGGTATTATCCCTGAACGGTAGGTATACTATAATACTCCGACACGAATTATTTCTGTTGCACGACAGTTGCGCAAAGGTGCAAAGGTATCAGAGTGATACAATTTGGAAGTAAACAAAGTACGATGAATGCAGTTACTAATGAAAAGCTCAACATGGTTCCTTAGCGGAACTTTCAAAATTAGTTCCAACTTACATACACGACCTTTTACAGTCATAAAATGGAATTCACAGCGAATTGAATATGAAGATACGCAAGGTTCTTCATTTAAAACCTAACAGGCACACGGTATTTTGCCTGTGCGCGATTGGATATGCCACAACCGGCTTTGCTTCTATATAAACTGCGCGCGTAAAGCATGTATAACACTCTTACCTTATAAAAGATGCGGGAAGTGTTGTCCACCCTCGGCTAAGTAAGCATTACATCGGGAGAACACGTTCCGATTCACACGATTGACTTGGGCCACTGTAATGTTTCCGATTACAGTGGCCCAACTGGAGGATTTGTCTAAAACTAAAACCGTGTAAGTGTGCAAGCGTCCATGCTTTAAAACAAGGTGACTCAGTATCACCAATACATTATTGTGAAACATTTCTTTCATCAGTGAATGACGGTTTAATTGATCCACAGTTTGTTCTTTTCTGACGAAGCGTGGTTACACCTAAATGATCTAGACAGCTCTCATAGCAGTCGGTACTGGCCCTCTGAAAATCCACATCGCGTTCAAGAAATCCCTCATCATTATCGGAGAGTTGGAGTTTGGTGTACTGTTAGCGCTAGACGCAAAATCAGTCCAATACTCTAGCAACAGACTGTGAATGCAGAGAAGTACCGAAATTACATTTTGACCCCATTTTATCACGAATTGACAGAAGAAGAGAAATCATATGGGTGGTTTCAACAAGATTCTCGTATTATCCTACAGCAGAGAAGTACATGAATAAAATTAGGGAAGTATTTGAAGATAGTGATTTAGTGCTGGTGTATATCCCTTTCGCTCCCCCGATCTGACAGAGTGTGCTTTTTACTTGTGGGGTGACCTGAAAGAGAACCTTTACGAGACAAATCCTCGTACGTTGGAAGAACTAAAGCAAAATATTAGACATGAAGTCTGAAACATTACAGTGGCCCAACTTAATCGTGTGAATCAGAATGTGTTCTCCCGATATAGCGCTATTTAGCCGAGGATGGACATTTCCAGTATCTTCTATAAGGTAGTGTTATACATGCCTTACGCGCGGAGTTTATGTAGGAGAAAAGCCGGCCGTGAGACACACAATCGCACACAGGCAAAATGCCTTTGCGCCTGTTAGGTTTTAAATGAAGGTCCTTGTATATCCATATCTCCATACTACTCATATAATCGTTGATTACAAGAAAAGCCTTTTATAAATTCGTACTGCAAGAGGTCATCAGGGCTGCTCGAAGAATGACAATGGAAGTAATATCTCCTGAAAGGGCAATGCAGGATTTGAGACTGCTTAGCGTTTCTATAGCTTTTCCTGAAGGCAAAACACGTTGCTGCTGCTTTTTCCACTTAAGTCAGTGTGTTTACATACGAATATAATCTAAAGCAGAGATCTCGAACATTGTCCCTATGGAGATGCTTATAAGCTGCTATTCCCCAGCTCCTCTTTCAGTCGGAGGTGGCGCGTAGACTCTCAACCAGTCAGTATCCAGCGACGGACACAAACAGACGATTCCATGGCAGTTTCTAAGTCATAACTTAAATTTTCTGGGAGTGTTCTCAGAAGACCTCTTCATTCTGGATTATTTTTGCATAAATGGTAACCAGTAAGAGACAGACGAAACCTTTGGAATGTTGATCTCGTTAAAAGAAAAAAAAAATATATTTCACAAATTGTTTTAAGTGAACCGTTTTCGAGGTATTATTCATTATTTACTTGAATTCGCCAATACTTGTATTTTTCTCAAACAGGAGTATGTTCCTTTTTTATCTCTTGGCCTTTCAAAGAGAACGGCATTTCAAAGGTATCGCATAGCTACCAGTTCTTAAAACATTTCACTATCGCTTAAAGGCGATACTGTATTCCCATATTATATTCCCCATAGAGAGAGAGAGAGAGAGAGAGAGAGAGAGAGAGAGAGAGAAACAAAAGGAGATTCTAGTCAATAGTTAAGGGGAAGACGTAATAAAGCCGAATAGATTAAAGTCTCAAGAATGGAAGCCTAGGCAGATTTAAATGAGTGATAAGGTTACAATTGTTGTTTGTACGAAGCCATAGGGATTCCGCGGGCTGATTCCTATCTCACCATGACGTGCTCTAAAGTTAGCCAATGGAAATCGCTTCCTTCGTGTTGCTCACGCAAAAACAAATGCAACGCAACACACACTCGTCTTGAATCGAGTCGAGATAACGCACGTGCAACTTGGGAGTTGTACGTAAGTTAGCGCGTATACATAATTTGGCGGTTGCTAAAGGGTGACAAAGTTAGTGTTATAACGTTGTAGTTGAAGTTACAAAGTTACATTATATTTAAATATCGTCGGCAGTTCTCTACAAATCTGGAAATTCACCAATAAAGTTAAATGGTTAATTCTTCGTTTGGTTCCATTCCTACCATAACTCACGCATACCCTGTAGATTAGGACCTCTTGCTAGAGCTAGTCCGGACACCAAACACGAGATCTTATGGGTCTTAAAGGCGACGTCTTCGACGGGGAGGAACGTTTGCGTCAAAGTCTGTATCGCAAGATGTTACGCGACGATCACTTGGTGTACGAGAGGCTATGCACTTTGACTTCGGCGGCAAATATTGATAGACTTAACGTAAGCAGTACCAAAGAAGTCGCTAATTATTAAAATAAAAAAAATATTTTGTTGTTTAACGACGCTGTCAATTTCCAGGATCAGATCAGCGTCGCCGGTGTGCCGGAATTTTTCCCCAGGAGTTCTTTTACATGCCAGTAAATCTACAGACATGGAGCTGCTGTTTTAAACACCCTTAAAACCCATCGGTCTGAGTCGGATTTGCACCCACGACCTCGGGATTAGTAGGCCAGGGTCTAACCAACCGAGCCACTCAGACCGGCGAAAGTCACTAATGAACACGTATTTATCGTATAAGATTTGAAAGTGTTTTCGGGAATCAAACGCAAAGTATACATAACAGAACCACTACTGTAGCACAATGCACGCCTGTGTGTTAAAGAGTGGCAATGGCTCCGTATAGTGGAAGGAGGTAAATCCAACCTCCCCTGTTTCGCAAATGTTGCACAAACTGATGTGGTGGAAACCGATCACAGAATTAACAAATATTCAGAATGAAGGTGGTTAGAAGTGGACGGAAGTGCTTGACGCTCCCTACAGCCCAGACCTAGCAATGAGTAACTTCTATTTTAACACATGAAAAATTATTTAGATGGGGACGCAATATTTCCACTACAGTGATCTTAAGGACATAACAGACCTGGCTCAAGAGTTAGGCGGCAGGTGTTGTTTAAGAAGATATTGAAAAGTTGGTGCATATGTATTACAAAGATTTCAGCCTTCACGATGATTATTAGGGCTCGGGTTTTTAGGTGCTAAAACTTGGGAAATAGTTATTTTTATGTCAAAAATGTTTTTCAAAACAAATGCTATATTTTTTAAAAATCTGAGTGATGTGTGGTGAGTACGTGGTACTTACCGCAGATCATTCTTGGAAGAGACCACCAAATGCCTACTGTAGAGTTATAATATACGACAACATGCTTCCTCAAATTTTCCATCCCGAAAGATTGACTTGTCATAAAGAGGTATCTTAAATTTAAAAAATGATGGCTCCACGTCACAAGAAGGAAGCCTAGCATAATTATGACATGGAATGTCTCACATTCACCTCAATACACTTCCTTGCATTTTCTTTTTACGTTTCGTGCTACAGGACCATAGAGGATATTCAGCTGCTTCTTTTTTCCCCAACTACTTCGAACTGCTTCTCTCAAAGGTATTCCTGCTGATTTCAGTTTCTTTATGGAATCGCAGAGGAAACACCGATTTGTGGATATGTATGCTGATTTCTTAACACAGTGTTAAAAATATCAGTATTAGTGCATGGACTAGCGGACTCTGAAGCAATAATAGATGCTTAATCAAGCACATGGCAGTGGAGTAATCCCCGTTCTTACCTAGAGGGCTCATGCAGCTTGAGAAGGCAGGATGCTAATATTTTCTTCCAGCTGAAGGTATGATGTAGCTGATTCATCAGTTGTTCCAATAATGAATAACATATGCGACATATGGCCTATATAGTTGAGCATTAAAGAAGTGGATGGTGACTTCTTAAAACTAATTCTGCTGCTGCTTTTAATGTGATTTTATGTAAATGTGCAAACATTATTATGCGATTTTTGGTATTTATGTGAATATCCGAAAATCATTATGTGGAATAAAACTTATAATATGTGCTCAGGTGTGAATATCCAAAACATTAAACTCAGTTTGAAGTTCGTATTAGGGCGCAAACAAAATATGTATTTACCTTAAAGAATAGTAAACTGTAGACAATAAAGCCATCTTGCTACTCATATTGGCTTTGATTTCTTGTTCTTTTGGAGATTGAAAAATATATTGAAAAAGATACATATAGCCCTTGTACCTTGTACTCCATGATACAAGACGAAACATAGTAGACAGAAAATTAAGCCGTAGAAATGGACCATCGTATCTCGTGACGAGAAGAATAAAAAACATTTAAGAGGGAAGGTAAAGTCATATTAAAGACGGAAAGCGTTTACCAGGTTGAGGTAGAGGTACTTCTATACTCTATGCATAAGCACAAAGGCTTCCCTACCCGCATATAATTCGTAGATGCCTGCCTCTCTCTTTCTTTTGCTCACTTCATTTGAATGACGTCATTGGCTCTGCAAATGCAATATTATTTCATTTTCTTTTGTGCAGCGGGGCACATTATTACCGTTGACGAGCAATGACCTTTGCAATGTTATCACCACATAAAATAACCCCTTTGTTGGATTTGCGATGTTGGTGCGCCATTAACCCGGTTGAAAGGCACAGAGCAACGAGACATTTCTTGTTGCACAATAGGAAATAACAAGTCCCAAGGGCAGGAGCTCTGAGAAAATAACTTCACTCCAGCCACACTTGGCGAAAGAAACGTCTTTAAAAGCATTCTTGGAGTTTCCTGACTTTACATGCTCGCTGTTCCTTACATAGTCATTTAAGTATTGATATGCTAAGTATTCGTATCCTAAGTAATATCACATACTTTTGAGAGTGTCAGCAAAGAAAGCGGGAAGGGGGAGGGAAAGGACACGCGCGCGCGCGCGCGCGCACACACACACACACACACACACACACACACACACCTAAAAACAAAGTTTAGGCACATCTGCATACTCTGACGCACTTTTGGAAGATAGTATGATTTCATGGTCTTTCCGGTTATGTTGACATTGCAGGTAAATGAAATATCCCATATTCACATCTACGAACTTAGCCTATCCTGTATATTACCTATTTCAACGTCTTTAAACGATTAGTATCCCGGACGACGAATAAAATGTGTGAAATAATGTTCAAATGAGTCTGGAGTCCATGGAGAGAGAGAGAGAGTTACCTGACATTTATCTTTTAGATTAAAGGTAAACACCGGGGAAATCCTTACATAAGTAATTCATCCTGACATTCGAACTCGGGACCTCTTGAATGTGAGGCAAGCATGTTACCCCATATCAAAAAGGTGGGCTTTTCTGACATAGTGTAAATTTACGAAACTATTAATTGATTATATATTTTTGAAACACTGGAAAATTTGTAAAAGCTAACAAACTAGGATGCAAAAAATAATAGAAATAGACACTAGCTATAAAATTGCAATTTGTTTAAATGTAACATAACTGGTGTATGGACAAATTTATTATTAATACGAGCATTAATTTTACTATTACTGCCCCCCGTAACGCGGGGCGCGGGGCACCCGGGTGTGGTCCCGGTACCGGCATTGGGAATTTTCCAGCTGAGAGTTATGGTCCGCGTGCACTCAGCTTCGTGACGCCAAATGAGAGCTATCCTGATTGAAAAGTTGTGTGCTTAAAGGGTCAAGTACCGTTCACCAAAGGAAAGAAAGTCACTGACAGGAAATTGAAATTGCTGCCCTATCTATTTGGAAATACGCGAGGAGGACAGCGAGTGTGAGTGACAGAGGAGTGTGCTTTACAAGGAGTATAACTATTAAAAAAACTGCGAGTGTGTCTTAAACAAGGAGGGCAAGGCAGGGTGTCGGAGTAGTGACTAATTGACAATTTCCCTCTCACCTCATTCCTTTCCTCGGGGACCTTTTTTGCTGTGGTAACCTGTAGTCATCTTACTGTCGTGGGAGTCGGAGTACAAACCCCCGCCAGCACATATGCACTCCTCCGTGGCCTTGGCTGCGGCTAGAGGACGCAACGGCCAGACGATAAGATACCTTCTTTATAGGGGAGATGCTTCAAGGATTATTAATCTACTTATTTACTTACCTACTTATCGGCATAAATGTTCCTGCGCCTTGCTGTGGTCAGATTAGTCTATTCCATGTTTCCCTGTCCTAATCTTCCTCCTCAAATTCTTTTAGTCCAATTTCTTCGATTTCTTCCATGCATGATATCCTTCTCTTCCTATTGGCAGTCGTTGCTCGCGGTAGTCTTCAATCCTCCCTACATCGAACATGTCCAAGTTAATTGCTGACAATATGTAACACTAATTAGTGGATTTTAAAAATAGCTACGTGTTTCTTTAAATGTCTTATTTTTTAACTTTATCTAATTTTGAAATACGAGTATATATCCATTTCTGTAGAAATGCGATTGCTGTTTTACTTTTGAGATATTACTACGCAAATTTATGACATATATGTATTCACATTCCTAATAAGTTTTTCTAGACATTTATTTTTCTTGTTTTAGAATGATATATTTCATAATGTTTCATTTAAACCTTTTATCATTTATTTTCCTTTCACCAAACTGTGCTACACTTTTGTTTAGCATCGACCATCTTTCGTAATTTTAACATCTTAGTATTTATATTCGTCATAAAGTTTCTTAATTATGGCTTCTCGGGTTACCAGCCGTGCAATATCTGTGGAATTTTTCGAGCTTTCGGCCATTTCAAATTCCATGGCCATAATCAGGAAATAAATAAATAATAAATAAATAGCCACCTCAGCTCACGGCCTGCATCAGAAACTACATAAGAAATAAACGGCCATTTCAAACTCATGGCATTCTTTTAAGCATTTCTGCCCAAGCTGGCTCAGTCGTAGGACGTTGCTCCTATTAAAATTATTTGGCTCTAATTTAATTTCAAATGCCTCTTTTAGTCTGTCGTAATGTCGGTTACTACGGTTACCCGAGAAGTCTTAATATTCATCGCATTGAGAGCTTCAAATCTCATATCATAACCATTGATTAATTCTCCTGATAATTTCAAAATGAATTTGGTATTCCATTTGCAGTTACCTTATAATAGGTTTTCCAAGTAGAGTCCGGAGGAAGGCCGCCCTTGCGCCGCTTCATCCACAACAAATCCCACATGCAGTCGCCTGGGATTGAACATGGGCCGCTTTGGAGAGAGGTGAATGGTCTAATCCAGGCCTGTCAAACATCACTCCGAGGGTATGAAGAGAGGAGTCCACCCCTCCTTAACTGCAGTAGCGCGCGCTAGTAGCACCGGTTTTCGCTTTGTTTTTCTCGTTTTCCGATTTGAAGGGAGGGAAAATAGGGGAATATTTTCACACTTGGCGAGTGCTGTTTGACACGCCGAGTCTAACCACTCAGCCACGGCGCGGCCCTTTGAAGTTCGTGATGGCAAACTTGCAATGATCCTATGGTTATCAGAAAACTCATTAAGTGATGTATTCCCTATTTTAGTTTTGATAGTAAGCCTGGAATATGCTTCCTTAATATTGCGAATGAGTCTTTTTAATGTTATACTATGACACTTATGCTTGATTGTAAGAAAACTGCCGTATAAATGGCTGCGCCCTTTCTACTTTCTCTACTACGTGTAGTATGTAGACGAAGTATTGTATTCTACCCAAAAATTCGATGTCGAGAGTTCACCGCAAGTATATGTTTTTGAGGCCGCCTGAATCCGAAAAAAAACATTTTTATAAAAGATCCATGTGTGTGTGTGCGTGTGTGTGTGTGTGTGTGCGTGTGTGTGTGTGTGTGTGTGTGTGTGTGTGTGTGTGTGTGTGTGTGTGTGTGTCTATCTGTCAGTCTGTGGACAGCATAACTCAAAAACGAAAGTGGGTTAAAAACCAAAGTTGGTATTTAAGTTTAATATCTTTAAAAGATGCAAGACGAAGATTCTGAAGAAAATTCCTCCACCCTAAACTGCCCTTTACATGGAAAATTTTGATTTTCTTGAAGATGGCTAACGATTTTGAATAAAATGCCATATATTTGAGATATTTTTATGAACAAATGAAACATATATCTTGAATTTTCTGGCTACAACCCAAGAAGTCTTACCTATTTCCTCTGGATGACTTTTGCATAACCGGTAAACCGTAAGATATAGAACAAATCTTACTATACAAAAAATGTAGATCTTGCTAAAGCACACAATTTATGTCTGAATACATTTTTCGTTGAGTGAATCATTTCGGAGATATTCCTTCTTATTTGTGTAAGTTTTGGAGAACTTTAACTTCTGTAAAATGGAACATTATTAATTTTATATATAAAGAGAACAGAATTTGAAGGGTTTAAAACATTTGACTATTGCTCAAAGCCTACTGTATTCCCATATTCCCCTTGCACGATAATTGTAAGGCAATTTCTGCAAATATTTATATCAACTGACATGAATATATAGGAATAAGAGTTTGTAAGTATGGTTAGTACAATAATAGAGAAAGTTATGCGAGTGCAACACATCAGATTTTTTACTTAATGACTGGGTAAACTAGTGAAGTCTCTAAACTTCCAGGAGTTGCAAGAATGACATACGACGGGTTCCTTCTCCCGCAGTTCGACGGAGCCGACATAGTCGGATACATGGTTATCTTAATCGCACGTATATCCCTGCAACAAACAATTGGCATTCGTTCAGGATTGCACTTGTAGTTTTTTTTAGAAAGTCGTTTCGTGTTTTCTGCAAGCCAAAATGTAAAACAAAAGGAATAGAATTAAACTTTTCTCCTAAAGAAACAACATTGTTTTCACTAAGTTCAGAAAATAAGAATAGTACAAAATAAAGTCACGCACGCAGCTGCAAATTGAAGAAAGAAAGTTGGCAACATGTAACTATGTCCTCAGAATGCAGACTGTTCGGATTTCTATAAGAAAACTAATTAATTAGTAGAAAAGTAACCTGTCTGGTTTGAGAACATTTCACCAGGCCTTTGAATTTTTCTGTAACTGTAGCTTATAGCACCGTTAACATTGGAGAGATTACTAATCATAGGACCTTTGTCTCACAGTTCGTAAACAATTGCCTTGACCTTGTAAGCAACTGCTGATTTTGTGCCAACATGGACACGTATACCCACTTAGTGCAGTCGTTTTCACAATTCTACCACGTGCAAGATATCCTTGAATGTTTGTTTGGAAAACCTAAATCTAATTTAAATTCTACGTTATATATCTGAAAGGGATTGAACCTATATCTAAAATTCCTCTGTCTTGGTAGACTTGCAGATTAAAATTTCTGTTTTGCTAAAGCAGTTCATATTGTGAAGATGTAGCATTGCATTGCAGCCATTTATTGCACAGCTTGCATTAATACACGTAACTAACAATAATTCACTTTCAGGATATGACAGCCACACTTACGTATGTAGTTATATGTATGTATACACTTCAAATAAAGCATTAAAGCTATCTAAATTGCGTACGACGGTCAACACTCAACATCGCTTATTGAGAATATGTAGAATAATATTGGTGCATTCCTTTGTGCAGAGCTTGTAGTATTACAAGTTTAATTGAAAATAATTCACCAGAATATGATAGTTATATGCATGTGCTTGAAAAAAGTGAAGTCGCTTAAAAGGGACGTGGGTGGCTCCAGTGAGGCAACATTGTGCTCTTAAACCACTTCTTAGTAACTCATAATAACCTTGCACTTACTCAGGATTCACTAAAAGATGCTGACAGCTCTGACGGTGGAGTGACGTAAACATGATTAGCGAGTCGCATAAACAAGGAGATAGCGATACAGGAAGATCTTCAGGAAGCCTGTTGAAATTGGAAACTTGCATCAGTACTAAAAATACTGATAAAATGTATTTTGTGACGAAAGACGGTTTTCAGCATATATGTAATCTTAAACGAAATGCACTCAGTTCCTGTATAACCTGTTTGTCAGACGAAGATTTTATAATGACGAACAGAATAGAAATACAACACATCCCGGCATAAAACTATGTCTGTACACACATCAATCCACAACAATACATACAGCAATAGCTTTTATTTACTTCTATCTGAGGATGTTATAATATGAAAAACATTACGAGGAAACCATACGATGAAAATGATGGCGGTGATTCGCTAGTTACAGGTCCGAGATTTGAACTTTAGCGATACTCGATTGAATAGAGTTGTAAATTGGTCTTTTAACTCATTTCAGAGGCAAATGAACAGTTTACTGCTAAAGAAATCTCTAAGTGCATTCTTGCAACCCAGCACTAGTGTTTATTAGAGGCAGTCTCGGGCTGCAGCTACGATGCGAAACTTCGATATACTTTTCTCCATCTTTAAAATGTTTCCCCTCTTCTTAAACTGCTGGTACCCTGCACATAATTCCATATGCATTCTGAAATCTGGTGAACTTCTGCTGCACCCTTCTTAAAAAAATCCCTCAGTAGACGTTAGCCCCCCTCCATTGTGCTTTACAGTCAAAATGTCCCAAGTTCAAATCTCAGTTGAGGTGAATTATGAGGGCTGTCCCAGAAGTACCCGACCTGACGTATAGATAGCAATTGTTGTTTAAAACAAATGACTATGATGGAAAGTACCAACCTTTTAAAGCTTAAGTTTGAAGTTTGCCGATGCTGCTTTGTATTGTATTTCTTTGGCAGCCACCAACAGTAAACGCTTTCAGCGAATTTGTAAACATAGATAAAACTGGTCAACGCTATGTGCCGCAATACCATCAAAGGTCTTAGTCCAACTAATATTAAAGCTGGGCTAGATCCTGCAGAGTGAGCCTGCCCCCTTGTTTACAACAGTAAAATATTGGGTGACAGAGTTGCAGTGAAGCTATACGAACTGACAAGACGAGCATCGCAGCGGTCGACCAAATGAGGTGATTGCACCAGAAATTGTAAAGAAAATCCACAAAATAGTGTTGGATGGCCATCGACGAGCTAGCAGATATTTGCAGGCATTTCAAAGAGTGCTGTACATCGCATGCTCACTGAAAATTTGGACGTCAGAAAGCTGTGCACAAGACAGCTACTGCGTTTGCTCACAATGGGACAGAAACAGCGTCGCGAGGAAGTTTCATTCGAGTGTTTGGCGATGTTTCACCGCAATAAAGCTGAGTTTTTGCGTCGACTCATAATTATAGATAAAACATGGGTCCATCACTTTACACTTGAGACCAAGGAACAATCGAAACAGTGGATTGAAAGGGGACAATCGACTTCAAAGAAGACCAAGACAGTTCCATCTGCAGGCAAGGTAATGGATTCAGGTTTTGGAATGCACGTGGGATAATTTTCATTGATCATAGCCAAAAGCAATCAATGGAGAATATTACGCGAGCTTGTTGCAGCACTTGAGTGATGAAATCAAGCAAAAACGGCCGCACTTAACTAAAAAGAAAGTTTTGTTTCATCAAGACAATACATCCGTTAAACATCCATTACCGTCATGATCCAAATCAGTGAGTTCAAGTTCGAATTGCTTCTTCATGTACCCTATTTGCCAGATTTAGCCCCTCTAATTATTTTCTGTTTCCAAACTCAGAAATGGCTTGGTGGTAAACGATTTCACAACAATGAGGAGGTGGAGTCTGTGGTTGGTGGCTATTTTGCAGAGCTCGACGGTTCTTACTATGAACAGGTATTGAAGCTATTGGACATCGCTGGGAAAGTGTATCGAGCTGAAAGGAGATAATATAGGGAAATAAAGATCCCTCCTCTCCCCGCACCCCATATTTTTGTGCGCTGTTAGGTCGGATACTTCTAGGGGAGGCAGGGAGAGGTGAAGTGATAGGGTACGAAAGGTGGTTGGAGAGACGGCGGTAGGGGGCAGACTCCCTAAAAACTGCATATTTAAGCTCCCCGGTGGCGGCTCGTACTCCGGCGTCTCTCTCCCCTTGCGGGCTCTAAGTCCTGCGGGGAGCCGGGACTCAGGGATCTCTCCTCATCCGAAGGACGATTTACAGAGAGAAGGCACCTGCAGTTAACTTCAAAACTGCCGCCGACACTTAGAATCCTGAAACAACAAAGGTGAACTGAAATGAGAAGTCGGGTAAAATGGAGGGTTAGAAATTTCGGGGGATGCAATAATCTTTCTCAGTATTCGTCTAGTAACCCGGGGAAACCCTCGAAAAACCCATGGTTCAGGTAGGTCGGCTACGGGTAACGAAACCACCACCTCCCGACTGCGAGCCTCACACGTTACCAGGTACGACTTACGAAAATGTTAATGGATTAATTTAAAGTACATGATTGAAGTGGAATTGCAGTTTTAAAATATTGATTCCACACGATGTTATAGAAGGTCATATAAAGGTATGCGAACAATGACAAATTGGTTTTTTCTAAACTGGTTGTACCTAACACCAATGCGCAGGGGATTTAAGAGGAGAAATTACTCCTTATAACTGGGAATTACTAGATTTTGTTTTGAAATTTTATAGTTACGGCTCAGTTTTGACCCACTTTGCCCTGCGGTCAACTGGAATTGCAGATATGACGTAAACAAAGTTAATAAAACAGTGCAGGTGTTTGTTGACACTTGCACACGAGGACCCAACTTCCGACGTGAATCTAGCACTTCGTACTGCTATTGGCCCAAAGTGGGATGGATTTCTTCCAGCACTGTTAGTGCTTTATCACGAAACGCATTGTAGGTTATTGTTTCTTTGACTTCCCAGCTCTAGTTAACACTGCTACATGATCATGGCTGTTGTTTGTTAGAAACTCTTTCATGGAGTATTGGTGTAATACACAAATCGCGCCTACCGAAGGTAAGGTTTAAGCGAACAGTGTATAACCCTCTAACCATTACATGTGAAACGCCCAAGAATAAACTATTCCTAGCACACGGTGCTTGTCAGTTTAATATATCAGTATAATACCCATAATGCCCATAAAAGCAGAAATGCAACGGGAGGGGGAAGTTCTATAACGAGTCTCGATCTCGTACAGTCAGGGAAATTCCGTATAACTATTTACTAGTGCAGCGGCGTGCAGTCATATGTTGTCTCTGCTTGAATTAATTTCTGCATGGAAGAGGGCTTGTTATTGATACTTGTGACAAGGCAGAGAGATTCTAAATTGCAGTACACATCTAATATCTCTGACTTGTCCCAAGCACCATCAACGATCTTTTGCATGTAAAAGCCAACTTTGAAAAACATGAGAGGAAAATGAGGATTAGCCTAGTTCTGGGGGCTATTCAACTATGGAAAAACCAAAATATGAGGTGATATTCCTAGAAGATGCACGATGTAAGTTTTATTAAATAAGCATCTTAAAGATTTTGATCCCAACTTTTAGCGATTTTTGAGAAAATACAAACTTTCGAAAAATGTACCATGTAAGGTAGCTTTGGGTAGCAGTATTTACTTGAAAATCTTTGTATGGCGCCTTTGGCAGATGCTAAACTTCAATGATAAGTTTGGTATTTATTACTCTTAACGGTTTTCATTAAAATGCCATGTGTTTAAGATATTTTCATGGCAAATGAAGCGTGTAGCTTTAATTTGCTGACTAAAGCCTATGGAATCCTGTTTACACTCCATGACTTTCGCATAACTGCAAATCGTAAGAGATTGACCAAATCTTAGTACATGGAAAATGTAGCTTTCGTTAAACACAATTTATGGTAAATGAGTCTCTTTGTGAAGTGAACCATATCGGAGATATTCCTTGTTATTTGTCAGAATTTTGCAGTACAGACTTTTCAAATGAGAGGTCGTTATTCATTTTTTATCTCTTGGTCAATCAAAGAGAACGGAATTCCTGAACCACTCTTAAACCATCTGATTATTGCTTAAAGCCTACAGTATTTCTCTTGCACCAACAAGAAAATTATCAATTAGCTAATTTCTCTAAATGTTTATTAATATGAACTAGAAGGGTAAGAATAGTTTGTGCAAGAGTAGAGAATCATGTGAGTGCAACACATCGAATTTTTTTAAAATGTTTATTTTGGATTAAAATGTCCTCAAAGCACGTGCTTTTGGTGAAACCTTATAGAGAATTTTTGGGTGGCATACAACAGCTATCTTTTCTATCTCCTTAAGCAGATACGTAGTAAAGAAATTAATAAGCTATGATGAGTAGGGGATATGTTTATGTAACACAAGGTTTTTAAAGCAGTACTCAATATGTTTTTGGATCTTTCCTAGACAGAGAAGTGAACATGGAACGGCTCGAAGTACGCACTCCGCTGAAGTGAAAAATCATCCGCTTATCTGCACCCTGTCCTGCGCTAACAAGAGCGCGGCTGCAAGCATGATGTCGCAGCGGTTGTGTGTTCATTGGATTTCCTTGTTGACACGTGTTCTGCGCGACCAGTTTTTTATGTCATATCTGGGAGCTTTACATTCTACGGCCACGTCAATAAATTTCCATTCGCCTTCACGTTGTGGTACCTGTTATCGCGCAAGGCGATAAGCTTTGCTATCCATAAAATACACTTGTGGGCTCTTGGGACTAGGAATTGAATCTACTCGAAGCATATCTGTGACAGAAAAACCGATGAATAGAGGCCATTTGATTTACGACAACTGTTGAATTTTTGGTAGGCGTAAGAATTGAAACGGAGAAGGATTTCAGCACTGTGGTCAAGGCTAAGCTTCTTAGCCACTACAGCTTCAAGCCAAAATTCAGTACAGAATAACTTAACTATATCTACAAATAAGACATATAATAGATTTTAAAGGGAAGGATCCCGTCGGATCAAAAATAGTAATAAATGCGCCCATTTTAGAACAAGTATCCTACTTCAATTATCTAGGTTGTGATATTAGTTTAAAGTATGAAAAGCATATTGAGAAGAACGTTAATAGATATCAAGCTATTTATGGAACAATTGGACGAACTTTATGAAGAAAAACAAGAAAAGAAACACAAATGAAATTCTATAAAGCTATGGCTGTACCTACTCTTATATATGGTTCCGAATCATCCACGATAAAGGGGGAGGGGGCGGGGGAGAACTACGCATACAAGCAGCAGAGATGAAGTTCATGGTACTCGTATATGTAAATAAAGGATGTAATAAAATGGATAACATAAGGAACGAAACAATAAAACTGGATTTAAAAATCTTTTCAGTTAATGATAAGATGAAAATGGAATGAAATGGAAGGACCATGTTAACAGAAGGACAGAAAATAGATCAAAAAGATAATGAATTATCGGCTGATTGGAAAGAGAGATCTGGGTAGACCTGGTAAGAGGTGGATGAATGACGGGACCGGAACAGTGTATGATAACACCCAATGAAAGGAGGAGGAGGAGATGGAGGAGAACTTCAATTTTGAAACTTTTGACCTTCTCATTAATTTTCACCCACTCCTTCTGTCCTTCATTTCCTATGCTTTTTAGCAGGCTATTCGCAGAAAATTCAAGATACACATTTTATTTGTGTATAAGCATCGTAAACTGCTTTATTTAATCAAAATCCTTACAGCCGTTTTTAGAAAAATTCAAGTGTTTAAAAAGTATTCCCTTTAAAGGGTAGTTTGAGGTGGGGCATTTTTTTGATAGTATTAGTGTCGTATTGAAAAATACAGAGCTTCATTGCCAAATGTGGTGTTTAACCCACCTTTCCTTCTTCAGATATGCTGTTCACGGACACACGGGCTCTCTCTCTCTCTCTCTCTCTCTCTCTCTCTCTCTCTCTCTCTCTCACACACACACACACACACACACACACACACACACATCTGTCTCGCACTCACTGACACATTAATCGACTCAAGAACTCTCAGATTCCACGTATTCCGCAAGCTCTTACACCGGCGATGGCATAGCCAGATATTTCTCAAACGCCTACAAACAAGCCGGCTGTCGGACACTCCTCGAACGCTCTGGAAAACCCTTTGTATTGCCGCTTGATTGTGAGTTACGTGCTCACTCGCGTGAGTGTGTGGGGAAGCTAGGCTTTTAGAACCTTGTTCACGCCGCTTCAGTGGGCTGGGGCAACGCGGCCCCGACCTTCGTTTGTTGCGTTGCCGTTGCGTTAGGCCGGCGTCACAGTATATAAGTTTTTAATGGAACGCAATATCTTCTCCACTATGTTTCACAAAAGTAAATACAGAACTTCCTTGAGATCTGTCCGAAGGATCAACTAAAATTGTCAGGCGTTCTTGTATAAATTGCATGACAATTACATTTGTCCTATACGTCCCTTGCTGTTCAAATTGCATGGCAGCCATCGACTGACAGATTTCACAGGTTTGAAAAGCAATATTTCAGCAATCCTGCTGAATCAAGGCAAATATTGCAAATCAAATATTGGCATATCTGTAGAAAATGCCTTATTTTTGTATTTTCTATAGGTAGTGCACCAGAAGTAAATTGGATTAGTGTAAGGTGCTTTGCTTACCAATGTAAGCTCTATCATCCACGCATAGTATCTATAATTAGTATAGCTGAATTTGTTGAAGCGTGTTACTGTTGAGCTACTTCAGTTCTTGGTTCAAATCCCAGAGTCCTTTCTTCTCCTTTCCTGTACATGTAAATATTTTCGAAATTGTTTATTTTCTCAAAGGGCTCTAACAATTTGGATTAAAGTATCATATGCTTAAGATACTTTATAGCAGATGAAATATATATCTTGAATTTTCTGAGAATAGCCTCTGAAGTCCTATTCACTCTGAATGACTTTTGCGTGACAGACATAATCTTGCTACAACAAAATTTAATCTTGTTGAAGCAGACAGTGTTTGCCAAGATTTTTTTTTGGTAGAATTAAGCATTTTTGGATACTCCTTGTTATTTGTTTGAGTTTTAAAATACTTCGTTTTCTCGAATAGGAAGTCATCATTCGTTTTTTATGTCCTGGTTAAAAGGATCCCGACTTCAAATTTCGGTTTGGATGAGTTACCTGGATAAGGGTTTTTCCGGGGTTGTTCCTTATCCTGAAGGTTGAATGTCGGGTATCTCTGTGGACCCGGCATCATTTATTCATTATTTCATTTATTTCATCAATCGTTCCATATGATCCACTGGGTTATAGAAAATGGCATCTTAAAGGGTCATTTCTGAAAATATTTATCCCAATTTACTGGAAATAGAGGATTAAGCGTTTTCATGAATAGTTTGTAGAAGAGTAGACAAAGCCATAAGTTCGTCACATGGAAATTTTTAAAACGACTTTCACTGTAATGAAATCTGTAAGGTGTTTCAAGACTAGCTTACAGCGACTAAACCATAACACTAACAAAAACAATATTGATATGATAATGATAATACTAAAACTAATTACAATAATACTTATGTTAATGACGATAACAATAATGATGAGCATAAGATGGTGATAAACATACTAATAAAATAATAATGAAATAATACAACACGACAATAACTACCGCCTGCGGTGCCGTATGTAGCAAAAGCGGGCGTTAAACACTACAAAAACAATAAATAAAAAAATAAAAACAATAAATAACAACAATAATAGCATGAAACGAATAAATGACAATGAAACATTACCTGACCTCATGTTTGCAGTTTACAACCTGTAATCCGTAATGTTAGACAACAGTAACATATACAGGAGTGAGTTTATTCCCTCGAAAACAACGATCTTTTAAGTAAAGTGGGACCTTATCGATTGTTTATACTGTTGTCTGTTAGCACGGGCTACACTCGCTAGTTCAACTGCCTCTCACCTCACGTCTTCGCTGAGAGGCAGAACACATCACTGCCGTCTCATGCGCCGTGGAGGTCTGCAGCCATTTTAACGCGCGAAGGGTGATCTACTTATGCCGATGCAGGATGAAGTGGTCCACCTGGTATATAACGATAAACGATAGAGAATAAAGTAATATGAATGTAACACCTCAAAATTTGGGTACTGCATTCCATACAATAGAAACGCGGGTGTTTATATTCATTTCTTCTTCTTCTCATCATCACCGTCACCGTCACCGTCACCGTCACCGTCACCGTCACCGTCACCGTCACCGTCACCGTCACCGTCTCCGTCTCCGTCTCCGTCTCCGTCTCCGTCTCCGTCTCCGTCGCCACCGCCACCGCCACCGCCACCGCCACCGCCACCACCAGGACGATGACCACTGCTACTACTTTGTAAATTAGTATAATTTATTAGTTCGTTTTACTTGAAAGCTGTGAAATTGTTTGAATCCTGACGCCATTTCATGATGGTAGATTGATGGTCGATTTTAAGCTTTTAGGCCGAAATCTATTGGATTAACGCCGGCCGTGAAAACCTAATAATGTCATATCAAATGTTTGTTCCTCTACACCAGGGGAAGACAGCTTCGGGCCGTGTGACGTATTTAAACGAAGAACCAGCTTGTACAATCGTGTGACGTCAGTCGGGAGCGGTGTATTGCTATGCTGCATAGATCAGCGGCGCTACTTGCACGAAACTGAATGAATATGAAAAGTGTTATTTGGGCATGTTTAGGGAGAACCCTCTTCAGTGTAGTCTGAGGTTTTTTATTTGTAAGAATGTTCCTTCAACCAGATTTCTGAGGTTGTGTGGCCTTGTTGCACGGATATTATGTATGTTTGGTTCTATGTATGTATGCGAACAATTCTTTCTTTTATGAACCTTTCTAAGTCAAAATCCCGAAGCATATTGTCAGATCACAATCTAACATGCAGTCTTCGGTTACAAATGTGCCGTGCATTACGCCCAAACATTGACAAACTAGTTAAAGGAAAGCGAAACGGCAAATGTCGTAATGTCTACCTAATAGTTCTGTATAGCTCTCCTCTAGCTGAGGAAAAATAGCTATATATTATATAATTTCTGTTCTATTTGCGTTATATGACTGTTCACATAAACTAGAATATATATGGCATATAGCCGAAATGTAATTATTTATAATCTGTGTCTATTGCGTAATTGAAACGGTCAGCATTAAAATTACTATGTACCGTATGCCATTTCCTTTTCCCGCTCTGAGGTCACGTTCAACTGGCCATGGATGGGAGCGTGCGAGCTCAGTGAACTGACGTCACAGCAGCGATACCTATCTCCGCCTGCTCTACACCAATGTGTTCCATCTGAGTTGCACGCCGGTGTGTAACGGCGCACTCGCCGCCTTGCATGAGGAAACCTTCAACACGTCACACAGCTCTGCTCTGGGGTAAGCTGCCGTCACGCACGTGGGTACCGGCGGAGATCTGCGACAGGGAATGAGTGAGGTTGTTATGACCTTTGTCCAGTGACGTATTGCTTGTCATCATTCGTCGCCCGCCCTCTACAGCCGTGCTCCGCATAACTTTGCAGCGTACTCGTGTGTGCTCGTGCTGAACTCAGGGACTTAGAACAGCCTGCTCTACAGAATGAACTGGGCATATGACGCCCAGAACGGACACATATCGTCCCCAGGTGTATAATAGCTGAGAGATGACGTAAGCGGTGTAACGCTTACAATAAGCTTTAAACATTGGAAATATAATGATCATTACCTTCTTCATTATCAACACTTCATGGGCTAGGAGAGATCCACCAGTCTCATGGATTTTTAGGTTGTTCTGAAGATGTTCCCGTATTTCTGTAATCTAAGCGTTTATATGTATATATTAGAATACTGGTGTTATGCTTTGTAAGTGCTTTTTTCCCATTTTTGTCCGTTTGTTAATATTTTGCGTTTGAATGAAATTGTGTGTGCGTGCGTGCGTGCGTGCGTGTGTGTGTGTGTGTGTTTGTGTGTGTGTGTGTGTGTGTGTGTGTGTGTGTGTGAGAGAGAGAGAGAGAGAGATCTTGTACATCCGTTTACTGTGTAGAGATATTTCATTTCTACAGCTTTTATTTGGTTTCAATCTTCCTTTTTAATAGTCCATATCTCTGAACAAATAAAACATGCCATTGTCTTATAGTATTCTGATTTGTTTCTCTTCAGGTTTATCTTTCGAAAGAATTGATCATTATTCCACAAATAAGTTGAAATGTACTTAATCTGTTTTTTATTTCTTCATTGCTTAATTTGCACGTTGCATTGAAGCACGTGCAAGTTAAAAGTTTCCACTTCTTCTGGTATTTATTTAAAATTATGTTCGAACACTTTGGTTTTGTTTGCTTACCGGAATCTTTGATATCTCTACTAAAAGTATAGACTCTAACCTGAAGTCAATTTCTAGTTTTTACATTCTTACTTAAAGCTTTCTTTCACTATCGTGAATTAAAATTTCATCCGCGAAGGTAGTGCATTTAATGTGTCGTTTTTATGTAATTTACTACAAAATAGTACGGTATGTTTTCTTTCTAATTTTTAGAGAAGTTAGAAAATGTTTTATAGGGTAGTTTTATAGAAGAGTTACCTCTTAATTAACGTTGTAGAGACACTTCAATATGAAGCCTTATACTCTGTAGACTCTGAGCGTGTTGAAACTGGTCAGAAACAAGAGGTCTGTGGTGTAAGGTCGGTGCTGTGGTGCGTTTGCGCCATTAATTCTACGTCAAAAAGTCCTTTGTCTGTTCCTTAATGGGGTACGTGGCATTGTCTGATGGCGGATGATCCGGCTTTGAGGTCGCACTTTTTCAAAGAGCGCTGGCAAACAAGTAGTGGTCTACCACTTGCCTTTAACCGAGCAACAACCCTTCGGTGTAACAGAGAAGGCGTAACACGATGAGGTGAAATTATTAAATTCTATACTGTCGTGTATAAGCTGCATACATGTTGCTTCATCGTCCACTTCATTTTTGCTTCTTTTACACAAACACTCACACCTCACATCCACAATAACTAAATTGACGAATGGGCTTTTAGGAAGCTGTTCTGAAGCAGCATTTTTCTTGAAATACTGCGGCAAGAAAACTAACCGTGAATATCATCTTCGTGTAAAATAATAAATTAAAAAGAAATAAAAAGTGAAACAAAACATATTCTAGTTTTGGAAGCTCAAAATCATCAAGGACTAATTCAGAAAATATAAATTGTAGGGATCCGGAAGAATGGAGAAGATATTAATGCACTCTGTTGCAATAGTACTTGGTTTTATGTGTAACCCAAGATGTTTAAATTTCCCCGTAAATGTTGTCCTGCTGGTTACGTTGGGAACTTACCTGCAATGTTATTCATACTATGTTTACTTGCTGCTAATTCCTATTAATTTCAGTTATAAAACCCTACGAGTCACTAGTTGTACGTCGGAAGTAATGAAAAAAAGGAGTGTAGAAGATAAACCCCGCTTAGAGGTGCTGTGAAGTTCGCTATGATATTGTGGTTGCCGAACAAAGGGGTTCAGAGTGACAGTATGCGTAAAACAGATCTTTACAGCATGATTGAAACAAAGTTAAAGAGGTTCTTAAAGCGGACGCATTTTTTGTTTCGTTGGGCCACAGTGTCCTTTGCTTGATCTTAGTGCCATAGAACTAGCTTGGGCCAAGGTAAAATGAATGCTTAAAGAAGTGTAACACGTGATTTATCCTTACCAGAATTGCACGAAATAACACTCGAGAAGATATCACTTGAGACCAAATCAAGCTGACGGGTTTTGAAAAATATAGAAAATGTAGAAAATTATCAGTGGCAGAAGGTCGCAGTAGTTGAAAACATTGTTTACGTTTTATAAGCCAAATATACTGTATGAACAGCAAATAACACTTGAGTTCCGGTGTTTTGCTTTAATCTAGTGTGAATGCACATTCCAAGGTTGGCACTACTATGGTATAATACTAGACTGGAAGCACAACTCCAGCTTCAGATATAGCTGTGTACACTGTCTGTTAAAAGTATCTAGGGGCCGCTTCACGCACAGCTGTTCAGTGTGCTTTGTTCACCCTTTCGACGGAAGTGTGGGAGAGTCAAGAGGGGGTGCCAGAGAGACCGAATGAACAAAATAAGCACAACTGATCTAAAATCGTTCTGGTGTGGTGAGAAGTGTTCTGGGTTGGTATAGCACAGGTCGAGTGTTTAAATATGGCTATAAAGTTTGTTTGTTTTGTTTTGTTTTTTGAACTTGCCAGTAATAAGCTATCTTCGTGTTGTTTAGAAGTATATATTTGTTCGTTTAACTATAAATAATTTGACATATCAATGTAATATTGTTCTATTGCACGAAAGGATTTTCTATTGAATGTTTCTGTTACCACCACCGCCGCCGCTAGTACAGCCATCAATAATAATAATAATGATAATTATGATGATGATGATAATGATAGTAATAATAATAGTAATAATGAATTATATTATATCATTATATCGTATTTCTTTCGTATTCTCCAAAGAGTAAGGAAGAACTAAAGGCAAGCACAAATGGATTCTGTTTGAACGAAACACTAAAGCATGTTGTTTTCTTATTTGACTGTGAAGAGGCAATATTGAGCATAATTTGATTCTGTGACTTCTAATATATAACTAGCGCACAAGAAGTAAAAAGGATGGGGGGGGGGGGTAGCAATTTCGGAGCACCCCAAATATTACATTTTATAGATCCCGGCGTTTCTAGTAGATGGAGTTACTTCTCGAAAGGAGACACTCGGATGCTTGCAACACATGAGTTTCGAATACCTGAGATAGCCTAAAAGGAGGTCTTCCGTGCGTGAAATGCATTGATGTGAAGTACCAGAGCTGTGTACCATAGTAGCGCTGTGCTGGAATGGCGGCTTCTGAACCTGAAGTACGGAGGTTCAAATACTAGCTGATGTTTGTGGTTGCTTATTCTTTCCGGGTTCTATCTAAAACGGGAAAGCTTGTTTTCAGATCTTCAATTTTTTACATTCCAAAGGTATAGGATGCAATTGTTTAGTTAACTGAAACTCTCTCATTTTACAGGTATAAACCAATTAATGCTCATATGCAATCCGATAGCTGATTATAACCAAATGTAAGCACAACATTGCCTTCACGTGTATCCTATACTTCATAGTATTTCCACTGATGCAAGCTTAGAAAGTTAAACTTGTTGCTATTAACCTGTTATGCTAGAGTAGTATGATGCTAGATTACTTCCAATACTGCTAGCGTTAGTGTAAGTTTTGGTCATAGCATTTGTTTGTCAAGGGCAAAAACCGAATATGAACATTATGTAATTTAGTTTTATAGCTATTTAAAATTTCAAAACTTTAATAAGTTTTTAGAAAAAACAAGCGTTCTAGTAGCAATTAATATCTCTAATTAAATTAGCGAACGTATCGTCTGACATAAGTATTTCAATTGCATAAATGCCTTGTACTAAAAGTGCAGAGTTATTTCTTCCTTCATCCTCCCTCAATTATTCAAAAACCGGTCGCTCACTTGCTGTTTAAGTAGACAAGGCCTTTGACCTCACACAACCTTTGCTCCCTTCAGCTAGGGATGACCAAAGAGCGCATACGCGACTCTTTCTTTCGAAATGTGACGCCAGTTTCTTTTACGAGTGATTGTACCTGGAATCGTTTAAAGACGTACTGGCTCGCAACATTCCTACCAGGGACCATGAGAATGCTGAACAAACTGTACATCGCTGGACAAAGATCAGAGCACAAGCGTTTGCGTTTCCTGCCGGTCTATAGGTTTTTTGTTTTTCATAAAGTATGTCTACATTAATCCGGGGAATCCCTTTTGACTGTTTCATGGTAAAAACGGTTTCGTTTCACCAAAATGAATGCATTCCTGCAGTCTTGTGTGTCAGAATGTTCTGAATTCGATGGAATATACAGCGGTATAATAACACACATCATTCAGTCGCCATGACTGCTTGACCCAGTAATGAGGTGCACTGCATGCTACAGATAGACCAGGCATGGCCAAATCGGCTGAAAAGGGTCACTCCACTGAAAAGCTTTTTTGCTTCACTCCACCGGCCATCCCTCCCCTTCACTACTGTTCGGCTTCCGACACGCCTCATTCAGTGGCGATATGACTCAGTTGAGACGTCTGTTTCATGAATAGTGTAGAGAGAATTTGTTGTAAGTTACAGAAACAGGAAGGCTTGCTGTTTAAAATGCGCGTTTTAATTTGTAAATATAAAGTATTGCCATATTAATCAACACTTTGATCAGAAGGATAAATCAAACTTTGGTTCTCTTACACAGGTTTGTTCACAATTTGTTCACAATTTCGAATATTCGTATTTGTAAACATATAAAAACGACGATATGATTCCACTTTTTAGGAGTTCAGTTTCACGTTAGTTTATTTAATATAATCTATTGTATTTCGTGTTTCGAAGTTTGTGTTAAAAACCAAACAATTTACTATCTTAAGTAGGTCTAAAATATTTTTAAGGCTAAATAGCAATGAAGCTTTACGGCTTTGGTTATTATGAAAGAGAAGTAATTTAGTATGTTAATAATAAGGCAGCGTAAGAATACATGTTACTTACATAAGATAAAGGAAGGTTATAAACTTGAAGATTATGTAACTTGCATAACTAGAGTAGGTGGCTGTGATAATTGTTGTATGCAAAATATTTAATAACAGCGTATAAATTATTACCACCACACAGGTGAAACAAAGCTACCACTGCGCTGGTTATATCAAAACAACCTTCGTCACTCAGCAAGAAAATGTGGGGTAACGCAAGTTCATCCTCTACCTCTCCTCTCATGCTCATGCCTGCTCTATTTTATAAAAGGCGTACAGTATAATGAACCCTTGGGTTTGCCAGTGTTAATGCCCGTCTGTTTTTACTTTCTCTACTATGTAACCTACTTATAGTAAGAGGAAGTATTGTATTCCACCTAAAAATTCCTTAATAAAATTTAATATTTCAACAAATTGGGTAGGGGTGTGACTGTGTGAACAGCATAACTCAAAAATGAAAAGTCTGCTAAATACGAAACTTGGTATTTAAGTACAGCATCTTCCAAGGATGGGATAGGAAAATTTTTAAAAAAATCGCCAACCCCAAACTACGCGTTACATGAGAAACTGTTCCAGAATATTGATTTTCTCAAAAATGGCTCCATTTTGATTAAAATACCGCAAGCCTAATAATATATTCATGAAAAGTGAAATGTACGTCCTGACATTTCTGGAAAGTCTCTAAAGTCTCTTCTTCTGAATGGCTCTAGCATAATTGGTAAACCGTAAGAGATACACAAAACCTTATTACACAAAAAACTAGATCTTTTGAAAGCACATAATTTGTGACAACATTTTGTTGTAGAGGTAAAAATTTTAAAAATATTCAAGGTTATTGTTTTTAATTTTAAAATATACATTTCTGAAATGGTTAGTTGTTATTCATTCCTTCCCTCTTGTTCATGCAAAAAGAATGGAATATCAAAGCCATCACAAAGTGACCAGTCCTTAAAGGATTGAACTACAGCTTAAATCTAGTGAATTCCCCTCCTCCCATTGTACCTACAAGAAAATACCAGATATATCTCGTTGAACGTGAAGTACATAAATGAAAAGGCCATTATAGATATAGCTTGTAAAATAGTGAGTAAGGCTTGTGAGATGTTAACGCGTCAGACTTCGTTAACAGTAATACACGTGCGAGTAGTATTTCAAAGGATCTGCAAGAAATATATTGCAAAATTGTGAAAGAAGTGTGTTTATAAAGCATTATACCAATCAGTAGGTAAGCATAAAAATTGGAGGCTAAAGTTTCATATATGCTGTCCATACTGCTTCACGGGGCATTTTACCAACCTCCTTAGCCGGTGTATAGTAGCAGGGAGCGGGATAGGTAGCGCCTTGTACCTTCACTGTTCGACCAAGCTGTGGTGTAGGTTAGGAAACCTAGCACTAAATTTTTATGTGAAAATTACATTTTCGGTTTTTTAATTATATCGTATAAATATCCTTTGACACCTGCGAAACATTCTGGCCAAACATTTAAATGCCTAGCGCGCAGCTGGGGAGAAATGACTCAATGAATCACTTCCCCATACATTTTAGTTTTATCCTCTTCCACTATCTCACAGCGGTTAGCTACCCGGCCATGCCTCCCGCTATTCTCTGTCTACCTTAGAGAACCGGTCAGTCCTTCAGGTTTTGTCAGGAATTGGAGACGGGAAATACTCCACTGCACTCCTGTCACCCCTCTTCCCCTTGCCTGGTCTAGCGACATGTTTAATTTGCCCGCATGCTTAATTTTAACCACACTACTGGCTTTTTTTTGTTCCGTTTGGCATGTTGTACGAAATTTATTTCTTACATTTCAGTTTTTTTCTGATTTATATGTTTTCGGTGAGGGGAAATGTCTATTTTCCCATTATTTAAATTTTTGGAACGTCAAAGTGTAGGCTGCGAAAGCGAAATTGCTAGTCAACCAGGGAAATCCCCATGTCAAGTGGTGATAAGTCATGGCCAATAAAAAAGTGACGTCACACCCACTCAGCAACATAGGCCGCCTAGAAGGAAAATCCATAAAGAGCAACCAAACACCGCAGCTTCTAGAAACGTCGAGGAGAAAGCAGAAGTTTCGCTGCCATGCTCCAGCAGCGCAGTACAGAGCCGGCTAGCTCTGCTTCCCTCTCGGGGGGTCAGCCAGCCAATGCACCATCGTATGAGCGTGGTAGTCACCGGGGTCCCACGTTTTTTTTTTTTTTTTTTTTTTTTAACTACTTAACTAATTTTATTCTGGGGTCACTCTATTTATTTGAACAGTGGTGGTGTTTGTCCGGTACCGCCGAAGCAAACCGGATGATTGTGGGTGGATATTAAAGGTGGGTCATTGGCTTAGGCAGATCCAGTATCATGGTGGTGCCCTGACACTGACCTGCGGTTTGGGGGGAAGTTGGGTCGTACTGAAGGACCGATTGGAGGACCGACTGGAGATCTGGGGAGTGTCAGAAACTGCAAAATCTGAGCAAGTGAAGTCTGTAGTGATGATGTGTGTCCTTGTAGTATTTCCTCTAACGTCTTATGGACCTTGTGTATGCGTGAGTCGTTGATGTAGGTGACTACTTTCTCCAGCTGTTTGTTGCAGTGGTCTCGGAGGCTATTGTTGTCTTGATGGACTGTGGCAGGTAGCGTTGTTTGCAGGTTATGGGTGGCATCCTTAACGTCCTCGAGAGCACGAGTCAGGGCTGTCTCCCATGCTGCAACCGGGCCGGTGAGAGTCTGGAGTGTGTCTTGTAGTTTCTGCAGTGCGGCGGTGTTGTGGAGTACAGCGGTGTAAAGTTGGTTGTCTGCGGCGTCATGTTGGTCGGCGGTTTGGCGGTTGGTGTTGGTATGTTGTTGGTGTGAGACGGTGATGGTCTGCGAGGCGGAGAGTGGTTGTTGCGTGGGCAACTTGTGAACTGCAGGCGGTTGACGGCGTGGGTTCCTGGGGCACGCCGCCTGGCCCGTGAAGTGGCCAGTGCAATTGCACGTGGCACAATACACGGTGCGACGTGTCAGGTCATGGCTGGTGCAGGGTGTGGTGAAGGTGCCAGCGCCACAATAGTGGCAGCGTGGGGCGTCGGCGCAGGCGTCGGCGGTGTGACCGTACTGGCAACAGCGTCGGCAGGGAATAGGGCATACACCACGGCTAGCTTCAACTGGGAGCACCTGCCCAAGGGCAGGAAGCCCGTCCGTCAAAGCAGCACGGTAATCCGCCCCATCCCAGAACTCCAGGCGCACCAGCGGCGACGGTCCTCTGACTGTGATGATGCGCGTCGCTTTCATAAGAGAAGGCCAGCGACGTCGGGCTGCGCTGAGGAGGAGAGAGTCCGGAAGCTGCCGATGTACTCCGCGCACAACTGCGCTGTAACTCTGCAGCCTCGTGAGGTTAGGATGACTCTCTGTGGGCGTTCGGTATTCAACCTCTGGCTGTGTCGACTGTGTGCGGTGGGTGGTTGGTGTCGGCGTGGTGTCGCAGGCTGAGATAGCTTGTTCAGGTGCGGTAGATGGAGATGGAGTTGGCGAGGAGGCTGGCTGTGAGGCAGGGGCGGCGCTGGCGTTTTCAGTTTCCCCAGAAGGTACTTCGGCGGCTTCTTGGACTGCTGCGGTGGCTCTCTTCTTCTTTCTTCCTGCCATGTTGTCTCTGCGGCGCCTGTGACTGGACTCCCCCCGTCCCACGGAATCTGCAGGCACATTTTGTACTTGCAGCAGTGCAGCAACAATGTCCCTCAAAAATGACGGCCACCCGCATTCACTCCGCCCGGGTACCAACACCTCTAGTGCACGTGGACCTAGCAAGTCACATTGACCTGCAAGCTGCCTTGACTTCATGCCTGCCCTTATTAGGGTGGATGCTACGCGTCAAGGCTAGCATGCAGGACAGCCTGCTGCTGTGCCTATGAGCACGGCGAGGGAGTCTGCACAGCGCCACCGCAGTGGCACTATTGTGGAGCTTCTTGCCTCACTTTGGCACGCAAGGAGTACGCCCTCCGCCGACGCCGCTGCTACTGCGCCAGCTGTGGAGGGACCAGGCACTTCACCGGCCAGGCGCTCTATTCCCTGTGTCCCTGCAGCACGGCATCGCCTGCGCTGACACCGCAGGTTCTACATCAGCTACCACAGCCTCCATACGGTGTTCTTGAACCTGGCGGCTAAGCTGACAGTTGTGGAGGACCGTTTATACGAGCTACAGGACACCACTGCATCACATCACCATGTTCAGCAGAACACAGCCGAAATCATCGACGTCACTCTGAGGACCTGGAAGCTAATTATTCCCAGCTCAGAACCATCATGGACCAGGCAACTAGATCCACAAAGAAGAAACCAGCAGCAGCCACATCATGATTAAGATACGCAGAGAACTTCGAGGCGAGGATGAAGACACCACAAGATTGTCCAGATATTCCTTAAACCTATCCTTACCAAATGTCACCACCAACCCTCTAGGATGCAGTCAGCTTTCATGGCTTAAGCCTAGAACATATCATTTGACTTGCTCCCGTCCATTGGGCGGCAGCCATCAGCAATCCAAGTACTAACGCGGGAGCATATTGTGGGACCACACTACTTTCCTTTCATTCACATCATCCTTATCCGGTGGAGGTTTTTTAGATGTGTAGTGCCCTAGTGACGCAGTCAATACACCCCACTTGTGCCCTCCAACACAGCGGGAGTCCATAAATGGATTTTTCCTCCACTCCCAAAAGAAATCCACTCCGTCTGCAGAAACAAAATTACGCGGAAAGATAGTGCTGTATGTCTGGTTAACCCGATTTAATTTATCAACAACACTGCGAAGGTGATAATAAGTATCGCAATAATCGAAAATATACCGCGAAGTTATAACAAAACGGAAAACTGAAGTGCATATGTCCTGTATTCCTGGTACAAGGTAAATACATAGTTCACCAGGAATTCATAACTGCAGTGAGTACTCATTGTGAGCGAAAAATACAACTTGGCAGTTTCTAAAAGAGAGTTTGTGTTAGTAATATTCAAGTCCCAAATGCCTCGAACTGAGGTCTTCCTTGACGCTTATCTCCCTGTAAAGAAAAATTCTTGCTTCTCCGCTGACAAATCCTAGTCGGAGCAAAGCATTCACCAACCACAACGCAGAAATTAACTATACCGACGTTGCCCTGAGAAAAGTGAACTTAAAGAAAAATCCCCTCTCAAGCTTCAATCGAATACACAGGATGTCCCCATCCTCCTAGAGTCAACATCATATAGATGACAGAGATTTGTAAACTCAGCATTTTGACATACGGGACCCTTGGTTGGGAATGAATATTTTGGATAGTACGCGATCTTGATCAGTTTTGCAAGCTGATTTAATTTTCATACTCATAACCAACCTAAAGCTCACAGCAGATGTGGGAGCTGAATAGATCATCAGGGGTGAAAACGCTCTCGTCAGTGAACAATACAAACTGTGGTGAGTTTGGTACTGTGGTAAAACGCTGAATAATCCAATTACGGAACAGGAAAATCATTTGGCCTCAATGCTTGCAGTGATAAACTGTGACAGGAGTGCAATTGTTGTTCCTTAAACATTTTCTACACAGTGGAAATGTTTTGGAAACGTTAATCACATGGTAAATGGCTTGTTTGCCACATGATACTACACCACCTACTTATATTCTGGCGTCCAAACAGTTTTGTCCTTATGTCAAAATGCTCAGCTTAGAACTCTCTATCACGCGTATAATTATGACCTTAAGGGTTGGGGACATCCTCTATGCATCAGAGTAACTGAGCCAAACATTTGTAAAATAAGAGATAGGTGGGTAGGCAGACAGGCAGATTGACAGACAGACAGGCAGATTGACAGACAGACAGGCAGATTGACAGACAGACAGGCAGATTGACAGACAGACAGGCAGATTGACAGACAGACAGACAGGCAGATTGACAGACAGACAGACAGGCAGATTGACAGACAGACAGACAGGCAGATTGACAGACAGACAGACAGGCAGATAGACAGATAGGTAGATAGGCAGGCAGCCACGCAGGAAGGCAGGCAGCCACGCAGGAAGGCAGGCAGCCATGCAGGCAGGTAGACAGACAGACAGACAGACAGGCGGGCAGGCAGACAGGCATAGAAACAGAGGGACAGACAGACAGACGGACATATGGATGGACGGATGGATGGATGGATGGATGGACGGATGGACGGAGGGACGGAGGGACGGAGTGACGGAGGGACGGAGGGACGGAGGGACGGAGGGACGGAGGGACGGGTAGGTTGGTGGATGGTCAACAGTGACATAATGCTCATACCCTAGTTTCAAATATATTACATAGATGAATCTGCTAAACGGATTTGAAGAAACGCTACTTGATATATGCTTCATTTTTGTCATCTGAAAACACTTTAGACAAAATCACCAACGGACCCAGTTATATAGTAGGTAGAAGACACATTGCATTTTCCTATATACCTAATTCCTAGTAATCATGGTAAACACTCATCGAAAGTGATTATAATTGGGTGGCAGATTAGTTCCAAGTGTACTGCTTAAAAGCTTGGAAACTTTCAAACACATAATGGTAAAGATTTTGGAAACGGTATAGTAATAAAATTTGTGTTATATATACTTAAATGTTCCTTTTGATCAGATCTACGGTGTCTATAGTAAGTTCTTGCTATCTCTTAAGGTTATTAATACCAAATTCAGCAATACTGAGGGAAACCATTTGCAGAAAATTCAACGCATACAATATCTAAAACACATGTTATTTGTCCGTATTATGTTGTTAACTTTTGCTCCTCACAATTTCAACCATAGACAGAATGTTTTTTTCAGTTTTCTTTTGGTTAAATAATAATTCCAAATGCATAGGATGGATGCAATGCTTCCTCCAACAATAGTTGGTAAGCGGCAGAGAAAACAAAACCTGCATTTCTATCAATAATTAATCTGACGGATTATTCAATCATTAAAATTTAGCTTCAGGAATTTAAACTGTCACAACAAATTGCCACTCATTGCGCACATCTGACAGAAACAACGCTTTACATACTTCATTACATTTGCTATTTATGCCATGCAACATTGGAACATCAAAGACCACGCTAATTGCATTATCAAAAAATAATGATAAATTTGATGTTACGAGCAGGAATACTGAAATATTTACCTGTACCCTGAAGCAAAAAATTGATTATAAACTACTGAAACTTCCGGATTAAATGCTTATTACGCAATATGATACTGGAATCTACTCTTTATGCGGATAACATAAAAATATTTAAATGACAAGCTCAATAGTTGATGTTAGTTTATAGGTTTAAGGTATACTCCCTCAATAATTTTAAAAATCAACATTATTCGCCTATCAGAAGTGAACATTTAATACATTTTACACCTAATAGTCTCCAGAGTTACTTCATTTCTGAGAATTGATTCAAATTGCGAAACATTTTCTGATACAGTTGAAAACACATCTTCAGGTTTCTAAAGCGCCACACACTTTTGTGTAATACTTACTTAGCTTTAAGTATCTAGAGTGTACTTTAGGAATTAATCCTTAGTTTTTGAAAGGCTGTAAGCATTACATGAGTCTAACGGGATAAAGCTTTCCTGGATTGGCTGAGTACGAACTTGTACAAACATATATGTAATTTTCTATTATCACACGCTAGTTCAACTGCCTCTCACCTCACTTCTCTTGCGCCGTGAAGTTTGGCAACTATTTTAACGCACGAAGGGTTATCTACTTACGCTGATGCTGGCTGTAGTATATTGTGTATGGAGGTTGATGCCTTTTCGTTTTTCCGAAAATGAACTAGTGACACATATTTAGAATCCCTCTCTCTCTCTCTCTCCTTCTCTCTCTCCTTCTCTCTCTCCTTCTCTCTCTCTCTCTCTCTCTCTCTCTCTCTCTCACACACACACACGCACACACACAAACACGCACATACATACAAAACTCATCATGCATGTATGCTGGCGAAGAAAACTTATGTTGTATTGGTGCTTAAAACCACTAATAAATAATTGAAACCAAATAGAAACAGCAACATTAGGTAGACTATAGAAATATATTGTTGTTGTTATTATTATTGTTATTATTATTGTTATTATTATTGTTATTATTATTATTATTCTTGTTATTATTATTGTTATTGTTATTATTATTATTATTATTATTATTATTATTATTATTATTATTATTATTATTATTATTATTATTATTATTATTATTATTATTATTATTATTATTATTATTATTATTATTTATACCAACAAAGTTACTTCTGGTGTTTCTAGGCACACAGACCGTGTGTCGGCAATGTTTTAAGAGTTGGGAGATAAGCGGAAGATCCGTGGTTCAAATCCCAGCTATGACAGTTTCTCAGTCCTGACTCCACCTCTTACAATATATTATGTTTGTACAATGTAGTGATTTATAATTATGATGTATTTGTGATTAAATATATTACTCTTTTGTTATAATTGACTAATCATATTTAGAAACTGTTGACACACACACACACACACACATGGTTTACATGAATATGACAATATATAGTATGGCAATAAAATTGTGTTACATTCCTGTTGTATTCCTATTATCAGCAATAGGTTACTAAAGATAAATTAACCAATTATATATTATGTATGAGGGAAAACATGCTGCTTTATTTATTTCTTTATTTTTTTTTTGTACGCAGCAATAAACATTGTTATTACTGTGAGAATACTCTTCTGTTTATTTTTTCGTATAAAACCCATCCTTGCTATGCATTTAATGAACATCATTCAAACTCTTGATTTGCGACCCTTGAAAATATTCTCATAAGCACATTATACATTTCGCTAAGCTGGGCGCGCATCAAATTTTCCCTTTAGATTTTAATTCGTACGAAGTCCTGTCCTATTCTAGCCGATAAGCTATGCCCACCAATCATTATAAGAGGTCTATATGGCAAACTGAATGCACTCGCTACCTCATTGTCTTGTAGCTAATGCTGTGAAAGCGTAAATATGTACTTCGTTTCTACGCCGTTTTTTTTTTTTTTTTTTTTTTGTCATACACACATTCCTTCATTGGAGCTCGCTGCGTCTACACCTCGATTCTGCGTGACCATTGGGAGCTTGGTGTGCTTTGACTGCTTGGATCCTCGATTCAGGGGAATAAGCGGGAGAACGACCGCGGCGACGTGGTGGTGGAGCTAAAAACTACGCACCAACTCAGGTGAAAGCACAGTTTCGCGGCACGCTGCAAGACGTTTGACAGCAAACGGTAGCGTGTCGCACCAGTCATCACTTGCGCTTCTTCGACATCGATCCTGCTCCCGGAGGGGTGCGAGCAGGTACATAGCGGAGCCAGGTAACTATACCCCTTCCTTCATCACCATTCCCGACTCAGACAAACTGACTGACGGACCACGTGACTACGGGCTTGCAAGGCTGCAGCCAAAGGTGAGGACCCCTGGTCCAACACCTCAAGCCGTAATGGCTTGCCCAGGCGCCTCCTCCTCTAAGGAGGGGGTCCGGTCCTCTGCAAGCAGCCGGAGGGCAACCGTGCTGACCGACGGACCAACAACATCATCATCATGCATCTCTGTCCCCGAGGCGGTACCACCTGCGCGTAAAAAGCGCAAGTGTTCTGCCCCGCGACAGGTCATAGATAGTGAGTCACCACCACTGGTTTCCCATCATCCCTTCTCTCCCTCTGACTCAGAGGCAGACATGGATACTGACACCGAGGGCTTCACTGAGGTGAAGGGACGCCGGAGCAGGCGTAACTCCACGGGCTCTCAGCAGCAAGAACCACAGGTTACTACCCAACCCCCAACCAAAGGGGGGGAGAAAATACCGCCAATAGTAGCGGATGCTTTCAAGGAGCATACAAAAACCATGCGGCTCCTAGCTTCGCGCCTGAAAAGACGCTTTGAGGCAATAAGGAGGCCACGGAAAGTCAACATCAAGACCTCCTCACTTGAGGATTTTGAGGCAGCCAAGGCTGTACTTCGGGAATTAAAAATCCCGTTTTACAGTTATTCGCCCATACGTCCTTACGTGGAAAGGCGAATAATCAGAGGCCTTGCCTCCGACTGCTCTACCGAGGAAGTCAGGCTGGCACTCCTCGAAGAGCATGACATTACAGCAACAGTGGCCCAGCTGAAGAAGACTACGCCTCCGACAGAGGACCTGAAAAGGTGCCCATGCCACTGTTTCTGGTCGTGGTGGACAAAGTGCGCGACCAACAAGTTCAGCCC
This sequence comes from Tenodera sinensis, assembly GCA_030765045.1. Classification (NCBI taxonomy): domain Eukaryota; kingdom Metazoa; phylum Arthropoda; class Insecta; order Mantodea; family Mantidae; genus Tenodera; species Tenodera sinensis. Next base: position 285,521 of record JAUKNM010000025.1, on the reverse strand, counting down.
ATTGACACTGTGCGTCACCTAATCTACACTGCCGTAAAGGTGGAACGCTTTTACGGTAAGGAGGGTCCCGTGCAGTGTCGCAATTGCCTGGGATTTCACCATTCCAGCATGGCATGTGAGCGCCCGCTCGCATGTCTGCGATGTGGTGGAACCCACAGAGTGCAGGACTGCCCTAAGCCGGATACGGACAGGGAATGCGTCAACTGCAAAGGCGCGCACTGCAGTGTCTACAAAGGATGCGCGACGCGTCTGAAAATCATAGATAGCCGTCGCAAGGGACGTGCGGAAGCGGCAGAGGTCCGCCCCGGCGTTTCCTTCTCATACGCCCTTAATAGGGCAGAAAAGACACTGACCCAGGCAATAGTACCTGCCCCTGCCACGACTGAAGTTTCGGCACCTCCTCCAGGCCATACAGAGGAGTCTGTTGTGGCCAATGCTCCTCCTAAACCTAAGCGGCGAAGGAAACACAAGAGCAAGCGTCAAGCCGCGGAGAGAGCAAGCACAGCTCCTCAACAGCCTCCCAAGGCGCCGGCAGAGCAGTCCACTGAGGCAGCTCTGGCACCAAGGGATACTGCTGTTACAGCCGGCCCACAGGTGACACCTGTGGTCCCCACTGTACCCATGACCCCCCCTGCATTAGGGGGAACGCTCTCGCAGGCGGATCTGGAGGAATTTCAGGACCTAACCCTGTGGTTCAACAATATAATTAACAGAATCTTGCCTGCACTTCGTAAATTCAAGCTGCAATACGAAAGCCCTAACCTGAGCCCCATGCAGAAGCATGCCCTACTGGTCCAAACCCTGGCCCAGCTGTTCCCTAACTCAGCCAAGTAATGGCCTCCAGACTTGTCCGGAGACCATTCAGGGCTGCGTTCTGGAACGCAAATGGCATAAGGGGCCATTACCCAAGCCTTGTTGAGTTTGTGCAGTCGTATGGAATTGACATTCTGATGGCCTGCGAAACCCACTTGGATGCTGCAACCAACTTCTCGCTGCCGAGTTACGTCACCCATCGGTCTGATCGGGTCGGCCGACCGGGGGGCGGTACAGCCATTTTCATCAAGAACCACATCACTCACACACCCTTCCCTATCCCACCACTACAACACGTGGAGGCCTGTGCCATTAGGCTTGCCATTGGCGGGGTGGACACGGTGTTGGTAGTGGCATACGACCCTCCTGATAACCGCTTCTACGAAGCTGATATTAACACCCTCCTGAACCTGCATCCTGCGGTTTGCATCGCCGGCGACCTCAACGCTAAGCATGCACATTGGCATAGCCGCGCTACCAATGCCAAGGGGCGAGGGCTCTATCGCCTGATCAGCGGTAACCCAAGCATTCTTGCGCATGGACCGAGAGGACCTACGTTCCATCCGGCACGAGGGAGGCCAGATGTGCTCGATATCATGGTCACCAAAAACATCCCTTTTCATCTAGACCTCTCAGCGGTCAATGAATTGGACTCCGACCATGACCCTGTCTTGGTGGATTCCAACATTGACCTGCCAGCTCTGGTCACTCCAGACTGGACATACGAGGTCGACTGGGATGCAGCCATCCATGAACTCAACCAGTCTGTGGACCCGCGTCCGCGTGTCGATTCTATCGATACACTGGAGGCGGCAGCCACGGCATTCTCCCAACACATCCGGGATGTAGTGCGTGCCCACACGCACCGCATTCCATCCGACATACCTAACCCTCGCACCATTCCCATCGAACTCAGACAGTTGCTCAAAGCCAAAGCAACTGTCCGAAGGCTCTGGCAGCGTTTCCGCCATCCCAGGATACAGGCCGTCTACCAGCGGTTCAAGTCCCTGTCACGACGCCTGCTGCGTTTACACCGCAAAACAGCCTGGGAAAACACGATGGCAAACGTAGACCTCTCCGAGAAACAACCATGGCGGATAATTAGGTCCCTTAGAAAGGACAAAAACGCACATCAGCATCCTCTACATGGCACTCGCGGGAGACTCTCTTTTGAGCCCCAAGAGAAAGCCACGGCTTTCGCAGACCATCTAGAGTCCCAATTCGAACCCCGGGAAGATGTCCAGGACGAAGACTTTACTGAACTCGTGGAGGCGACGGTAGATTACCTCTATGAGGCACCTCCGCCGCCACGCGCAGAGATCCAAATCCCCTTAGTCACCCCAAGACAGGTGGCTTCTGAAATCAGAAGATTAAAACCTGGCAAATCCCCTGGTCATGATGGCGTCACGGCGCCCATGCTCCAGCACCTTCCCCGAAAGGCCGTAGTCCACCTGACGAGGATTTATAATGCATGTCTGCAGCTTCGTCACTTTCCTACTTGTTGGAAGGAGGCGAGGGTGGTCTGCATTTTGAAGCCCGGCAAGGACCCGGTTTTCCCTTCCAATTACCGTTCCATAAGCCTTTTACCTATCGTTTCAAAAATCTTTGAACGATTATTCCTATCCCGCCTCACTCCTCTCTTCGAGGAAAGGCAACTTATCCCGGATCATCAGTTCGGTTTCCGTCATGGACATTCCACTACACTACAGCTGCTGCGGCTGGTTGAGAAGGTTGCCCTGGGTTTCCAGGAAAACTTCAAAACAGTCGCGGTGCTTCTGGATGTAGAAAAAGCCTTTGCAACCACATGGCACCAGGGGTTACTGTACAAACTCAGAGAGGCTGAAATCCCTCCCCCCTACCTCACCCTGATTGGTAGCTTCCTTCGGGATCGCTCTTTTCGGGTGCGGGTGGAGGGGAAGTTGTCCTCGGTCAGACCCATAGCGGCTGGAGTTCCGGAGGGTAGCGTGCTATCGCCGTTGCTCTTTGCTGCCTACATGTCTGACCTACCCGTGGAACCGCATACTGTTACGTGCCAGTATGCTGACGATGTCCTCATACTGGCACAGAACAAAAATGTTCGGTACTGCTTCCCTCCACTTCAGCGACAGCTCGACGCTATCGGCAGGTGGAGTGAACAGTGGAGAATGGCCATTAGCCCGCAGAAGAGCCAAGCTCTACTACTGGGCAAAGTTCGAAACTGGCGGCCGGGTGTATCCCTGGCAATGCGGCGGAGAAGAATCCCTTGGGTTAACTCTGCCAAATACCTGGGGGTACTACTTGACCGTGGTCTAACCTTCACTCCACACGTCAGAACAAAGGTCGGTCAGGGACATGGCGCCCTGAGACAGCTATATCCCATACTCCAATCAACCATGCCCACATACCTGAAACTACGCTTGTACCGCGCGATCGTCCCGCCCCTGATCCTGTACGGGTGCGAGGTCTGGGGTACGGTGGCTCGTTCCACCATCCGCAGGCTGCAGACCGTGCAGAACAGGGCGCTTCGGATGATCTACGGTACCGACCGTAGGTTTCCATCACACATCCTTCACACTCATTCCGGCATCCCATACATTGTGGACGTAGTGCGGGACAGGACTCGCACAATGTATGACAAACTCATACCTCACCCAAACCAGCTGGTGAACAGCCTGGGGCAATATGACCATCGCCTCCCTAGGCGGAGACAGAGCTACCGTCTACCCAAGGACGCCCTTGGCTGGTAGGTACCGCTTTGCCTTCATCATCCTTCACACCTATCACCTATTCCCCCGGTTTCCTGTCACTGGCACTGCATTGCTCGCCGGCCAAGGCTGACGAAGTAATCAGTAGGGAAAAGGTCGCTTGGATGGCTAGACATCCAAGATCCGACAGATCCCGCCGCCAGTGACAACACAGGAACCCACCCTGCATCATCAGACATACAAAGACAAAAAAGCCTGTTACATATACCAACCTATACCACCACACGGGTAAATCCGTATTTAAACGGATAGGTACCGTGGCCACCTTACCATCCGCCTGGGTTAACCCAGACGACTAGTACTCACTCCTGGACTCCGCCGTTTTGTATTACTTATTGGTTAAAGTTATTTGGCAAAAGGACTGTTACATTCTTGCACCGTGGCCTAAAGGAACAAATGAAATGGTCAAGCCTTCATAAAATGATAAATAATGTGACGTAGAGGCAAGAGGCAGTGAGATTATCTTAGGCGTTCTTTGTACAAAATATTTTAAAAGGGCATATTTTTCCATCTGCTTCATGTCACATCTGGACGTTTGTAGCAATGATTGTATTACATATATCCTTATATGTACCTATAACGGGGTGGGAGAATACGTAGGCTTAAGGTATAGTTAAATATTTCAGGCTTTTAAATTTTGTTCTCGTTGTATAGCCAAGAGGTACAAAACAAATAACCCATTCCTATTTGAGAAAAGTGAAGTATTGAAAAATTCAGACAAATAAGCAGGAATATGTCAGAAATGGTTCATTCCACCAAAAACTGTACTTGCGATATATACTCGTATATGATGTGTTTTAATGAGATCTACATTCTTTTATGTAGTCAGATTTTGTCTATCTCTTACTTTATCAGTTATGCAAAAACCACTCAGGATGAAGATGGCTTCTGAGGATATTCCTCAGGATAACTTTAATTTGGCATGAACATATCTTATACACATGATATTTTAATGAAAATCGTTAAGAGACTTCTTTTGAGAAAAATTCGAAAACTCTTCTTCCTTGGGGCAAGTATTTAGTAGAGAAAGTAAAATTATGTCCATAGCAGAATCTTAGTCACGGCACTACTTATGAATTTTGATACAGGTAGTAGACCAAAACGAAAACTGATTCTTCATTATAGCTTGAGTCTATACAATCCTAACAACCTGCTATCATTTTGCTTTTTCTATCATGTACGTGATAGGTAGACAAGATATTGTATTCCAACCATAAATTCGATATCAAGATTTCGGTGGAAATACGCGGGTTGAGATCCCCGAATATAAAATATTTTTTTTTAGAAAATGGTCTGTGCATGTCAGCCTGTATGTGTGTAGGCACGCGCGTGCGTGTGTGTGTGAGAACCGTCTCACTCTAAAACTAATGGTTGGTTATATTATATAGCAAGCTTTAAACCCTTTAAAACGGCAGTATTAAATAAAACATAATAAACAGAGGTTCTTTCAAAAAGTGCCTGATATTGCAGAAGGAGTTGGGATTGGTCAAAACGGGAATAAATGTTCCTATACACATACATATGTCTGGAAACAAATGCGTGTTGAGATATGAGCCATTTTATTTTGTTGAGTATTTCTACCAGACAATCAACTTCATACAACAAGCGAATTATTCTGAACAATTTACTCTTACAACGTTTATTACAACAACATTTTGTCGGGTAAATATGCATAAGCACTAAACGGATGTTGTGATGATTTTTGTCATTCTATCCTGTGGTAACATCGGAGTGTTACGTCGATACTAAGGGATGCTCCCTCTGGTTACCATGCTCTCTTGCAATGCTTCAACTCGTCCTTCTTCTCTTTCGAATACACTTGGCTGCTTTCGGATTTGGGCACATGCATTGGTCGCATGTTCTTCTAACGTATGCGCATTATGTATTAAATGTTTGGTTTAAGAGTTGTCACACAATGCGTAGAAAACGGGTTAGGGCCCCGTCATGCATAAACCATATGCGTTACCTTTCTGCATGCACAAGGCCCTCCAAAAATACGATAACTCATCGTGAAGGAATCAATGACACACAGCATCTGTTAATCTGTTCGGTAAAATGTATGGCCCTAGGAGTCTGTTACTCCCAATTCGTGTTTATACTAAAACAATCTTAATACCTGGAATCCATAACTGCTCTAGGATTTGCATCTGCCCATACATGTGTTGTGGTATTTACTGTGACATTTATGGTGAATTTTGCCTCATTCGTAAATAAAATGTAGACCTTAAATGGGGGTCTTCAGCACCTGAATGACAGACATCTGATCTGGCATAGTGGTTAGGTGGCCTAAGAGCTTGCACACATTAGTAGCTACCTGTTCATGCAAAACAAACCACGCAAGAGTTTGGTTGATACCTTCAGCAGCTCTAATTCTTCGCACACTTGTTTGAGGATCAAGTTCTCCCTGCTGTAACACCCATTGTTCCATTTCCGGTGTGCGAACGGTACGAGGTCTACCGCCATCGTTATCCTGGCTGCAAATGCTCCCATTTTTGCAAGTCGCTGGAATAGCGTAGCGAAAAACATTTCCAATGAGATGTTGCGGTGTGGACGTGTTTCAGCGTACATGATACGGGCCTTTCGTTGACTACCATTGGCCAACCGATAGCAGAAAACCATGTCTGCCATTTCCCTCGAGGAATAGTATGACTCCATTTCACTGTTTACGTTGTGGACACAGCAGGAAACAGTAACATCGTTCGGATCCCTCATTACAATGCAGACACCTCGTATGACCGAAAATCAGACACGTACAAAGACCTTCAACAGGATCACAGACTGCTCCACCAAAGGCAACTCAGCCTCAACACGGGTAATATGGCTGCTCAACAGGTATTTGTTTCCGGACATATGTTCAGAAGAATATTTATTCTAGTTTTGGCCAATCCCAACCCCTATTGCAATGTTGGACAGTTTTTTTTAAACACTCAGAATGTAATTAAACAATTTGTGTATAAATCACGAACCGTGGAAGGTTCATAGCAACGCCGGAATTCCAACTATGGGTTGCCAAAGAACAGAGAGAGAAAGAGGGGAGCAGCGGCATCTTCAAAATGTTCACCTTTTCGTGACCTCATACGCAGCGGGCGTGTTTGAAACACTCAGAAGATACAAGACCCAGAAGAATGCCCAGGAGAAAAGTGCACTGATTATTTATGTCAGAGGTCGAGAAGAAAGAAATTTGCGTGAGTTGGAACAAAATTTAAGTGGAAAGCATGCGAGTGTAAATTATAAAACCTCCACCAAATACGTAGGAATAGCAAAGTGAAATTGTTGCATTTTGGATGTGAAATACGTCACGAGACATTTCAATAATAACCCACGCATTAAAATATTAATAAAAGTAAAATTTCTAACAAAGCTTAAAAGCTGCAACAATATTAGCGTGAAAAAATCTAATATTATTTCATGAAAGGAACGAGAGAAAGTATCGTTTCTTGAAGTTGTGTTTCTAGAAAGAAATTAGTAAAATTGGACTTAAAAAGTTATTATAAAGACAATAATATTACTCTGTTGTATTGCGTAACTACTGACACTGAATACATTATACATTATCTGTTTGTGTTAAACAGAGCCAGAAATTGATTGCATTCTTCGAAGATGCAAATAATCGATGTTCATAAAACCGATCTAAACGATTCTACTGTATCGTTCAATTAGTAATTAGTAAAACATTCCTAAACCCCAGTTTAGTTGCAGTGAAGACACATACTTAGAAACAGCTAGCCAAAAGATAAAAGGCTAAATAATATTACAATTTGCTATCACGAAAGCCAGCTGAGCTAAGTAATTTCACATGCGGCCAATGTTCTGCTACCAAATACATTCCACATATCACAATTCTTAGATACTGCCACTTTATAGTAAATCCGGCCCAAGAAAGACACTTAACACCAACATCGCTAATGTATTAGTCCGCGCAGCATGTGAAGAAACGCGTGTGATGTCGCGCGCTGTTAGTAACGCGACATCATTTATTGTTCATGTACAACTTGTACCAAAAGTTTAAGGACATCCATTGATATTTTTAATTTTCTCTTCCAAGAACACATTGCATTATACATATTGCTTTAAATATACATTGCAGATGATTTTATGCTTTATTGGACCTCCTTTGGCTCCTCCTTTGGACATAGTAGATTACTCTTTTGGGATACTCAACAACATTGCTACACTCTTGCATGACATTGTTATTCCAAGATTCGGATAATGCCTCTCGAAGTTCTCGGTGGTTCTTGGGTCTGAGGGCAGCTACTCCTGTACTTTCCGATCCCATATGGAGATAGCTGCCATAGTTCTAACCTCCCAGGGCGATGCAACCCTTGGCGTACTAATGCGCTCCAGGTCTGAAACTTGCCACTTTTCCTATATTTTTTTATTATCTGTACCACACATGTTTTACTTATCCCCTGTTGAATTTCAATATCTCTGTATAACTTGCCGCATTTATACAAACCACTCACTAGCCATTTAATGTCTTTCTTCATGTTTTTTAACCATTTTTGCTTAACAATCTCTTTTTGCACCAGAGCAAAATGGAAGCTACAGATACAAGACATGCATGTCATGGCATCGTAACAAGGTCAACATAGCACCATTCAAAGATGCAAATTGCAGTATGCACCATACATTATAAGCAGACACCACTCTGACTTCTCTAGCTCATTGGGATAGAACCTTTTGGCCTGCTTTGAACAACTTAATAAATAAATCACTATTTTTCTCTCACAAGGATATTTATTTCTTCATTGTTGATTTACAATAAACATGACAACTGACTAACGTTTCTGATCATGCTACAAAGTGTGACAGCATCTATGTCATATAATTTATCTCCCTACAAAGTCATTGCCAAGTGATGCTAATTTAAACTCTTTGTTTCCAATGTGTTTTAAAGTTATAAACATTATGTTAATTGTTGACAAAAAATGTCTTTTTTATAAGTATTCCTCACATTTGTGCCTTTCCCTCTGGAGAAAAATAAAATTAACATGTCACATATTTTCATGACCACATCTTCAAAAAGGTTATAAAACGATATTTTTTCGCTTTTTCTAAAACTGGAAAAATCTAACTCCTTAAAAAATAATGACATATACATAATTATTTCTTTAAAATATACCCTTTGTTAAGATAAATTCTTAGCAAAACATAAGACCCCATTTCAGTTAAATATGCAGGTGTCCATAAACTTTTGATAGATACTGTATTTCGCGAGATAGATTATAGGCAATACCTATGCCCACCACGTGTCTTCTCATATTAAATTAACCTATGTCTCGCCCAAGTAATATCTTTCTACTCCCTAACCCATAGCGGCGAATGTTTCTCAAATATGCATGCCTCCATAAAACAATGTCATCACTGTCAAGTATCATCTTCATGCTATTTCTTTTCACAAATGAATACCTTATTTTTATTAATAAATCATGGAAGCTGGATTTCCTAAAATTAGGCAAATCGGTATCACTATTGACTGCACTTAGTACGTTGTTGATTGTTGATGGTTCATTTTCAAAAAAGAACATGAACTTTAGAGCTAATTGCCCACTTCACAAAATGGTGTACATTTTCTAACTATATTAGGCTTTCTCCTCTTCTTACACGGTGTTTATTCACAGCCACTTTCTTTGAACTGCTTGCGATCACACACAATGCTGGTTTCTGATACTTCGGTATGTTACGTTTTTAATTTCACTAAATCATTCACAAGTTCACCCGGATTGTATTCCATTAGCTTGTGAAATACATTTAGCACAATTTTTTCATTACTTTTAGTAGTTTTCCCTTAGTGTTTTTTAACCCCCAGCACTCATTTTTTACGCGGTCATGGTACTGCAACTTACAAATTAGCCGCAATATTCCTTATTGGCCACTGGCATACTCTGTTCACATGTTTAAAATTCAAAAAGACACAATTATTACTGAGTGAACCTTTCCTGTTCCCATGTAAAACTTTTAAATGAGTATGCTACAAGGGAAACAATCATCATTGCTAACAGACTTTGACAGGCAATTAAGAGCCAAGAGAGCCAAGAGCCAAATCAGGTCGCTCGGGTTTACCCGAGCGGGATATATGCCCACGGTACCTATCCATTTAGTATGGATTTACCCGTGAGGTATGAAAGATGTAGTCATTTTACAAGCTATTTTTGTCAGTGTCAGCCAATGGTGATGATTGGTTACTCTCTCTTGCTATAGACTAGGGATATGAGTGCCAGTTAGAATGTCTACCCATCCTGGGGCACCCATGCCCCTCTGCTCACTTAGCAAAGGTCAGCTTGTCTAACCAGCAAGTCAAGCAGTGTCAATTTAGCGAGAAACCGAATGCATTGGAATGTTTGGTGAAATGAGGAAGCAGCGAAGCTAATTAGCCCAAGACATCCTTGGGTAAACGATAGCTTTTGCGCCTCCTGGGAAGATGGGGATCATATTGTCCCAGGGTATTCACCAGCTGGTTAGGGTGTGGTGTAAGTTTCGCATACATAGAGCGGGCTCTATCTCGCACAACATCCACAATACATGGAATGCCAGAATGAGTGTGGAGAATATGGGAAGAAAATCTACGGTCAGTATCGTAGATCATCCTAAGGGCCCTGTTCTGCACGACTTGCAGTCTGCGGATGGTGGTTTGAGCCACGAATCCCCATGCCTCGCATCCATACAGGATCAGGGGAGGGATGATCGCACGATAAATGCGTAGTTTAAGTCGTGTAGGCATAGTTGACCTAAAGATGGGATAGAGCTTTCCCAGAGCTCCGTGACCTTGGGCAGCTTTAGCTGTGACATGTTTGGTGAAGGTGAGTCCTCGGTCTAGTTGTACACCAAGGTACTTGGCTGTGTTGACCCAAGGGATTCTCCTCTGACCAAGTGTCAGGTCCCTTTCTGGTCTCCAGGAATGAATTTTGCCTAACACAAAAGCAGAGCTTTTCTGTGGACTGATTCCCATTCTCCATTTTTCACTCCAACTCTCAATGGCATCTAGGTGTCTTTGCAATGGGGGAAGGCAGTAACGTAGATTTTTGTTACGGGCCAGTATGAGGACGTCATCGGCATACTGGCACGTAACAGTGCTGGGTTCAACGGGGAAGTCAGACATGTATGCGGCAAAGAGCAGTGGCGATAGAACACTACCTTCCGGTACTCCGGCCGCTATTGGTCTGATAGTTGATAACCTGCCCTCCACTCGCACCCTGAAAGTGCGGTCACGAAGGAAACTGGCTATGAGGGTCAGGTAGGGGGAGGGGAGATTTGCATCTCTAAGTTTGTACAGTAGGCCCTTGTGCCATGTTGTTGCAAAGGCCTTATCCACATCTAGAAGTACTGCGACAGTTTTGAAGTTTTCCTGGAAACCCAGGGCAGCCCTCTCAACAAGACGCAGGAGCTGTAAGGTAGTGGAATGGCCTTGACGGAATCCGAACTGATGATCCGGAATGAGCCTCCTTTCCTCAAATAGAGGAGTTAGACGGGACAGTAGAAGTTTTTCAAAAATTTTCGAAATTATTGGGAGTAGACTAATAGAACGGTAACTTGATGGAAACTTGGGATCCTTGCCTGGTTTCAATATGCAAATCATCCTCGCTTCCTTCCAAGCAGTAGGGAAGTGTCGGAGATACAGGCAAGCATTGTAAATTCTTGTCAAGTGGATAATGGCTTTGCGAGGCAGGTGTTGTAACATATGTGTCGTAACACCATCATATCCAGGGGATTTGTTGGGTTTGAGACACCTAATTTGCGAGGAAACTTGCCTTGGTGTGACAATTGGTATGCGAGTCGCCTCGTGAGGTGGTGGAGGATCCTCATAGAGGTAATCCACCGTTGCCTCAACTAGTTCTGAGAAGTCCTCGTCTTCTATGTCCTCTCGGGGCTCAAATTGGGACTCTAAATAGTCCGCGAAGTCAGTGGCTTTCTCTTGCGGTTCGAAAGATAATCTCCCGCGAGTGCCATGTATAGGATGCTGATATAGCGTTTTGTCCCTTCTCAGGGATTTAATTATCCGCCAGGGCTTCTTTTCAGAGAGGTTTACGTTCCTCATGGTGTTTTCCCAGGCCTCTTTGCGATGTGCACGTAAGAGGCGTCTAGCCAGGGTCTTAAATCGCAGATAAATTGCCTGCAATCTGGGATGGCGGAAACGCTGCCAAAGCTTCCGAACTGTTGACTTAGCTCTTAGCAACAGTCGGAGTTCGTTTGGGATGGTTGTGGGGTTAGGAGTATTGCAAGGAATGCGGTAAGTATGCCCTCGTATCACATTTGATATTTGTCGGGAGAATGCATTTGCCGCTAATTCTAACGACTCGATAGAATTTATATGCGGTCTGGGATCCACTGATTGGTTCAGTTCAAGGACGGCTGCATCCCAGTCTACCTCATACGACCAATCAGGAGTTACCAATGCTGACATATTAACATTGGTGTCGATTAACACAGGATCGTGGTCAGAATCCAGTTCATTGACTGTCGTCAGGTCTATATGGAATCTAAAGTTTTTAGTGACCATAATATCCAGCACGTCCGGTCTCCCTCGGGGAGGATGAAAAGTGGGCTCTCTCGGTCCATGAGCTATGAGGCTTGGGTTACCGCTTATAAGGCGGAATAGTCCTCGCCCCTTCGCATTGGTGGCACGACTATGCCAGTTGGCATGTTTTGCATTTAGGTCACCTGCAATGCAGACCACAGGGTGGAGGTTTAATAAAGCCGTGTAATCTGCTTCATAGAAGCGGTGATCAGGGGGGTCATACGCCACTATCAGCAATGTATCTAGACCACCTAAAGATAGCCTAATAGCACAGGCTTCTACATGCTGAAGTGGTGGAAGAGGGAAAGGCTTATGTGTAATATGGTTCTTAACAAAGATGGCTGTACCTCCCCCTTGTCGGCCAACCCTATCAGACCGATGGGTGACGTAATTAGGGAGGGAGAAGTTGGTGGCAGCATCCAAATGAGTTTCACAGACCATCAGAATGTCGATTCCGAAATACTGTACAAAATTAGAAATATTAGGGTAATGACTCCGTAGTCCGTTTGCGTTCCAAATCGCAGCTCTAAATGGTCTCCGGACATGTCTTCCAGCCATTATTGAGCGGAGTTGGGGTAGAGCTGTTCCAGTGTCTGAAGCAAGATGGAATGCTTCTGCATGGGGGTCAGGTTGGGGTTGTTCAACTGCATCTTACAGTTTCTCAGAGCAGGTAACGCCTTGTTTATTAAATCCCCAAACCATGAGGATAAAGAGCTAAATTCCTCCAGGTCACTTTGCGAAATAGTCGCTAGTGTGGAGGAGGATGTTGCCGTGTTAGGCATTGGTGGGATAGGGGTAGGGGGAATATCCCTAACCTTGGATATAGGCTCTGCCTCTACAGGTGCGTCTGTAGTTATTACAGGAGCTTGTGGCTCCGAAGTTACATTGGGGGCAGAAGATTTGCTCTGCCTAGGTTTTCTGTTCCTCCTCTTCCTGCGTGGTTTTGGTGCAGGGGGTTTAGGCACTATTGCCTTTTCTATAGGACCTGGAGGTGGTGGCACAGAATTTGATGGGGAATCGCTCTTTGGTGTAGCAGCCTCTTGTTCCACTCGACGCAGAGTGGACTCTGCCTTATTTAAGGCATTGGAAAAGGACACACCTGGGCGAACCACTTGATCATCTGGGCGGTTCTTGCGGCGGCTCTCTATGATCTTTTTCCTTGTGGAGCATCCTTTGTACACACTTACGTGTGTACCATCACAATTAGCGCACTTGCACTCTTCCCTAGGTTTAGGGCAGTTCTCGAGCAAGTGGTTCCCTGCACACCGCAGACATGTAAGCTTTCGCTCGCACATCATGCTGGAGTGATTGTACCCCATGCATCGGTAACATTGCACAGGTCCCTCTCTGCCATAATACCTTTCCACTTTGACTACAGTGAAAATTAGTTTCCTTACTGTGTCAATTGGTTGTACTTCTTGGTTAAGTACTTTGTCAAGTACTACCAAGAATAGTGGCATAGGAACTTTGTTAATACCCCCCTCGGTATTAACGGTTCTCTTCAACTGTGCCACTGAATTGACAGTTATGCCATGTTCTTCTTTAAGTGCAGTTTTGATTTCATCAGGGGTGCACTCTGAGTCTAAGCCTCTGATGACTCGGCGCTCAATGTGTGGACGTTGTGGTGAGTACGAGTAGAACGTTATGTTCATTTCTCGTAACACCAACTTAGCGGTTTCTAAATCACCCAAACTGTGGGTAAGGATATGGACGCTCTTAGGCTTCCTTTTTGCCTCAAAAGTATACTTGAGGTGTTTGGCCAGTGTACGCATTACCCTAACATGGTTAGGGAATACGTCCGCAATGATTGGCGGAATTCTTGGCCCCTTCTTGGCTTGGGATGATGCAACATTCTGAGGATGTTGCATCATATTGGATGATGCAACATCCTGTGCATGTTGCATCATATTTGGTGATGGCGTCTGTTTTCCCCGTTTACGGTTTTCCACAACCGTAAACTCCCCCAGCTCCATATCGGACTCGGAGTCAGATTCAGGTAAGGGATTGTTTGAACCCAGGCTCTCTAGTTCTGCCATGGGTATGTGGCGTGGAGTAGAGCACTTACGCTTTTGCGTATCGGTCTTGGAGCGCTTCCTATTTGGCTCCACTGCTTCAGGTGATAAGGATCTATATGAAGATGATGTCGAAGTTAATTGTCCATCATCGGCAGTAAGCGCGGTTGCCCTCCGGCTGCTCACAGAGGACCGCACCTCCTCTAAGGCGGCGCCTTTGCGAGCCATTTCGGCTCGAGGTTTCAGGCACAAAGCCGTCAACCCTTGGCTAGGATCTTGTGAGCCCGCTGTCACGTAAGTCGTCAGTCTGAAAGTCTGTCAAGGAAAGAAAGAATAAAGCAAAAGAGTAGGAAGAAAAGGGAAATACCTGAGTAGCTTTCTATGCCACTCCGGGAAGCTAGCCTGTGGTGAGTTCCAAAGCTTGCTTGCCAAGCCCCTTTAGGAACTACACCAAATTGTGCTGTGACTAATATAATGTATTAGTCCGTAGATTGAAGCGTGCAATCCACCGACGCACACCACAACACTCCACCAAGTCGGCACGGGATCTCCTGCTCCGGCGAGTCAGCTTTCTGGATACCGTCTTTCCACCAGTGAGAAGCAAATCACGTCCGCTCTGGTCGAACGACGACGCGAGGTGAATGAATGGATGATGACAGGCAATTACATTAGAAAGTCGCGGATATATTTGGTCTTCTTCCTCCGAGTGTTTTGGTCAAGGACCAATGAGAGCGTTCACTGCGGTCACGTGCTTACAGCCACTACGAATGTTTGTGTATTTCAAGCGGCTTGCTTATTTTGGGAGCGAGTATTGGCTTGATATTGCACTGGTCAAAAATGTGAGGCCTCACATAATATTATATACAGTGCCAGCTCTATCTTCTGACCACTATCCAGTCCTCATCACTTTTCCATCTAAACCAACATACAAACTAGCACGGCCAGTTCCCTCGCCTCGAACTACAAACTGGGAAAAGTTCACCAATATATTGGAACAAGTTCAACCACGCCTTGAACCCTGCACAACTTCCCAGGAAGTTGAACTATTGGTGAAAAATACAACAGAGGCTATAGTGTCTGCGATCAAGAGCGCATCGCCAAAGCCAACACTACACCAATTTAATAGCGAGCCTCTACCTGGGAGGATAAGGGCCCTAATACAGAACAAAAATAGAGCCAGGAGACGTTATATGTTCTCCAGGTCCCCGGAGGACAAGACATTTTACAGACGTCTACAGGAGGAACTTAAGGTCGAACTCCGCCAACATTCAAACAACAAATGGGAGTCTCACCTTTGTCACTTAAAACCAGAAGACGGCTCTCTTTGGCGGACAACCAAAGTGCTAATGGGTATTCCACAACAAAACCCACCTCTTCGACACGGACAGGTGACAGCTCAGTCGGGAAAAGAAAAAGCTGAATTGCAAGCTAGATATCTAGAAAAATCTTTTATGGCAGCGGATGCAGCTGACCAGGACCACATTACCCAAGTCCAATCGGAGATTACCAACTTTCTCCAGTTTCCTGTTGATTATTCTCACCTTGAGGAAACGTCAGTGCAGGAAATCACAAGATATATACGCAAGCTTGCTCCCTACAAAGCCCCAGGATTTGACGGAATCACAAACGCCGCTCTAAAAGCCCTTCCACCTGATTGGCTGAAACTATTGGCTCACATTTTCAATGCCATACTTAGAACTACGCACTTTCCACAAACATGGAAGTATGCGAAAGTTATCACCATATGCAAGCCAGGAAAAGATCCGTCATCTCCAGTGAGCTTACTTCCCGTTCTGGGCAAGCTGTTTGAGGACGTGGTACAGACACGGCTAAGGAGTACCTTAGACAGGCACAACGTAATTAGGCCCGAACAGTTCGGCTTCAGAACATCACACTCAACTGTTCACCAACTTCTCCGGCTGGTGGATGAGATATACACAGCTTTTAACAGATGTCATTACGTCTCAGCCCTATTGTTGGACGTAACTAGGGCTTTCGACAGCGTGTGGCATGAGGGACTTATTTCTCGCCTCCTCACATATCAAGTTCCATCATATCTCATCCATCTACTGCGCTCTTATCTTCAAAACAGAGTTTTCGCTGTAGCTTATGAAGATGCTACTTCCACCTCTTATCCTATACGTGCCGGCGTACCCCAAGGCAGTGTACTGGGACCCACACTGTTTCTCCTGTACATAAATACTCTTCCTACACTACCACGGTGCTCACTCTACCTTTTTGCGGATGATACCGCTGCTACCTCAACATCCTCAAAAAATTATATGTCAGCTAGGCGCATTCAACAATATGCTGACCTACTGACCACCTGGTTCAATCGATGGCGGTTACGTATCCACCCTCAGAAAAGCCAAGCTATAACCTTTGGCCGTCGCCCGATGGTTGACGTGGCACCTATCCGCTTGGCGGGGGAAGATGTACCGTGGTCTAATTGTGTCAAGTACCTAGGAGTTACCCTAGACGTCAAACTTACCTGGAAGACACACCTGGAAGACGTCAGCAATAGGGTTAATAAAAGAATGGCAATGCTGTACCCGCTTTACAACAGGAGATCTCACCTGTCCTTGGACAACAAACTGCTATTGTATAAGCAAGTTCTTAGACCAGCCTTTACATATGCCTGCCAGATCTGGGGAGTAGCAGCTCAAACACACCTGAGACAGCTAGAAGTTCTTCAGTCAAGATATCTAAGAACGGCTACAAACTCTCCATGGTATATACCAAATGCTACCATTCAGAAGGATCTTCACTTTCCCTCAGTGAAGCAATACATCAACATACTTTCACAACCTTTCTTTGACAAGCTCCCTTCCAGTTTCAACCAACTAATACGGGGACTAGGCAAGTATGACTTGGACCCTGGAGAGCGCTATAAACGCCCACGACTTGTTCTTGGCAACGTAAAAAAAAAAAAAAAAAAAAAAAAAAAAAAAAAGGAATTCATGACATAACTTACTAACGTGACATAACATACTAACATCCTTTTGAAATCCTAAAGCATACTCAGACATACTTAATTAAAAAAACATACACCAACAAACCAACCTTATTACCGTCTCTTATGTAAGACATCTTACACGGCCAGTAGAGGGTTGATACCCTGACCTGGCAATAACCGGAGGGCGGTCTGCAAGATCTTCTGCAACCATAACCCTCCAGTGCTTTTCGCAGTCGTCGTGGGAGCGAGTCCAGTCACAGCCGCCGCAGAGACAACATGGCAGGAAGAAAGAAGAAGAGAGCCACCGCAGCAGTCCAAGAAACCTCCGAAGTACCTTCTGGGGAAACTGAAAACGCCAGCCCCGCCCCTGCCTCACAGCCAGCCTCCTCGCCATCTCCATCTCCATCTACGCCGCCTGAACAAGGTATCTCAGCCTGCGACACCACGCCGACACCAATCACCCATCGCACACAGTCGACACAGCCAGAGGTTGAATACCGAACGTCCACAGAGAGTCATCCTAACCTCACGAGGCTGCAGAGTTACAGCGCAGTTGTGCGCGGAGTACATCGGCAGCTTCCGGACTCTCTCCTCCTCAGCGCAGCCCGACGTCGCTGGCCTTCTCTTATGAAAGCGACGCGCATCATCACAGCCAGAGGAGGCGGCGCCGTGGCCGAGCGGTTAGCGCGCTCGCCTACCACCTAGGCGGCCCGGGTTCGATCCCAGGGACCCGCATGTGGTATTCGTGGTGGACGAAGCGGCGTCAGGGCGGGTTTTCTCCGGGTGCTCCGGTTTCCCCCGCCATCTCATTCCACCGGTGCTCCATCTTCATTCCATGTATCATCAGTGTGACCGCCTGCGGTGCCGTAGTAGTAAAAGCGGGCGTTAAACACAAGACACACACACAGCCAGAGGACCGTCGCCGCTGGTGCGCCTGGAGTTCTGGGATGGGGCGGATTACCGACGGGCTTCCTGCTCTTGGGCAGGCGCTCCCAGTTGAGGCTAGCCGTGGTGTACGCCCTATTGCCTGCCGACGCTGTTGCCAGTACGGTCACACCGCTGACGCCTGCGCCGACGCCCCACGCTGCCACTATTGTGGCACTGGCACCTTCACCACACCCTGCACCAGCCATGACCTGACACGTCGCCCCGTGTATTGTGCCATGTGCAATTGCACTGGCCACTTCACGGGCCAGGCGGCGTGCCCCAGGAACCCACGCCGTCAGCCGCCTCCAGTTCACAAGTTGCCCACGCAACAACCACTCTCCGCCTCGCAGACCATCACCGTCACACACCAACAACATGTGAACACCAAGCGCCAAACCGCCGACCAACACGACGCTGCAGACAACCAACTTCACACCGGTGTACGCCACAACACCGCCGCACTGCAGAAACTACAAGACACACTCCAGACTCTCACCGACCGGGTTGCAGCATGGGAGACAGCCCTGACTCGTGCTCTCTAGGACGTTAAGGATGCCACCCATAACCTGCAAACAACGCTACCTGCCACAGTTCATCAAGACAATAGCCTCCGAGACCACTTCAACAAACAGCTGGAGAAAGTAGTCACCTACATCAACGACTCACGCATACACAAGGTCCATAAGACGTTAGAAGAAATACTACAAGGACACACATCATCGCTACAGACTTCACTTGCTCAGATTTTGCAGTTTTTGACACTCCCCAGATCTCCAGTCGGTCCTCCAATTGGTCCTTCACTACGACCCAACTTACTTCCCCCCAAACCGCAGGTCAGTGTCAGGGCACCGCCATGATACTTGACCTGCCTAAGCCAATGACCCACCTTTAATATTTACCCACAATCATCCGGTTTGCTTCGGCGGTACCGGACAAATACCACCACTATTTAAAAAAAAAAAAAAAAAAAAAAAAAAAAAAAAAAAAAAAAAAAAAAAAAAAAATTGGGAGCACATTAGGTACTGAGTTCATTAAGAAATTCACTCCGCAATTCCACAGTGATATACGACTTGATCAGATAAAGCAATTAAACTGCTAGAATGGGGAGTGAAGATAACCATAAGAGTAAAAAATGGCCCTTACTTGTCTCCAATTTCCGACGTCTTGTCAGTACGGCGGAAGACAACTTCTTACACTTATAAAACAACTCATCATTTGCTTAGAAGATAAGTAAATCCAGAAACCCCGTGTGATACTTGTTAGCTATTTTGAGAAGCTACACTTCGATAACAGGGGTTTCCAAGCAAAATCTGTGAGGCGTTTCACACCCAACATGTTCTGCTTCTTAACCTAGAGCAATGGTTGAGCCAACCCTGATAGACAAAGCCTCTAGGATACATTAGGTTAGAGAAATATCAACAGGGGTCCTCATGCTTGATAGTTGGAACGACACCTTCCGTTGGTATATACCAGATAGATCACAAATCGTTTTTGCTGATATTAAACCAATTATTTGATTACCTTTGAAAAGGGTTACAAAAATAGTCCCTTTAATAAGCTCCCGAGTAACATATACCATACAAATAATAATTTGTATTATTTGTCTAGTCTGTTAACCACTAGGTAACACCTTTCACATAGTGTATATTCTTCGTATTAATCTGAATAACTAATAAATTGTACCCTGGAAAGAAGTCGCAGTAGAAGTATACTTTAGAAAAATCATCCAAAAATTTATATAACAATCAGCTGTGTTGCACTCACATGACCTTCTCTACTCTTGTACTAAACATTGTTACAAACTCTTATACTTCTGTATTCTTCATATTAGTTGAGATAAATATTTGTTAAAATTATCTTATTGCTTATTACCCCCACTACCACCGCCAGCGCCAGCATCAACACCACCACCACCACTAATAATAATAATAATAATAATAATAATAATAATAATAATAATAATAATAATAATAATAATAATAATACTAATAATAATAATAATAATAATGCCAATAATAATGCCAATAATAATAATAATAATAATAATAATAATAATAATAATAATAATGCCAATAATAATAATAATAATAATAATAATAATAATAATAATAATAATAATAATAATAATAATAATAATAATAATAATAATAATAATAATAATAATAATAATAATAATAATAATAATAATAATAATAATAATAATAATAATAATAATGCCAATAATAATAATAATAATAATAATAATGCCAATAATAATAATGCCAATAATAATAATAATAATGCCAATAATAATAATAATAATAATAATAATAATAATAATAATAATAATAATAATAATAATAATAATAATAATAATAATAATAATAATAATAATAATAATAATAATAATAATAATAATAATAATAATTATAATAATTATAATAATTATAATAATAATAATAATTATAATAATTATAATAATTATAATAATTATAATAATAATAATAATAATAATTATAATAATAATTATAATAATAATGCCAATAATAACAATAATAATAATAATAATGCCAAT